>CM008133.1:17233270-17395541 GCA_002221485.1 Trichinella murrelli | reverse complement strand
CAGCGTGCGTAGCTGCGCTTTATTTCTGGACATCTCTGCTAAGAATGGCGAGCGCTGATGCAAAGAAAAAGTGTAGACATATTCACAAGAATATTTGAAATTTGGTTTCATACCTTCTTTTTATAATGATACCATGCCTATGTGCCTACTATGTCAATGGGTTTTCACTAACGATGCCATGAAGCGTTCAAAGATGAAAGTCACGATGATAAAAAAGTTTGGCTATAAACCCTGATAAAAACAAAGATGTTGAGTTTTTTAAGGTGCTGAAAGAAAAATCAGAAATCAACCCAATTAGAAGTCGTTTTTCAAAGCGACTGGTACTGTTGATTATGAAGGAGGACTGAAGGCATCATACACAATCTCACTTAAAATTGCAAATAAAGAAATTTATTATTAATAATACTTTTTTATGAACTTGGGGTCGATCTGACCCCAAGTAATCCATAGGGGGTCGATGATAAAAAAGTTTGGCTATCCTGCTCTAAGGGGTTCACCCTGATATGAAAAACAAAGATGTTGAGTTTTTTAAGGTGCTGAAAGAAAAAATCAGAAATCAACCCAATTAGAAGTCGTTTTTCAAAGCGACTGGTACTGTTGATTATGAAGGAGGACTGAAGGCATCATACACAATCTCACTTAAAATTGCAAATAAAGAAATTTATTATTAATAATACTTTTTTTATGAACTTGGGGTCGATCTGACCCAAGTAATCCATAGGGGGTCGATGATAAAAAGTTTGGCTATCCCTGCTCTAAGGGGTTCACCCTGATATGAAAAACAAAGATGTTGAGTTTTTTAAGGTGCTGAAAGAAAAAATCAGAAATCAACCCAATTAGAAGTCGTTTTTCAAAGCGACTGGTACTGTTGATTATGAAGGAGGACTGAAGGCATCATACACAATCTCACTTAAAATTGCAAATAAAGAAATTTATTATTAATAATACTTTTTTTATGAACTTGGGGTCGATCTGACCCCAAGTAATCCATAGGGGGTCGATGATAAAAAAGTTTGGCTATCCCTGCTCTAAGGGGTTCACCCTGATATGAAAACAAAGATGTTGAGTTTTTTAAGGTGCTGAAAGAAAAATCAGAAATCAACCCAATTAGAAGTCGTTTTTCAAAGCGACTGGTACTGTTGATTATGAAGGAGGACTGAAGGCATCATACACAATCTCACTTAAAATTGCAAATAAAGAAATTTATTATTTAATACTTTTTTTATGAACTTGGGGTCGATCTGACCCCAAGTAATCCATAGGGGGTCGATGATAAAAAAGTTTGGCTATCCCTGCTCTAAGGGTTCACCCTGATATGAAAAACAAAGATGTTGAGTTTTTTAAGGTGCTGAAAGAAAAAATCAGAAATCAACCCAATTAGAAGTCGTTTTTCAAAGCGACTGGTACTGTTGATTATGAAGGAGGACTGAAGGCATCATACACAATCTCACTTAAAATTGCAAATAAAGAAATTTATTATTAATAATACTTTTTTTATGAACTTGGGGTCGATCTGACCCCAAGTAATCCATAGGGGGTCGATGAAAAAAAAGTTTGGCTATCCCTGCTCTAAGGGGTTCACCCTGATATGAAAAACAAAGATGTTGAGTTTTTTAAGGTGCTGAAAGAAAAAATCAGAAATCAACCCAATTAGAAGTCGTTTTTCAAAGCGACTGGTACTGTTGATTATGAAGGAGGACTGAAGGCATCATACACAATCTCACTTAAAATTGCAAATAAAGAAATTTATTATTAATAATACTTTTTTTATGAACTTGGGGTCGATCTGACCCCAAGTAATCCATAGGGGGTCGATGATAAAAAGTTTGGCTATCCCTGCTCTAAGGGGTTCACCCTGATATGAAAAACAAAGATGTTGAGTTTTTTAAGGTGCTGAAAGAAAAAATCAGAAATCAACCCAATTAGAAGTCGTTTTTCAAAGCGACTGGTACTGTTGATTATGAAGGAGGACTGAAGGCATCATACACAATCTCACTTAAAATTGCAAATAAAGAAATTTATTATTAATAATACTTTTTTTATGAACTTGGGGTCGATCTGACCCCAAGTAATCCATAGGGGGTCGATGATAAAAAAGTTTGGCTATCCCTGCTCTAAGGGGTTCACCCTGATATAAAAAACAAAGATGTTGAGTTTTTTAAGGTGCTGAAAGAAAAAATCAGAAATCAACCCAATTAGAAGTCGTTTTTCAAAGCGACTGGTACTGTTGATTATGAAGGAGGACTGAAGGCATCATACACAATCTCACTTAAAATTGCAAATAAAGAAATTTATTATTAATAATACTTTTTTTATGAACTTGGGGTCGATCTGACCCCAAGTAATCCATAGGGGGTCGATGATAAAAAAGTTTGGCTATCCCTGCTCTAAGGGGTTCACCCTGATATGAAAAACAAAGATGTTGAGTTTTTTAAGGTGCTGATAGAAAAAATCAGAAATCAACCCAATTAGAAGTCGTTTTTCAAAGCGACTGGTACTGTTGATTATGAAGGAGGACTGAAGGCATCATACACAATCTCACTTAAAATTGCAAATAAAGAAATTTATTATTAATAATACTTTTTTTATGAACTTGGGGTCGATCTGACCCCAAGTAATCCATAGGGGGTCGATGATAAAAAAGTTTGGCTATCCCTGCTCTAAGGGGTTCACCCTGATATGAAAAACAAAGATGTTGAGTTTTTTAAGGTGCTGAAAGAAAAAATCAGAAATCAACCCAATTAGAAGTCGTTTTTCAAAGCGACTGGTACTGTTGATTATGAAGGAGGACTGAAGGCATCATACACAATCTCACTTAAAATTGCAAATAAAGAAATTTATTATTAATAATACTTTTTTTATTAACTTGGGGTCGATCTGACCCCAAGTAATCCATAGGGGGTCGATGATAAAAAAGTTTGGCTATCCCTGCTCTAAGGGGTTCACCCTGATATGAAAAACAAAGATGTTGAGTTTTTTAAGGTGCTGAAAGAAAAAATCAGAAATCAACCCAATTAGAAGTCGTTTTTCAAAGCGACTGGTACTGTTGATTATGAAGGAGGACTGAAGGCATCATACACAATCTCACTTAAAATTGCAAATAAAGAAATTTATTATTAATCATACTTTTTTTATGAACTTGGGGTCGATCTGACCCCAAGTAATCCATAGGGGGTCGATGATAAAAAAGTTTGGCTATCCCTGCTCTAAGGGGTTCACCCTGATATGAAAAACAAAGATCTTGAGTTTTTTAAGGTGCTGAAAGAAAAAATCAGAAATCAACCCAATTAGAACTTGGGGTCGATCTGACCCAAGTAATCCATAGGGGGTCGATGATAAAAAGTTTGGCTATCCCTGCTCTAAGGGGTTCACCCTGATATGAAAAACAAAGATGTTGAGTTTTTTAAGGTGCTGAAAGAAAAAATCAGAAATCAACCCAATTAGAAGTCGTTTTTCAAAGCGACTGGTACTGTTGATTATGAAGGAGGACTGAAGGCATCATACAATCTCACTTAAAATTGCAAATAAAGAAATTTATCATTAATAATACTTTTTTTATGAACTTGGGGTCGATCTGACCCAAGTAATCCATAGGGGGTCGATGATAAAAAGTTTGGCTATCCCTGCTCTAAGGGGTTCACCCTGATATGAAAACAAGATGTTGAGTTTTTTAAGGTGCTGAAAGAAAAATCAGAAATCAACCCAATTAGAAGTCGTTTTTCAAAGCGACTGGTACTGTTGATTATGAAGGAGGACTGAAGGCATCATACACAATCTCACTTAAAATTGCAAATAAAGAAATTTATTATTAATAATACTTTTTTTATGAACTTGGGGTCGATCTGACCCCAAGTAATCCATAGGGGTCGATGATAAAAAAGTTTGGCTATCCCTGCTCTAAGGGTTCACCCTGATATGAAAAACAAAGATGTTGAGTTTTTTAAGGTGCTGAAAGAAATCAGAATCAACCCAATTAGAAGTCGTTTTTCAAAGCGACTGGTACTGTTGATTATGAAGGAGGACTGAAGGCATCATACACAATCTCACTTAAAATTGCAAATAAAGAAATTTATTATTAATAATACTTTTTTTATGAACTTGGGGTCGATCTGACCCCAAGTAATCCATAGGGGGTCGATGATAAAAAAGTTTGGCTATCCCTGCTCTAAGGGGTTCACCCTGATATGAAAAACAAAGATGTTGAGTTTTTTAAGGTGCTGAAAGAAAAAATCAGAAATCAACCCAATTAGAAGTCGTTTTTCAAAGCGACTGGTACTGTTGATTATGAAGGAGGACAGAAGGCATCATACACAATCTCACTTAAAATTGCAAATAAAGAAATTTATTATTAATAATACTTTTTTTATGAACTTGGGGTCGATCTGACCCCAAGTAATCCATAGGGGGTCGATGATAAAAAAGTTTGGCTATCCCTGCTCTAAGGGGTTCACCCTGATATGAAAAACAAAGATGTTGAGTTTTTTAAGGTGCTGAAAGAAAAAATCAGAAATCAACCCAATTAGAAGTCGTTTTTCAAAGCGACTGGTACTGTTGATTATGAAGGAGGACTGAAGGCATCATACACAATCTCACTTAAAATTGCAAATAAAGAAATTTATTATTAATAATACTTTTTTTATGAACTTGGGGTCGATCTGACCCCAAGTAATCCATAGGGGGTCGATGATAAAAAAGTTTGGCTATCCCTGCTCTAAGGGTTCACCCTGATATGAAAAACAAGATGTTGAGTTTTTTAAGGTGCTGAAAGAAAAATCAGAAATCAACCCAATTAGAAGTCGTTTTTCAAAGCGACTGGTACTGTTGATTATGAAGGAGGACTGAAGGCATCATACACAATCTCACTTAAAATTGCAAATAAAGAAATTTATYATTAATAATACTTTTTTTATGAACTTGGGGTCGATCTGACCCCAAGTAATCCATAGGGGGTCGATGATAAAAAAGTTTGGCTATCCCTGCTCAAAGGGGTTCACCCTGATATGAAAAACAAAGATGTTGAGTTTTTTAAGGTGCTGAAAGAAAAAATCAGAAATCAACCCAATTAGAAGTCGTTTTTCAAAGCGACTGGTACTGTTGATTATGAAGGAGGACTGAAGGCATCATACACAATCTCACTTAAAATTGCAAATAAAGAAATTTATTATTAATAATACTTTTTTTATGAACTTGGGGTCGATCTGACCCCAAGAAATCCATAGGGGGTCGATGATAAAAAAGTTTGGCTATCCCTGCTCTAAGGGGTTCACCCTGATATGAAAAACAAAGATGTTGAGTTTTTTAAGGTGCTGAAAGAAAAAATCAGAAATCAACCAAATTAGAAGTCGTTTTTCAAAGCGACTGGTACTGTTGATTATGAAGGAGGACTGAAGGCATCATACACAATCTCACTTAAAATTGCAAATAAAGAAATTTATCATTAATAATACTTTTTTTATGAACTTGGGGTCGATCTGACCCCAAGTAATCCATAGGGGGTCGATGATAAAAAAGTTTGGCTATCCCTGCTCTAAGGGGTTCACCCTGATATGAAAAACAAAGATGTTGAGTTTTTTGAGGTGCTGAAAGAAAAAATCAGAAATCAACCCAATTAGAAGTCGTTTTTCAAAGCGACTGGTACTGTTGATTATGAAGGAGGACTGAAGGCATCATACACAATCTCACTTAAAATTGCAAATAAAGAAATTTATTATTAATAATACTTTTTTTATGAACTTGGGGTCGATCTGACCCCAAGTAATCCATAGGGGGTCGATGATAAAAAAGTTTGGCTATCCCTGCTCTAAGGGGTTCACCCTGATATGAAACACAAAGATGTTGAGTTTTTTAAGGTGCTGAAAGAAAAAATCAGAAATCAACCCAATTAGAAGTCGTTTTTCAAAGCGACTGGTACTGTTGATTATGAAGGAGGACTGAAGGCATCATACACAATCTCACTTAAAATTGCAAATAAAGAATTTATTATTAATAATACTTTTTTTATGAACTTGGGGTCGATCTGACCCCAAGTAATCCATAGGGGTCGATGATAAAAAAGTTTGGCTATCCCTGCTCTAAGGGGTTCACCCTGATATGAAAACAAAGATGTTGAGTTTTTAAGGTGCTGAAAGAAAAATCAGAAATCAACCCAATTAGAAGTCGTTTTTCAAAGCGACTGGTACTGTTGATTATGAAGGAGGACTGAAGGCATCATACACAATCTCACTTAAAATTGCAAATAAGAAATTTATTATTAATAATACTTTTTTTATGAACTTGGGGTCGATCTGACCCCAAGTAATCCATAGGGGGTCGATGATAAAAAAGTTTGGCTATCCCTGCTCTAAGGGGTTCACCCTGATATGAAAAACAAAGATGTTGAGTTTTTTAAGGTGCTGAAAGAAAAAATCAGAAATCAACCCAATTAGAAGTCGTTTTTCAAAGCGACTGGTACTGTTGATTATGAAGGAGGACTGAAGGCATCATACACAATCTCACTTAAAATTGCAAATAAAGAAATTTATTATTAATAATACTTTTTTTATGAACTTGGGGTCGATCTGACCCCAAGTAATCCATAGGGGTCGATGATAAAAAAGTTTGGCTATCCTGCTCTAAGGGTTCACCTGTATGAAAAAAAGTGTGAGTTTTTTAAGGTGCTGAAAGAAAAAATCAAAATCAACCAATTAGAAGTCGTTTTTCAAAGCGACTGGTACTGTTGATTATGAAGGAGGACTGAAGGCATCATACACAATCTCACTTAAAATTGCAAATAAAGAAATTTATTAATAATACTTTTTTATGAACTTGGGGTCGATCTGACCCCAAGTAATCCATAGGGGGTCGATGATAAAAATGTTTTTCTATCCCTGCACTAAGGGGTTCACCCTGATATGAAAAACAAAGATGTTGAGTTTTTTAAGGTGCTGAAAGAAAAAATCAGAAATCAACCCAATTAGAAGTCGTTTTTCAAAGCGACTGGTACTGTTGATTATGAAGGAGGACTGAAGGCATCATACACAATCTCACTTAAAATTGCAAATAAAGAAATTTATTATTAATAATACTTTTTTTATGAACTTGGGGTCGATCTGACCCAAGTAATCCATAGGGGGTCGATGATAAAAAGTTTGGCTATCCCTGCTCTAAGGGTTTTCACCCTGATATGAAAAAAAGATGTTGAGTTTTTTAAGGTGCTGAAAGAAAATCAGAAATCAACCCAGAAGTCGTTTTTCAAAGCGACTGGTACTGTTGATTATGAAGGAGGACTGAAGGCATCATACACAATCTCACTTAAAATTAAAAAAAGAAATTTATTATTAATAATACTTTTTTTATGAACTTGGGGTCGATCTGACCCCAAGTAATCCATAGGGGGTCGATGATAAAAAAGTTTGGCTATCCCTGCTCTAAGGGGTTCACCCTGATATGAAAAACAAAGATGTTGAGTTTTTTAAGGTGCTGAAAGAAAAAATCAGAAATCAACCCAATTAGAAGTCGTTTTTCAAAGCGACTGGTACTGTTGATTATGAAGGAGGACTGAAGGCATCATACACAATCTCACTTAAAATTGCAAATAAAGAAATTTATTATTAATAATACTTTTTTTATGAACTTGGGTCGATCTGACCCCAAGTAATCCATAGGGGGTCGATGATAAAAAAGTTTGGCTATCCCTGCTCTAAGGGGTTCACCCTGATATGAAAAACAAAGATGTTGAGTTTTTTAAGGTGCTGAAAGAAAAAATCAGAAATCAACCCAATTAGAAGTCGTTTTTCAAAGCGACTGGTACTGTTGATTATGAAGGAGGACTGAAGGCATCATACACAATCTCACTTAAAATTGCAAATAAAGAAATTTATTATTAATAATACTTTTTTTATGAACTTGGGGTCGATCTGACCCCAAGTAATCCATAGGGGGTCGATGATAAAAAAATTTGGCTATCCCTGCTCTAAGGGGTTCACCCTGATATGAAAAACAAAGATGTTGAGTTTTTTAAGGTGCTGAAAGAAAAAATCAGAAATCAACCCAATTAGAAGTCGTTTTTCAAAGCGACTGGTACTGTTGATTATGAAGGAGGACTGAAGGCATCATACACAATCTCACTTAAAATTGCAAATAAAGAAATTTATTATTAATAATACTTTTTTTATGAACTTGGGGTCGATCTGACCCAAGTAATCCATAGGGGGTCGATGATAAAAAAGTTTGGCTATCCCTGCTCTAAGGGGTTCACCCTGATATGAAAAACAAAGATGTTGAGTTTTTTAAGGTGCTGAAAGAAAAAATCAGAAATCAACCAAATTAGAAGTCGTTTTTCAAAGCGACTGGTACTGTTGATTATGAAGGAGGACTGAAGGCATCATACACAATCTCACTTAAAATTGCAAATAAAGAAATTTATTATTAATAATACTTTTTTTATGAACTTGGGGTCGATCTGACCCCAAGTAATCCATAGGGGGTCGATGATAAAAAAGTTTGGCTATCCCTGCTCTAAGGGGTTCACCCTGATATGAAAAACAAAGATGTTGAGTTTTTTAAGGTGCTGAAAGAAAAAATCAGAAATAAACCCAATTAGAAGTCGTTTTTCAAAGCGACTGGTACTGTTGATTATGAAGGAGGACTGAAGGCATCATACACAATCTCACTTAAAATTGCAAATAAAGAAATTTATTATTAATAATACTTTTTTTATGAACTTGGGGTCGATCTGACCCCAAGTAATCCATAGGGGGTCGATGATAAAAAAGTTTGGCTATCCCTGCTCTAAGGGGTTCACCCTGATATGAAAAACAAAGATGTTGAGTTTTTTAAGGTGCTGAAAGAAAAAATCAGAAATCAACCCAATTAGAAGTCGTTTTTCAAAGCGACTGGTACTGTTGATTATGAAGGAGGACTGAAGGCATCATACACAATCTCACTTAAAATTGCAAATAAAGAAATTTATCATTAATAATACTTTTTTTATGAACTTGGGGTCGATCTGACCCCAAGTAATCCATAGGGGGTCGATGATAAAAAATTTGGCTATCCCTGCTCTAAGGGGTTCACCCTGATATGAAAAACAAAGATGTTGAGTTTTTTAAGGTGCTGAAAGAAAAAATCAGAAATCAACCCAATTAGAAGTCGTTTTTCAAAGCGACTGGTACTGTTGATTATGAAGGAGGACTGAAGGCATCATACACAATCTCACTTAAAATTGCAAATAAAGAAATTTATTATTAATTACTTTTTATGAACTTGGGGTCGATCTGACCCCAAGTAATCCATAGGGGTCGATGATAAAAAGTTTGGCTATCCCTGCTCTAAGGGGTTCACCCTGATATGAAAAACAAAGATGTTGAGTTTTTTAAGGTGCTGAAAGAAAAAATCAGAAATCAACCCAATTAGAAGTCGTTTTTCAAAGCGACTGGTACTGTTGATTATGAAGGAGGACTGAAGGCATCATACACAATCTCACTTAAAATTGCAAATAAAGAAATTTATTATTAATAATACTTTTTTTTTGAACTTGGGGTCGATCTGACCCCAAGTAATCCATAGGGGGTCGATGATAAAAAAGTTTGGCTATCCCTGCTCTAAGGGGTTCACCCTGATATGAAAAACAAAGATGTTGAGTTTTTTAAGGTGCTGAAAGAAAAAATCAGAAATCAACCCAATTAGAAGTCGTTTTTCAAAGCGACTGGTACTGTTGATTATGAAGGAGGACTGAAGGCATCATACACAATCTCACTTAAAATTGCTATTAATAATACTTTTTTTATGAACTTGGGGTCGATCTGACCCCAAGTAATCCATAGGGGTCGATGATAAAAAAGTTTGGCTATCCCTGCTCTAAGGGGTTCACCCTGATATGAAAAACAAAGATGTTGAGTTTTTTAAGGTGCTGAAAGAAAAAATCAGAAATCAACCCAATTAGAAGTCGTTTTTCAAAGCGACTGGTACTGTTGATTATGAAGGAGGACTGAAGGMATAAAGAAATTTATYATTAATAATACTTTTTTTATGAACTTGGGGTCGATCTGACCCGAAGTAATCCATAGGGGGTCGATGATAAAAAAGTTTGGCTATCCCTGCTCTAAGGGGTTCACCCTGATATGAAAAACAAAGATGTTGAGTTTTTTAAGGTGCTGAAAGAAAAAATCAGAAATCAACCCAATTAGAAGTCGTTTTTCAAAGCGACTGGTACTGTTGATTATGAAGGAGGACTGAAGGCATCATACACAATCTCACTTAAAATTGCAAATAAAGAAATTTATCATTAATAATACTTTTTTTATGAACTTGGGGTCGATCTGACCCCAAGTAATCCATAGGGGGTCGATGATAAAAAAGTTTGGCTATCCCTGCTCTAAGGGGTTCACCCTGATATGAAAAACAAAGATGTTGAGTTTTTTAAGGTGCTGAAAGAAAAAATCAGAAATCAACCCAATTAGAAGTCGTTTTTCAAAGCGACTGGTACTGTTGATTATGAAGGAGGACTGAAGGCATCATACACAATCTCACTTAAAATTGCAAATAAAGAAATTTATTATTAATATACTTTTTTTATGAACTTGGGGTCGATCTGACCCCAAGTAATCCATAGGGGGTCGATGAAAAAAGTTTGGCTATCCCTGCTCTAAGGGTTCACCTGATATGAAAAACAAAGATGTTGAGTTTTTTAAGGTGCTGAAAGAAAAAATCAGAAATCAACCCAATTAGAAGTCGTTTTTCAAAGCGACTGGTACTGTTGATTATGAAAGAGGACTGAAGGCATCATACACAATCTCACTTAAAATTGCAAATAAAGAAATTTATTATTAATAATACTTTTTTTATGAACTTGGGGTCGATCTGACCCCAAGCAATCCATAGGGGGTCGATGATAAAAAAGTTTGGCTATCCCTGCTCTAAGGGGTTCACCCTGATATGAAAAACAAAGATGTTGAGTTTTTTAAGGTGCTGAAAGAAAAAATCAGAAATCAACCCAATTAGAAGTCGTTTTTCAAAGCGACTGGTACTGTTGATTATGAAGGAGGACTGAAGGCATCATACACAATCTCACTTAAAATTGCAAATAAAGAAATTTATTATTAATAATACTTTTTTTATGAACTAGGGGTCGATCTGACCCCAAGTAATCCATTCACCCTGATATGAAAAACAAAGATGTTGAGTTTTTTAAGGTGCTGAAAGAAAAAAATCAGAAATCAACCAATTAGAAGTCGTTTTCAAAGCGACTGGTACTGTTGATTATGAAGGAGGACTGAAGGCATCATACACAATCTCACTTAAAATTGCAAATAAAGAAATTTATTATTAATAATACTTTTTTTATGAACTTGGGGTCGATCTGACCCCAAGTAATCCATAGGGGGTCGATGATAAAAAAGTTTGGCTATCCCTGCTCTAAGGGGTTCACCCTGATATGAAAAACAAAGAAGTTGAGTTTTTTAAGGTGCTGAAAGAAAAAATCAGAAATCAACCCAATTAGAAGTCGTTTTTCAAAGCGACTGGTACTGTTGATTATGAAGGAGGACTGAAGGCATCATACACAATCTCACTTAAAATTGCAAATAAAGAAATTTATTATTAATAATACTTTTTTTATGAACTTGGGGTCGATCTGACCCCAAGTAATCCATAGGGGGTCGATGATAAAAAAGTTTGGCTATCCCTGCTCTAAGGGGTTCACCCTGATATGAAAAACAAAGATGTTGAGTTTTTTAAGGTGCTGAAAGAAAAAATCAGAAATCAACCCAATTAGAAGTCGTTTTTCAAAGCGACCGGTACTGTTGATTATGAAGGAGGACTGAAGGCATCATACACAATCTCACTTAAAATTGCAAATAAAGAAATTTATTATTAATAATACTTTTTTTATGAACTTGGGGTCGATCTGACCCCAAGTAATCCATAGGGGGTCGATGATAAAAAAGTTTGGCTATCCCTGCTCTAAGGGGTTCACCCTGATATGAAAAACAAAGATGTTGAGTTATTTAAGGTGCTGAAAGAAAAAATCAGAAATCAACCCAATTAGAAGTCGTTTTTCAAAGCGACTGGTACTGTTGATTATGAAGGAGGACTGAAGGCATCATACACAATCTCACTTAAAATTGCAAATAAAGAAATTTATTATTAATAATACTTTTTTTATGAACTTGGGGTCGATCTGACCCCAAGTAATCCATAGGGGGTCGATGATAAAAAAGTTTGGCTATCCCTGCTCTAAGGGGTTCACCCTGATATGAAAAACAAAGATGTTGAGTTTTTTAAGGTGCTGAAAGAAAAAATCAGAAATCAACCCAATTAGAAGTCGTTTTTCAAAGCGACTGGTACTGTTGATTATGAAGGAGGACTGAAGGCATCATACACAATCTCACTTAAAATTACAAATAAAGAAATTTATTATTAATAATACTTTTTTTATGAACTTGGGGTCGATCTGACCCCAAGTAATCCATAGGGGGTCGATGATAAAAAAGTTTGGCTATCCCTGCTCTAAGGGGTTCACCCTGATATGAAAAACAAAGATGTTGAGTTTTTTAAGGTGCTGAAAGAAAAAATCAGAAATCAACCCAATTAGAAGTCGTTTTTCAAAGCGACTGGTACTGTTGATTATGAAGGAGGACTGAAGGCATCATACACAATCTCACTTAAAATTGCAAATAAAGAAATTTATTATTAATAATACTTTTTTTATGAACTTGGGGTCGATCTGACCCCAAGTAATCCATAGGGGGTCGATGATAAAAAAGTTTGGCTATCCCTGCTCTAAGGGGTTCTCCCTGATATGAAAAACAAAGATGTTGAGTTTTTTAAGGTGCTGAAAGAAAAAATCAGAAATCAACCCAATTAGAAGTCGTTTTTCAAAGCGACTGGTACTGTTGATTATGAAGGAGGACTGAAGGCATCATACACAATCTCATTTAAAATTGCAAATAAAGAAATTTATTATTAATAATACTTTTTTTATGAACTTGGGGTCGATCTGACCCCAAGTAATCCATAGGGGGTCGATGATAAAAAAGTTTGGCTATCCCTGCTCTAAGGGGTTCACCCTGATATGAAAAACAAAGATGTTGAGTTTTTTAAGGTGCTGAAAGAAAAAATCAGAAATCAACCCAATTAGAAGTCGTTTTTCAAAGCGACTGGTACTGTTGATTATGAAGGAGGACTGAAGGCATCATACACAATCTCACTTAAAATTACAAATAAAGAAATTTATTATTAATAATACTTTTTTTATGAACTTGGGGTCGATCTGACCCCAAGTAATCCATAGGGGGTCGATGATAAAAAAGTTTGGCTATCCCTGCTCTAAGGGGTTCACCCTGATATGAAAAACAAAGATGTTGAGTTTTTTAAGGTTCTGAAAGAAAAAATCAGAAATCAACCCAATTAGAAGTCGTTTTTCAAAGCGACTGGTACTGTTGATTATGAAGGAGGACTGAAGGCATCATACACAATCTCACTTAAAATTGCAAATAAAGAAATTTATTATTAATAATACTTTTTTTATGAACTTGGGGTCGATCTGACCCCAAGTAATCCATAGGGGGTCGATGATAAAAAAGTTTGGCTATCCCTGCTCTAAGGGGTTCACCCTGATATGAAAAAAAAGATGTTGAGTTTTTTAAGGTGCTGAAAGAAAAAATCAGAAATCAACCCAATTAGAAGTCGTTTTTCAAAGCGACTGGTACTGTTGATTATGAAGGAGGACTGAAGGCATCATACACAATCTCACTTAAAATTGCAAATAAAGAAATTTATTATTAATAATACTTTTTTTATGAACTTGGGGTCGATCTGACCCCAAGTAATCCATAGGGGTCGATGATAAAAAAGTTTGGCTATCCCTGCTCTAAGGGGTTCACCCTGATATGAAAACAAAGATGTTGAGTTTTTTAAGGTGCTGAAAGAAAAAATCAGAAATCAACCCAATTAGAAGTCGTTTTTCAAAGCGACTGGTACTGTTGATTATGAAGGAGGACTGAAGGCATCATACACAATCTCACTTAAAATTGCAAATAAAGAAATTTATTATTAATAATACTTTTTTTATGAACTTGGGTCGATCTGACCCAAGTAATCCATAGGGGTCGATGATAAAAAGTTTGGCTATCCCTGCTCTAAGGGTTCACCCTGATATGAAAAACAAAGATGTTGAGTTTTTTAAGTGCTGAAAGAAAAAATCAGAAATCAACCCAATTAGAAGTCGTTTTCAAAGCGACTGTACTTTGATTATGAAGGAGGACTGAAGGCATCATACACAATCTCACTTAAAATTGCAAATAAATTTATTATTAATAATACTTTTTTATGAACTTGGGTCGATCTGACCCAAGTAATCCATAGGGGGTCGATGATAAAAAAGTTTGGCTATCCCTGCTCTAAGGGGTTCACCCTGATATGAAAAACAAAGATGTTGAGTTTTTTAAGGTGCTGAAAGAAAAAATCAGAAATCAACCCAATTAGAAGTCGTTTTTCAAAGCGACTGGTACTGGTGATTATGAAGGAGGACTGAAGGCATCATACACAATCTCACTTAAAATTGCAAATAAAGAAATTTATTATTAATAATACTTTTTTTATGAACTTGGGGTCGATCTGACCCCAAGTAATCCATAGGGGGTCGATGATAAAAAAGTTTGGCTATCCCTGCTCTAAGGGGTTCACCCTGATATGAAAAACAAAGATGTTGAGTTTTTTAAGGTGCTGAAAGAAAAAATCAGAAATCAACCCAATTAGAAGTCGTTTTTCAAAGCGACTGGTACTGTTGATTATGAAGGAGGACTGAAGGCATCATACACAATCTCACTTAAAATTGCAAATAAAGAAATTTATTATTAATAATACTTTTTTTATGAACTTGGGGTCGATCTGACCCCAAGTAATCCATAGGGGGTCGATGATAAAAAAGTTTGGCTATCCCTGCTCTAAGGGGTTCACCCTGATATGAAAAACAAAGATTTTGAGTTTTTTAAGGTGCTGAAAGAAAAAATCAGAAATCAACCCAATTAGAAGTCGTTTTTCAAAGCGACTGGTACTGTTGATTATGAAGGAGGACTGAAGGCATCATACACAATCTCACTTAAAATTGCAAATAAAGAAATTTATTATTAATAATACTTTTTTTATGAACTTGGGGTCGATCTGACCCCAAGTAATCCATAGGGGGTCGATGATAAAAAAGTTTGGCTATCCCTGCTCTAAGGGGTTCACCCTGATATGAAAAACAAAGATGTTGAGTTTTTTAAGGTGCTGAAAGAAAAAATCAGAAATCAACCCAATTAGAAGTCGTTTTTCAAAGCGACTGGTACTGTTGATTATGAAGGAGGACTGAAGGCATCATACACAATCTCACTTAAAATTGCAAATAAAGAAATTTATTATTAATAATACTTTTTTTATGAACTTGGGGTCGATCTGACCCCAAGTAATCCATAGGGGGTCGATGATAAAAAAGTTTGGCTATCCCTGCTCTAAGGGGTTCACCCTGATATGAAAAACAAAGATGTTGAGTTTTTTAAGGTGCTGAAAGAAAAAATCAGAAATCAACCCAATTAGAAGTCGTTTTTCAAAGCGACTGGTACTGTTGATTATGAAGGAGGACTGAAGGCATCATACACAATCTCACTTAAAATTGCAAATAAAGAAATTTATTATTAATAATACTTTTTTTATGAACTTGGGGTCGATCTGACCCCAAGTAATCCATAGGGGGTCGATGATAAAAAAGTTTGGCTATCCCTGCTCTAAGGGGTTCACCCTGATATGAAAAACAAAGATGTTGAGTTATTTAAGGTGCTGAAAGAAAAAATCAGAAATCAACCCAATTAGAAGTCGTTTTTCAAAGCGACTGGTACTGTTGATTATGAAGGAGGACTGAAGGCATCATACACAATCTCACTTAAAATTGCAAATAAAGAAATTTATTATTAATAATACTTTTTTTTTGAACTTGGGGTCGATCTGACCCCAAGTAATCCATAGGGGGTCGATGATAAAAAAGTTTGGCTATCCCTGCTCTAAGGGGTTCACCCTGATATGAAAAACAAAGATGTTGAGTTTTTTAAGGTGCTGAAAGAAAAAATCAGAAATCAACCCAATTAGAAGTCGTTTTTCAAAGCGACTGGTACTGTTGATTATGAAGGAGGACTGAAGGCATCATACACAATCTCACTTAAAATTGCAAATAAAGAAATTTATTATTAATAATACTTTTTTTATGAACTTGGGGTCGATCTGACCCCAAGTAATCCATAGGGGGTCGATGATAAAAAAGTTTGGCTATCCCTGCTCTAAGGGGTTCACCCTGATATGAAAAACAAAGATGTTGAGTTTTTTAAGGTGCTGAAAGAAAAAATCAGAAATCAACCCAATTAGAAGTCGTTTTTCAAAGCGACTGGTACTGTTGATTATGAAGGAGGACTGAAGGCATCATACACAATCTCACTTAAAATTGCAAATAAAGAAATTTATCATTTTTTTATGAACTTGGGGTCGATCTGACCCCAAGTAATCCATAGGGGTGATAAAAAAGTTTGGCTATCCCTGCTCTAAGGGGTTCACCCTGATATGAAAAACAAAGATGTTGAGTTTTTTAAGGTGCTGAAAGAAAAAATCAGAAATCAACCCAATTAGAAGTCGTTTTTCAAAGCGACTGGTACTGTTGATTATGAAGGAGGACTGAAGGCATCATACACAATCTCACTTAAAATTGCAAATAAAGAAATTTATTATTAATAATACTTTTTTTATGAACTTGGGGTCGATCTGACCCCAAGTAATCCATAGGGGTCGATGATAAAAAAGTTTGGCTATCCCTGCTCTAAGGGGTTCACCCTGATATGAAAAACAAAGATGTTGAGTTTTTTAAGGTGCTGAAAGAAAAAATCAGAAATCAACCCAATTAGAAGTCGTTTTTCAAAGCGACTGGGACTGTTGATTATGAAGGAGGACTGAAGGCATCATACACAATCTCACTTAAAATTGCAAATAAAGAAATTTATTATTAATAATACTTTTTTTATGAACTTGGGGTCGATCTGACCCCAAGTAATCCATAGGGGGTCGATGATAAAAAAGTTTGGCTATCCCTGCTCTAAGGGGTACACCCTGATATGAAAAACAAAGATGTTGAGTTTTTTAAGGTGCTGAAAGAAAAAATCAGAAATCAACCCAATTAGAAGTCGTTTTTCAAAGCGACTGGTACTGTTGATTATGAAGGAGGACTGAAGGCATCATACACAATCTCACTTAAAATTGCAAATAAAGAAATTTATTATTAATAATACTTTTTTTATGAACTTGGGGTCGATCTGACCCCAAGTAATCCATAGGGGGTCGATGATAAAAAAGTTTGGCTATCCCTGCTCTAAGGGGTTCACCCTGATATGAAAAACAAAGATTTTGAGTTTTTTAAGGTGCTGAAAGAAAAAATCAGAAATCAACCCAATTAGAAGTCGTTTTTCAAAGCGACTGGTACTGTTGATTATGAAGGAGGACTGAAGGCATCATACACAATCTCACTTAAAATTGCAAATAAAGAAATTTATTATTAATAATACTTTTTTTATGAACTTGGGGTCGATCTGACCCCAAGTAATCCATAGGGGGTCGATGATAAAAAAGTTTGGCTATCCCTGCTCTAAGGGGTTCACCCTGATATGAAAAACAAAGATGTTGAGTTTTTTAAGGTGCTGAAAGAAAAAATCAGAAATCAACCCAATTAGAGGTCGTTTTTCAAAGCGACTGGTACTGTTGATTATGAAGGAGGACTGAAGGCATCATACACAATCTCACTTAAAATTGCAAATAAAGAAATTTATTATTAATAATACTTTTTTTATGAACTTGGGGTCGATCTGACCCCAAGTAATCCATAGGGGGTCGATGATAAAAAAGTTTGGCTATCCCTGCTCTAAGGGGTTCACCCTGATATGAAAAACAAAGAGGTTGAGTTTTTTAAGGTGCTGAAAGAAAAAATCAGAAATCAACCCAATTAGAAGTCGTTTTTCAAAGCGACTGGTACTGTTGATTATGAAGGAGGACTGAAGGCATCATACACAATCTCACTTAAAATTGCAAATAAAGAAATTTATTATTAATAATACTTTTTTTATGAACTTGGGGTCGATCTGACCCCAAGTAATCCATAGGGGGTCGATGATAAAAAAGTTTGGCTATCCCTGCTCTAAGGGGTTCACCCTGATATGAAAAACAAAGATGTTGAGTTTTTTAAGGTGCTGAAAGAAAAAATCAGAAATCAACCCAATTAGAAGTCGTTTTTCAAAGCGACTGGTACTGTTGATTATGAAGGAGGACTGAAGGCATCATACACAATCTCACTTAAAATTGCAAATAAAGAAATTATTATTAATAATACTTTTTTTATGAACTTGGGGTCGATCTGACCCCAAGTAATCCATAGGGGTCGATGATAAAAAAGTTTGGCTATCCCTGCTCTAAGGGGTTCACCCTGATATGAAAAACAAAGATGTTGAGTTTTTTAAGGTGCTGAAAGAAAAAATCAGAAATCAACCCAATTAGAAGTCGTTTTTCAAAGCGACTGGTACTGTTGATTATGAAGGAGGACTGAAGGCATCATACACAATCTCACTTAAAATTGCAAATAAAGAAATTTATATTAATAATACTTTTTTATGAACTTGGGGTCGATCTGACCCCAAGTAATCCATAGGGGGTCGATGATAAAAAGTTGGCTATCCCTGCTCTAAGGGNTTCACCCTGATATGAAAAACAAAGATGTTGAGTTTTTTAAGGTGCTGAAAGAAAAAAGCAGAAATCAACCCAATTAGAAGTCGTTTTTCAAAGCGACTGGTACTGTTGATTATGAAGGAGGACTGAAGGCATCATACACAATCTCACTTAAAATTGCAAATAAAGAAATTTATTATTAATAATACTTTTTTTATGAACTTGGGGTCGATCTGACCCCAAGTAATCCATAGGGGGTCGATGATAAAAAAGTTTGGCTATCCCTGCTCTAAGGGGTTCACCCTGATATGAAAAACAAAGATGTTGAGTTTTTTAAGGTGGTGAAAGAAAAAATCAGAAATCAACCCAATTAGAAGTCGTTTTTCAAAGCGACTGGTACTGTTGATTATGAAGGAGGACTGAAGGCATCATACACAATCTCACTTAAAATTGCAAATAAAGAAATTTATTATTAATAATACTTTTTTTATGAACTTGGGGTCGATCTGACCCCAAGTAATCCATAGGGGGTCGATGATAAAAAAGTTTGGCTATCCCTGCTCTAAGGGGTTCACCCTGATATGAAAAACAAAGATGTTGAGTTTTTTAAAGTGCTGAAAGAAAAAATCAGAAATCAACCCAATTAGAAGTCGTTTTTCAAAGCGACTGGTACTGTTGATTATGAAGGAGGACTGAAGGCATCATACACAATCTCACTTAAAATTGCAAATAAAGAAATTTATTATTAATAATACTTTTTTTATGAACTTGGGGTCGATCTGACCCCAAGTAATCCATAGGGGGTCGATGATAAAAAAGTTTGGCTATCCCTGCTCTAAGGGGTTCACCCTGATATGAAAAACAAAGATGTTGAGTTTTTTAAGGTGCTGAAAGAAAAAATCAGAAATCAACCCAATTAGAAGTCGTTTTCAAAGCGCTGGTACTGTTGATTATGAAGGAGGACTGAAGGCATCATACACAATCTCACTTAAAATTGCAAATAAAGAAATTTATTATTAATAATACTTTTTTTATGAACTTGGGGTCGATCTGACCCCAAGTAATCCATAGGGGGTCGATGATAAAAAAGTTTGGCTATCCCTGCTCTAAGGGGTTCACCTTGATATGAAAAACAAAGATGTTGAGTTTTTTAAGGTGCTGAAAGAAAAAATCAGAAATCAACCCAATTAGAAGTCGTTTTTCAAAGCGACTGGTACTGTTGATTATGAAGGAGGACTGAAGGCATCATACACAATCTCACTTAAAATTGCAAATAAAGAAATTTATTATTAATAATACTTTTTTTATGAACTTGGGGTCGATCTGACCCCAAGTAATCCATAGGGGGTCGATGATAAAAAAGTTTGGCTATCCCTGCTCTAAGGGTTCACCCTGATATGAAAAACAAAGATGTTGAGTTTTTTAAGGTGCTGAAAGAAAAAATCAGAAATCAACCCAATTAGAAGTCGTTTTTCAAAGCGACTGGTACTGTTGATTATGAAGGAGGACTGAAGGCATCATACACAATCTCACTTAAATTGCAAATAAAGAAATTTATCATTAATAATACTTTTTTTATGAACTTGGGGTCGATCTGACCCCAAGTAATCCATAGGGGGTCGATGATAAAAAAGTTTGGCTATCCCTGCTCTAAGGGGTTCACCCTGATATGAAAAACAAAGATGTTGAGTTTTTTAAGGTGCTGAAAGAAAAAATCAGAAATCAACCCAATTAGAAGTCGTTTTTCAAAGCGACTGGTACTGTTGATTATGAAGGAGGACTGAAGGCATCATACACAATCTCACTTAAAATTGCAAATAAAGAAATTTATTATTAATAATACTTTTTTTATGCACTTGGGGTCGATCTGACCCCAAGTAATCCATAGGGGGTCGATGATAAAAAAGTTTGGCTATCCCTGCTCTAAGGGGTTCACCCTGATATGAAAAACAAAGATGTTGAGTTTTTTAAGGTGCTGAAAGAAAAAATCAGAAATCAACCCAATTAGAAGTCGTTTTTCAAAGCGACTGGTACTGTTGATTATGAAGGAGGACTGAAGGCATCATACAAAATCTCACTTAAAATTGCAAATAAAGAAATTTATTATTAATAATACTTTTTTTATGAACTTGGGGTCGATCTGACCCCAAGTAATCCATAGGGGGTCGATGATAAAAAAGTTTGGCTATCCCTGCTCTAAGGGGTTCACCCTGATATGAAAAACAAAGATGTTGAGTTTTTTAAGGTGCTGAAAGAAAAAATCAGAAATCAACCCAATTAGAAGTCGTTTTTCAAAGCGACTGGTACTGTTGATTATGAAGGAGGACTGAAGGCATCATACAAAATCTCACTTAAAATTGCAAATAAAGAAATTTATTATTAATAATACTTTTTTTATGAACTTGGGGTCGATCTGACCCCAAGTAATCCATAGGGGGTCGATGATAAAAAAGTTTGGCTATCCCTGCTCTAAGGGGTTCACCCTGATATGAAAAACAAAGATGTTGAGTTTTTTAAGGTGCTGAAAGAAAAAATCAGAAATCAACCCAATTAGAAGTCGTTTTTCAAAGCGACTGGTACTGTTGATTATGAAGGAGGACTGAAGGCATCATACACAATCTCACTTAAAATTGCAAATAAAGAAATTTATTATTAATAATACTTTTTTTATGAACTTGGGGTCGATCTGACCCCAAGTAATCCATAGGGGGTCGATGATAAAAAGTTTGGCTATCCCTGCTCTAAGGGGTTCACCCTGATATGAAAAACAAAGATGTTGAGTTTTTTAAGGTGCTGAAAGAAAAAATCAGAAATCAACCCAATTAGAAGTCGTTTTTCAAAGCGACTGGTACTGTTGATTATGAAGGAGGACTGGAGGCATCATACACAATCTCACTTAAAATTGCAAATAAAGAAATTTATTATTAATAATACTTTTTTTATGAACTTGGGGTCGATCTGACCCCAAGTAATCCATAGGGGGTCGATGATAAAAAAGTTTGGCTATCCCTGCTCTAAGGGGTTCACCCTGATATGAAAAACAAAGATGTTGAGTTTTTTAAGGTGCTGAAAGAAAAAATCAGAAATCAACCCAATTAGAAGTCGTTTTTCAAAGCGACTGGTACTGTTGATTATGAAGGAGGACTGAAGGCATCATACACAATCTCACTTAAAATTGCAAATAAAGAAATTTATTATTAATATACTTTTTTTATGAACTTGGGGTCGATCTGACCCCAAGTAATCCATAGGGGGTCGATGATAAAAAAGTTTGGCTATCCCTGCTCTAAGGGGTTCACCCTGATATGAAAAACAAAGATGTTGAGTTTTTTAAGGTGCTGAAAGAAAAAATCAGAAATCAACCCAATTAGAAGTCGTTTTTCAAAGCGACTGGTACTGTTGATTATGAAGGAGGACTGAAGGCATCATACACAATCTCACTTAAAATTGCAAATAAAGAAATTTATTATTAATAATACTTTTTTTATGAACTTGGGGTCGATCTGACCCCAAGTAATCCATAGGGGGTCGATGATAAAAAAGTTTGGCTATCCCTGCTCTAAGCGGTTCACCCTGATATGAAAAACAAAGATGTTGAGTTTTTTAAGGTGCTGAAAGAAAAAATCAGAAATCAACCCAATTAGAAGTCGTTTTTCAAAGCGACTGGTACTGTTGATTATGAAGGAGGACTGAAGGCATCATACACAATCTCACTTAAAATTGCAAATAAAGAAATTTATTATTAATAATACTTTTTTTATGAACTTGGGGTCGATCTGACCCCAAGTAATCCATAGGGGGTCGATGATAAAAAAGTTTGGCTATCCCTGCTCTAAGGGGTTCACCCTGATATGAAAAACAAAGATGTTGAGTTTTTTAAGGTGCTGAAAGAAAAAATCAGAAATCAACCCAATTAGAAGTCGTTTTTCAAAGCGACTGGTACTGTTGATTATGAAGGAGGACTGAAGGCATCATACAAAATCTCACTTAAAATTGCAAATAAAGAAATTTATTATTAATAATACTTTTTTTATGAACTTGGGGTCGATCTGACCCCAAGTAATCCATAGGGGGTCGATGATAAAAAAGTTTGGCTATCCCTGCTCTAAGGGGTTCACCCTGATATGAAAAACAAAGATGTTGAGTTTTTTAAGGTGCTGAAAGAAAAAATCAGAAATCAACCCAATTAGAAGTCGTTTTTCAAAGCGACTGGTACTGTTGATTATGAAGGAGGACTGAAGGCATCATACACAATCTCACTTAAATTGCAAATAAAGAAATTTATTATTAATAATACTTTTTTTATGAACTTGGGGTCGATCTGACCCCAAGTAATCCATAGGGGGTCGATGATAAAAAAGTTTGGCTATCCCTGCTCTAAGGGGTTCACCCTGATATGAAAAACAAAGATGTTGAGTTTTTTAAGGTGCTGAAAGAAAAAATCAGAAATCAACCCAATTAGAAGTCGTTTTTCAAAGCGACTGGTACTGTTGATTATGAAGGAGGACTGAAGGCATCATACAAAATCTCACTTAAAATTGCAAATAAAGAAATTTATTATTAATAATACTTTTTTTATGAACTTGGGGTCGATCTGACCCCAAGTAATCCATAGGGGGTCGATGATAAAAAAGTTTGGCTATCCCTGCTCTAAGGGGTTCACCCTGATATGAAAAACAAAGATGTTGAGTTTTTTAAGGTGCTGAAAGAAAAAATCAGAAATCAACCCAATTAGAAGTCGTTTTTCAAAGCGACTGGTACTGTTGATTATGAAGGAGGACTGAAGGCATCATACACAATCTCACTTAAAATTGCAAATAAAGAAATTTATCATTAATAATACTTTTTTTATGAACTTGGGGTCGATCTGACCCCAAGTAATCCATAGGGGGTCGATGATAAAAAAGTTTGGCTATCCCTGCTCTAAGGGGTTCACCCTGATATGAAAAACAAAGATGTTGATTTTTTAAGGTGCTGAAAGAAAAAATCAGAAATCAACCCAATTAGAAGTCGTTTTTCAAAGCGACTGGTACTGTTGATTATGAAGGAGGACTGAAGGCATCATACACAATCTCACTTAAAATTGCAAATAAAGAAATTTATTATTAATAATACTTTTTTTATGAACTTGGGGTCGATCTGACCCCAAGTAATCCATAGGGGGTCGATGATAAAAAAGTTTGGCTATCCCTGCTCTAAGGGGTTCACCCTGATATGAAAAACAAAGATGTTGAGTTTTTTAAGGTGCTGAAAGAAAAAATCAGAAATCAACCAAATTAGAAGTCGTTTTTCAAAGCGACTGGTACTGTTGATTATGAAGGAGGACTGAAGGCATCATACACAATCTCACTTAAAATTGCAAATAAAGAAATTTATTATTAATAATACTTTTTTTATGAACTTGGGGTCGATCTGACCCCAAGTAATCCATAGGGGGTCGATGATAAAAAAGTTTGGCTATCCCTGCTCTAAGGGGTTCACCCTGATATGAAAAACAAAGATGTTGAGTTTTTTAAGGTGCTGAAAGAAAAAATCAGAAATCAACCCAATTAGAAGTCGTTTTTCAAAGCGACTGGTACTGTTGATTATGAAGGAGGACTGAAGGCATCATACACAATCTCACTTAAAATTGCAAATAAAGAAATTTATTATTAATAATACTTTTTTATGAACTTGGGGTCGATCTGACCCCAAGTAATCCATAGGGGGTCGATGATAAAAAGTTTGGCTATCCCTGCTCTAAGGGGTTCACCCTGATATGAAAAACAAAGATGTTGAGTTTTTTAAGGTGCTGAAAGAAAAAATCAGAAATCAACCCAATTAGAAGTCGTTTTTCAAAGCGACTGGTACTGTTGATTATGAAGGAGGACTGAAGGCATCATACACAATCTCACTTAAAATTGCAAATAAAGAAATTTATTATTAATAATACTTTTTTTATGAACTTGGGGTCGATCTGACCCCAAGTAATCCATAGGGGGTCGATGATAAAAAAGTTTGGCTATCCCTGCTCTAAGGGGTTCACCCTGATATGAAAAACAAAGATGTTGAGTTTTTTAAGGTGCTGAAAGAAAAAATCAAAAATCAACCCAATTAGAAGTCGTTTTTCAAAGCGACTGGTACTGTTGATTATGAAGGAGGACTGAAGGCATCATACACAATCTCACTTAAAATTGCAAATAAAGAAATTTATTATTAATAATACTTTTTTAATGAACTTGGGGTCGATCTGACCCCAAGTAATCCATAGGGGGTCGATGATAAAAAAGTTTGGCTATCCCTGCTCTAAGGGGTTCACCCTGATATGAAAAACAAAGATGTTGAGTTTTTTAAGGTGCTGAAAGAAAAAATCAGAAATCAACCCCATTAGAAGTCGTTTTTCAAAGCGACTGGTACTGTTGATTATGAAGGAGGACTGAAGGCATCATACACAATCTCACTTAAAATTGCAAATAAAGAAATTTATTATTAATAATACTTTTTTTATGAACTTGGGGTCGATCTGACCCCAAGTAATCCATAGGGGGTCGATGATAAAAAAGTTTGGCTATCCCTGCTCTAAGGGGTTCACCCTGATATGAAAAACAAAGATGTTGAGTTTTTTAAGGTGCTGAAAGAAAAAATCAGAAATCAACCCAATTAGAAGTCGTTTTTCAAAGCGACTGGTACTGTTGATTATGAAGGAGGACTGAAGGCATCATACACAATCTCACTTAAAATGGCAAATAAAGAAATTTATTATTAATAATACTTTTTTTATGAACTTGGGGTCGATCTGACCCCAAGTAATCCATAGGGGGTCGATGATAAAAAAGTTTGGCTATCCCTGCTCTAAGGGGTTCACCCTGATATGAAAAACAAAGATGTTGAGTTTTTTAAGGTGCTGAAAGAAAAAATCAGAAATCAACCCAATTAGAAGTCGTTTTTCAAAGCGACTGGTACTGTTGATTATGAAGGAGGACTGAAGGCATCATACACAATCTCACTTAAAATTGCAAATAAAGAAATTTATCATTAATAATACTTTTTTTATGAACTTGGGGTCGATCTGACCCCAAGTAATCCATAGGGGGTCGATGATAAAAAAGTTTGGCTATCCCTGCTCTAAGGGGTTCACCCTGATATGAAAAACAAAGATGTTGAGTTTTTTAAGGTGCTGAAAGAAAAAATCAGAAATCAACCCAATTAGAAGTCGTTTTTCAAAGCGACTGGTACTGTTGATTATGAAGGAGGACTGAAGGCATCATACAAAATCTCACTTAAAATTGCAAATAAAGAAATTTATTATTAATAATACTTTTTTTATGAACTTGGGGTCGATCTGACCCCAAGTAATCCATAGGGGTTCGATGATAAAAAAGTTTGGCTATCCCTGCTCTAAGGGGTTCACCCTGATATGAAAAACAAAGATGTTGAGTTTTTTAAGGTGCTGAAAGAAAAAATCAGAAATCAACCCAATTAGAAGTCGTTTTTCAAAGCGACTGGTACTGTTGATTATGAAGGAGGACTGAAGGCATCATACACAATCTCACTTAAAATTGCAAATAAAGAAATTTATTATTAATAATACTTTTTTTATGAACTTGGGGTCGATCTGACCCCAAGTAATCCATAGGGGGTCGATGATAAAAAAGTTTGGCTATCCCTGCTCTAAGGGGTTCACCCTGATATGAAAAACAAAGATGTTGAGTTTTTTAAGTTGCTGAAAGAAAAAATCAGAAATCAACCCAATTAGAAGTCGTTTTTCAAAGCGACTGGTACTGTTGATTATGAAGGAGGACTGAAGGCATCATACACAATCTCACTTAAAATTGCAAATAAAGAAATTTATTATTAATAATACTTTTTTTATGAACTTGGGGTCGATCTGACCCCAAGTAATCCATAGGGGGTCGATGATAAAAAAGTTTGGCTATCCCTGCTCTAAGGGGTTCACCCTGATATGAAAAACAAAGATGTTGAGTTTTTTAAGGTGCTGAAAGAAAAAATCAGAAATCAACCCAATTAGAAGTCGTTTTTCAAAGCGACTGGTACTGTTGATTATGAAGGAGGACTGAAGGCATCATACACAATCTCACTTAAAATTGCAAATAAAGAAATTTATTATTAATAATACTTTTTTTATGAACTTGTGGTCGATCTGACCCCAAGTAATCCATAGGGGGTCGATGATAAAAAAGTTTGGCTATCCCTGCTCTAAGGGGTTCACCCTGATATGAAAAACAAAGATGTTGAGTTTTTTAAGGTGCTGAAAGAAAAAATCAGAAATCAACCCAATTAGAAGTCGTTTTTCAAAGCGACTGGTACTGTTGATTATGAAGGAGGACTGAAGGCATCATACACAATCTCACTTAAAATTGCAAATAAAGAAATTTATTATTAATAATACTTTTTTTATGAACTTGGGATCGATCTGACCCCAAGTAATCCATAGGGGGTCGATGATAAAAAAGTTTGGCTATCCCTGCTCTAAGGGGTTCACCCTGATATGAAAAACAAAGATGTTGAGTTTTTTAAGGTGCTGAAAGAAAAAATCAGAAATCAACCCAATTAGAAGTCGTTTTTCAAAGCGACTGGTACTGTTGATTATGAAGGAGGACTGAAGGCATCATACACAATCTCACTTAAAATTGCAAATAAAGAAATTTATTATTAATAATACTTTTTTTATGAACTTGGGGTCGATCTGACCCCAAGTAATCCATAGGGGGTCGATGATAAAAAAGTTTGGCTATCCCTGCTCTAAGGGGTTCACCCTGATATGAAAAACAAAGATGTTGAGTTTTTGACATTTTGTTTGTTATGACATTTTGTTGAGTGGCCAAGCGCTATTGATATGCTTTTAATAGCTTTCTTGCTCTTTTTGGATTTTGTCTTCTTTTTTGTTTTTCCCACCTGTTTCTTGTCTGCTTTTAGCTGCAGTTCTTTTGATTCCTTAATAATTTCCTCTGGTGTTTTCTTTTCAGGAATTGCTGTCATTGGTTGAACTCGCGTTTCTTTCCATTCCGAATTTTGCTTTTTTTCAGTAACAAAGTAGTAGATCAATGCCAGAATAATCACAACGAGAATTGCGGTAAGGAGCATTTTTTAGATAATACGTACTGCTATTTCTGAAGTTTTTAATATCATTAGTATCGTAAAATTTAATAAAACCATAAGTTTTTACATATATTATAAATATCAAATGAATATAATCATAATGCGGCAAATGAATGATTGATTGGCCACTTACCTCGACAACTTGAAATTTGCCTCACCTACCCTAAGCTCGGAAAAAGATGAAATGATAAATTTTGCTAACGCCGTCCCATAAGTAAAACTTTAAAGTTTATTACTTTGTATAATTTTGTTTTATCTTTTGTTTAAATTTCTTTCTCAATGAGAATTTAAAAGTTGTCTATGGCCCTTTTACTTCAAAATAATGCTGTGTAATGTAAAGTTTTAACCTATTTTTCGAAAATAAAATATGTTTTTAATTTCTTGACCAACACCATCTTCTTAATACCCTGTAAGTATGTGCATTCGCATAATCTACAACAATTTTCTAGTCGCTGCAGAAGATTTATTTGTTTGTCAAAATATTTCTTTATCTCAAATAAATGCTATTTGATCGCATTTTCATGACTAAAATAATTTTGGATTTAAAGATATTTAACATTTCACAACATTAAAGATACAAGAAAATTAAGGCCTTTATGAAGAATGTAGCTGCCTGTGTGGAAAAGCGTAAAATAGATAAACTTATAACAAACCACCTGAAAAAATTTTTGCAAAATTAATTAATTTTCTAACGTTCTGTATTGACCACCTTATGCGAGTGAATTTATTTTAAAATAACGCTCAGTGGTAGATCTGTAGCAGATTTATTTTGCACTTTTTAAATTTGATTGTGCACTTGGTTGTGAAATTGATTGAAATTTTTTATTTGCACTCTGTTATTTCTTCTGGTGCATTTCTGCCGCTTGGATTCTCTTAAGTTGTCCACTGTCATTTCCCTTTATTTTTTTCAATAGCTGTTCATTTATGGGCTGTTCTACGTTGAGCACTCGTTGGCAGGTGAATTGTGCTTTTTCATTAGCTATTCCGCGTTGATTTTTTATTAAGTAATGGTTGTTTAAGAAAATTTGACTTTTGACTTCATTCGTTTAATTAATTTACCATCTGGGTCAAATTGTGATGGCATTTTAAGCAAAGCAACATTGTATCCGGATGTTGGAAAATAGTTGCCTTAAATGGGCGGTATCAACGCCGTTTCGAAATCACAAACAACTTTCCTCAAATCAAGTTGGAAGGCAACTTCTCCTGCTTTCCAATGCGCAATTCAAATATCCAGCTATATGTGGGCATATCTTTTTAAACTATCTATAAGTAGGTTGCAATTCATCTTTTAAGCATTTCTATGAATTCAAAGGCTCCCATCACTCTGAGTCAGCAGCGTCGCACCAGCCTCCGTCGGAAAAATCAATTTTTAACTGCTCAGTGAATGATACATTGAAAATTTCTGTGCGTGTTTAATCCTCGTTTGTTCTTCAGTGAACAGCAGTTTCTGCCGTGTTGCTGGAAGGCCTGGAAATCTACTGTACCGGATGCTGTATATCATACTTTAGAATTGGTGCCACACTGGAAAGTGACCGGCGGTTTCTACCTTGGGGGAGGCATTGCTTGCCAGTTCATTGTAAATTTGTTGAAAGATTTTCCATGGACAGTTGTTTGAGTTAATTCCTCTTCTGTAATTTGAACAGAGCATGTTCATCTTCTGCGCAGCTCTGCACATCTGCACTGTTTCAGATGACTTGTGTCAATTCCAAATTGGTGTGGAGTACTGCATACTAGCTGATTGTTCTACAAATTGGAGAAGAAACTGCTACCTTGTGATATAACAGTGCAGCGGACACGGACAGAGCTAATGAGATCTTTCCTGCAGAAAATGAAGACGAAGACACCGAAGCTACAGTATGAAGAATAATACATGAAGATCGGAGGAGGAGTACGGTGGTGGTTGTTTGACATCGTGGTTGGAGGTTGC
Organism: Trichinella murrelli; assembly: GCA_002221485.1. Classification (NCBI taxonomy): domain Eukaryota; kingdom Metazoa; phylum Nematoda; class Enoplea; order Trichinellida; family Trichinellidae; genus Trichinella; species Trichinella murrelli. Next base: position 17,365,807 of record CM008133.1, on the reverse strand, counting down.
CAGGAGTGTGTTCGTGTTTGTATCGTCGTCGACCCTTGTTTCCGATTGTCTAATAAAGTATATATCTATTGTTTGTTGTTTTGTTTCGCCATGCCATCAGTAAAGCGCGAGACAGAACGGAAAGTCAATGCACCAGTCGATACTGGCCCATCGCCAAATAGCGATGAACGCGTCAATAATCCGACGGAAGGAGCAAACGAGCTCGCCCGGGAGAGCGGCTCGTTACAATGGGGGCCTGTCCGGGAACTTGTCGTTAGGGGAATTGGAAATGCCTGTTACGGTCCACCCCCGACATTCTCCCCGGGAATGGATCCCGTCGAATGGCTCGAGTCAATGGAAGATTTTTTCGTTGTGACTGGCGTCCCATCCTCGCAACAAGCCGCCAGCGCCAGGCTGTCAGTGGATATTGCTGTTCGGAGAGAATTGTTCCCGCCAGGATCATCTCGGGACATCTCCTGGGACGAGCTAAAACGCCGTTTTCTTGACATCTACGGCCATGGTGAGTCCCTGATACAACTGGCGGTGCGATTCAATGGCCTGAAGCAACGAAAGAACCAGTCGATCCGAGAATTCGCCCAGGAAGTGGCCGAGTTGGGACGTCGGGCCGGAAAGTCAGAGAGCGAACTGATTGCGCGTTTCATTTGTGGCGTGGCATCGAAAGAGGTCTACAGAGAGCTCCGTCTGCGGGAACCGACAACGCTTGTGAAGGCACGCCAACTGGCGGAAAACGTAGCAGAACTGGAGACAGAAGTTGGAGGAAGTCGGCAGCGAACCACCGAAAATGCTGACGCAGGGAATGACAACCTGGCCCAAGTCGTGGAAACCCTGACCCGACGATTCGACCAGCTGCAGACGACACTAGAAAGATCGAACAGCAGACGATCCGCCCGAAGGGAAACGGAGTGCTTCCGATGCGGTGAACAGGGCCATTTCCTTCGAGACTGCCCCCAGCGTCAGACCGGAACCCGGCCAGCGCGTGCCTTGAATAATGGAAACGGGGATCGCCGTCTTTTGGCGATGACGGCGCTTCAAGCTGGACATGCGCCGTCTGTCACAGGTAAGCTAAACGGGCTGGAGATTTCTCTCCTTCTGGACAGCGGGGCGGTTGTGTCCGTAGTGCCACTCTCGATCTGGCACAAGTCCACCGGTAGAGAACCTCTAGAAGCCGCCGGAGGCTCCATCCTGCTTGGCGACGGGCGACGAGTGCGCCTTTGCGGCCAGGGGACGTTGACGCTGCAGGTGGGAAGCTGGAGGGGACGCCTTCACGTTGTCGTTGTGGAAAGCTTGGTCGTATCAGGGATCCTGGGTACCAACTTTCTTGACCAGTACGTCAAGCTAATTGACTGGCAATCCGGGGAGATGACCATGACGGACGGCTCGAGGGTCCGGATCATCCACGAACCAGCCCAGGCAACGCGCCCCGGCATCGGATGCGCCTGGATCACGGCGAGCCCTCGGGAAGTATCACGAAAGGAGACCGCAGGGGAGAGACCGGAGAACAATAACGGTGATCTAAGAGCGTGTGAACGTGCTCTGGTGGACAGAGCGGAGTGTTCGGAGCAGAATCGGCGGACCCTACGCAGCCTACTCCGGAGGTACGGGAAGGCCATCTCGAGCGGTGAGGGTGATCTCGGACGAACGAGCCTCGTCCAGCACCGCATCGAGACCGGAGGGGCCCAGCCGGTGAAGCTTCCACCCCGTCGCCTCCCCCAAGCCCAGCGCGAGACAGTGGACCGCTTAATCAGGGAAATGCTGCATGCCGGGGTAATCGAGCCAGCCTCAGGCCCCTGGAGTGCACCGGTAGTGCTGGTCCGAAAGAAGGACGGATCCCCACGGTTCTGCGTTGACTACCGCAGGCTGAATGCCGTGACACGCGTCGACGCCCAACCCATCCCGCGCATAGACGATACGCTGGATGCGCTGGCGGGGGCCAAGTGGTTCAGCACTCTGGACTTAGCGTCCGGCTACTGGCAAGTCGAAGTCGCCGAAGAAGACCGGGAGAAGACAGCGTTCTCCACACCTCTGGGACTCTTCCAATTCCGCGTTATGCCGTTCGGGCTGTGCAACGCCCCGGCGACGTTTCAGCGGCTAATGGAAAAAGCGCTGAGGGGATTGACGTGGAAGACGTGCCTCGTCTATCTCGACGACGTCATCGTCTTCGGGAAGACAGAAGAGGAGCACCTAGAGCGCTTGGAAGGGGTGCTGTCCCGCCTGCAGTCCGTGGGACTCAAGATCAAGCCGGAGAAGTGCCAGCTGATGAGGCAGAGCGTGCGCTACCTGGGCCACATTGTGACACAGCATGGGGTTAGTACTGATCCAGAGAAGACGGCGGCGGTCCAGGAGTGGCCCACGCCTCGGTGCGTGAGAGAAGTCCGGCAGTTCCTGGGACTGGCATCATATTACAGGCGGTTCGTTTGGAATTTCGCCGGCGTGGCAAATCCGTTGCACGCCCTGACAAAGAAAGGTGAGAAGTGGCGCTGGGGTCCGAAGGAGGAAGAAGCATTCGCTCGCCTGAAGGATGCGCTGGTGAGTCCCCCGATTCTGTGCCACCCAGACTTCGACCGCACTTTCCTGGTGGATGTGGATGCCAGTGAAGACGCCATCGGGGCAGTGTTGTCGCAGCAAGGAGAGCAGGGCCCACCGGGGGTGGTCGCGTACGCCAGCCGCTCGCTCTCCCGTGCGGAGCGGAGTTATTGCGCGACGCGGAAGGAGATGCTGGCCCTAGTCTGGGCTACTCACCACTTCCGGCCATACTTGTATGGTAGGAAGTTCACAGCCCGGACGGATCACAACTCCCTGAAGTGGTTGCGGAACTTTCGCGAACCGGAGGGGCAGGAACCCGCTGGCTGGAAAGGTTGGCTGAGTTCGATTTTGAGGTCGTCCATCGAGCCGGGCGGAAGCACCAGAATGCGGATGCGCTGTCGCGGCGCGTCTGCAAGCAATGCGGACTGGAGGGAAGCCCTGCTGAGGTACCCGTGGGGGCTGTGAAGCTAGGCGCGGCCAACCCTATCAAGCAGTGGCAAGAGAGTGACAAGGAGCTCCAGCAGATCCGCGAGTGGAGCACGCAGAGGACTTGGCCACGGGCGGCCCCAGAGGGTAGCCGGTTGCTGAGAAGCCTCTGGGCACAGCGCGACCGGATAGTCGTGCGTGAGGGGACCATATGCCGGAAGTGGGAGACGCCGGATACGGGCGAGACACGGCTGCTGCAGGTCATCCCGAGGCAGAGGATCCCGGAGATCCTGGCCGCCGTCCACAACGGGCAGTCGGGGGCCCACTTGGGAGTGGCGAAGACGCTAGCAAAGGTGCGTCAGCGATACTACTGGCCCCAGCAACGGGAAGACGTCGAGGACTGGTGCCGGGCGTGCGAGACGTGTGCAGCACGAGCGGTCCCGAGGAAGAAGCCCCAGGCACCCATGCAACTCCAGCCGGTAGGGTACCCATTCCAACGGGTGGGCATGGACCTAGTGGGGCCTTTAGAAGAAACGCGGAACGGAAATCGGTACATCCTAGTGGTGTGTGACTACTTTTCGAAGTGGCCGGAGGCGTTCGCGCTGCCGAACGCAGAGGCGCGTACGGTGGCCGCGGCGTTGGTGAACGGCCTCTTCTGCCGCTACGGGGCGCCGGAGACGCTCCACTCCGACCAGGGTAGGAACTTTGAGTCCGCACTTGTGAAGGAAGTGTGCCAGCTGTTCGGGGTGGCCAAAACCCGGACCACAGCCTACCACCCGCAGTCTGATGGTCTGGTGGAACGAATGAACCGCACCTTACTGGACCTTCTGGCGAAGGCATCCATCGACCACCCTGATGATTGGGATGCCCACCTCGATAGAGTTCTCCTTGCTTATCGGTCCAGCGTTCATCACACCACTGGCGCTACCCCTAGCCGAGTCATCTTCGGACGAGAGATGCGTCTCCCAGTGGACCTGGTGTATGGCTTGCCGGAGAACACACCAGAGGAATCAGTCGGAGAGTACACTCGGCGTCTGCGGCAGGACTTGGAGCAGCTCTACGAAGCGGTCCGGGGAAGGGCGGGCCGCGAGCAACGGCGCCAGAAGTTCTGGAAGGACCGAAAAGCCCACGGACCTGTGTATGAGCCAGGCGACCAGGTGTGGATACAAGTCCCAGAAAAGACCAAGCTGGGAGCGTACTGGGATGGCCCGTATGAAGTCCAGAAGAAACTGGACTGGAACACGTACCGAGTGAAGGAGATGAAGGGTAGGAGGCAGAGACTAGTGGTTCACTTCGACCGGCTGAAGCCGTACCACGGCACTCGAGAAGGAGACGGAGCCCACGGGAGAGAACGGGAGAGGAGAAAGACGCGGCGACCAGCCTGGCTCCGAGATTTCATACAGACGCAGGAAGTGAGCACGGGACGTGCTCTTCATGAGGGGGAGAGTGGTGCAGCGGACACGGACAGAGCTAATGAGATCTTTCCTGCAGAAAATGAAGACGAAGACACCGAAGCTACAGTATGAAGAATAATACATGAAGATCGGAGGAGGAGTACGGTGGTGGTTGTTTGACATCGTGGTTGGAGGTTGCCAGGAGTGTGTTCGTGTTTGTATCGTCGTCGACCCTTGTTTCCGATTGTCTAATAAAGTATATATCTATTGTTTGTTGTTTTGTTTCGCCATGCCATCAGTAAAGCGCGAGACAGAACGGAAAGTCAATGCACCAGTCGATACTGGCCCATCGCCAAATAGCGATGAACGCGTCAATAATCCGACGGAAGGAGCAAACGAGCTCGCCCGGGAGAGCGGCTCGTTACAACAGTAATAATATGCAAGCCATTTCCTTTTCCCTTGACACACATCCAGTATTTCATGTTTCGATCTGTATGCTTCAACTTGTAGTAGCTATTATCTGTATATTCACTTTTGTTGGTTTTATTTGAGTAAATACGAACCGAATTTCATCACTGTTCATATCTATTACTGAAAAACACCTCACAGAAAAGTTCACAAAGTCAACAATGAAAAGGGAAACAAGAGGAATTAGAGTTAGATAACGGTCTCGAAATGTTCTTTAAATAATTTTCACGCCATTCCGGCTTTTTGTTTAGCTCAGTCAATTGGTTCTAGCATTACGCCCAGTATGACTTCGTTTTTTGTTTTCTAATGTGCAGTAAAGTCTAATGCGCTTCGTATTTAATAAAACTTTGCTTCTGAGTTTCTGAGGTTCATTATGCATATTCTAGTCTTTGTAATATTAATATTGACATCTAAGAAAAAACTTCGCCGTTTCCATCTCAGAATTTCTGCAGGAAAAATATGTTGGAAGCAAGATTATATTTTACATTTGATTCCTCACTTTCTTGTGATGCATTATAACAAGAAGCAAACTAATGCTGTTCTTCAAAATGTCCACTAACACTTGTTTCGCTCCTCAGCTAAAATACGTGCTTGTTCGCAATTTTAAAAGTTCTATGCATATAATGTGTACGCCTTTGTTGGAAACTGTTCAATTTTCCTCTCACATAAGATGATTTGAATCCACGGGAAAATGATAAATTGTCCACAGCTGCAGTTGTCAGCTGAAACTAGGAGTGTTGATCGTTGAATGTTAGAATACCTTTCTAAATTTAGCCTGACCATTCTATGAAACTTTCTTGTTTACAGTTAAAGAATTTTATTTTAATCTTTCCAAAGTTTTGCTCTCTTTCACCAGCGTTGTTTTCCTCTCTATATTTTATGTAAATGAAAAATATAAAAATCTGGAATTTTATTTACAAATAAAGAAACATCTGTTTATACATTTTGTATAAATTATGTAAAATATGTTTTCCAGTATCTACATTAATGCTAAACTAATAATAACTGAATGCTAAGATTTGAGCATCCAGACCAGAATGCTTAGCAATGATTATATTGCTATGAAGCATGGGCGCGACTGGTACAGAGATAAAGGTGAGAACGGACGAAACTGTGATAAAAAAAACTTTAACATAAAACTATTCGCATAGTTTAGCATCTGCTGCTGGGCAAAATGATTTGAAAGTGCAACAGATCAGATAAAGCATAGCAGTGCTGTTTAATTTCAAATGTTCAACATTTCCTTATACTAAAATTATTTAGTCTATCTCTTTATTTATTCTTTAATTTAGTCTCGTTATTGCTATCAAAGGCATGCCGCTCGAAATTTGATTGGCTTTAAATTTTATTGGTTTTCAAGCCAATGAGCGCAACTAAATTTTAGTGGTTGTCTTTGTGGTGAATTTTATTTGTTGTCGCGCGGCTAAATTTTACTGGTTGTTGTTGTGATAAATTTCATTTGTTTTTGCAAACCTGAATTTTATTGGTTTTCGTTGTAGTGCGTTCTATTTGTCGAATTTCGATTTCTCTTCAATGGTCAGTTTTCTGATATTCAAAGCTTAACTTTTTTTATTCCACATATATTAGTAGTAGCATTAAGTAAAATTAAAAGTTGACTATCATTTCAAAATTATAATCTTAAAAGCAAATTTTCTTTTGATTACATTTTTGTGTATATGCTGATCACACCTTAGAAATTTGCCTATCTTTAAGGTATGCTAACTCAGTTTATTGCTTGTGTACTATACAGCATTTTATAGAACTTGTTCAAAAGTTTCCTTTCCAAGTTGTGAATTAGATATTTGTAATTTTCAGTGGTGAAAATTTATTCAGTGGTAAAAACTATAAAACTATATAGAAGACTATACAATACAACATTATAATACAACACAATACAAGACATTGCAATATGATATACTATAATACAAACAAGAATAAACACTACGAAGAATAAGAAAATACAAAATAAAGGTGCAGAAAAGGTGGCACTCAGAAGTTAATCGGCTCAGGGACATCATACGCAACAGCTTTTAAGAACTGCTCCATTGTACGCGTTCCGCCATCATATTCAGCAGTCAACGCTGTTATGCGTAGCTGCACCTCTTCATATTTATTGTTCTTTATTTGTAAATCATTGGCGGTAACGCGTCCTGACGTCACCTGCTGAATCAACGTTTCCGTTGATCCTTGCTCATCAATCAGCAATTGGAGAGGTTCATAAAAGCTGAGGTGATGTTTCCCCGCTTGCCGGTTCATTTTCAAGTGCCAGCCTTCTAAGTGATTATTTGTTCGTGTCTGTACATTACATACATTCCATAACGGCAGCTTGTTGGGGGTCATCCATTCTCTTCGGAAGTAATCAAACAAGGCTGCTATTAGACCCGTAACATTTCTGTCAAGCAGATCCACACAGCAGGTACCTCAGGAAGTGGCAAAAATGCTGTTGCCATCAGCATTTTGATCTACTTTTTTGTTTCCGCTTCGTGAAGGTACCTGGTTCTCAATCCAAGCTCTGCCACTTTCCGCAGAACTGCTTGGCAGAAGTGAAAATAGCAACCTTGTATTTGAACGCCCGGGAACGATGCCTGCACCGCAGGGATAAGGGCAGTTTCGAAATCGCAAATCACAGTTTGCGGCTGAAAGACAACCCCTAACGCTGCCGCTTTTAAAATTAAATTATCAAAAATTTCATGATATGTTGGGAGATCTCTTCTAACTGTTAAACAATATACAAGTGGTATTAATTTACCTTCTTTAAACACATGAATGCTGAACATCTGATGGTACCATTCAGGAACAATTTTAAATGTTCCATCCATGCACCAGACAGTATGTCCAGCCAACTCCCATATATTTTCATCTGTACAAAATATTAAAACAGAATTATGTACATTATTATACATCAAAAACTGCCGGCCAGACTTCGTAACACGCCAGTGTGCTGGAATTTCCAGCTGCTGGCGTGTTGCTGGCAGTGGGGGAAAACGTTTGGCCCGGCTTCTGTACATGGCCGCTTTCACTTTTTTGTATGTTGGAAACTGACCAGCAGTTTCCAAACTGGTGGATGCACTGCTGCATTCCTCCTCGTATATTTGCGGCACCGTCTTTGTTTCTTCCCCTGCGCGGCGTTTAAGAAAGAGTATTTCTCTTTTCAATTCTATACAAAACAGACTCGTCAGCAGTACATGTTTCTGAATGAGGTGTTGATCGCAAAACAATGTTTACTTCGAGGTTGGTGCAAAATGTACCCCGGTTTGGTCTAAAATCATCCGCAATAATTCGACCTATTTTTGTGATTGGATTCGCTGATTGGTTGTAGGGGTATTGTTCGGTAATTGGCTAATGACTTCTATTTTATTAGCTAATTATTCTTATAAGTGATTGGGTGAATAACTGTGCCATTTGATTAGCTATTCAGTTGTGATCTAGGATTGGGTGATTGTTGTTTATCAACTTTTTACCAAATATGGGTGCATTACCATTGAAATACCTTATATGGACATAAAAAAGCATTTACTATTTTTTAAAACACAGCTTTTTAAGATATCGTGTTGGCTATCTTTTATTGCGTTAAAGGAATTATAACAACAACAAAGTTAATATGCTTAAAACTAATGTTTAACATTTGCATATTCTTTGTGTAAGTTGTTAAGAACAGCATTTAAAAAGATGTCTTGCAATATTTGAATATGGCTTTAAATAAGTGGTTATCTTAGTCAATAACATTAATGATTCTTCAGTTTTACATTTCATTGTTCACATAATCAAATAGCATTTGCAGTGTTGAATTTTCTGTTAAATAGCTTATGCACCGTTCCGGTTGATTTGTCTAGCTCACTTAGCTGCGTCAAGCTTTATGTCCAGCAGCATTTTACTTCCTGCTTTATAGTATACTTCTTGTTTACTCCAGTATTAGTAATAACGGAATCCATTTCCGCGTTCATTTTCTGTTCACTGCCGTTCAATCCCGAAAGCCGTATCCATCACAATTTCAGCAGGCAAATTTCGGATGATGATGTCTTATCTTGTTTTGTTCATCAGCTAATAACCCTCGAATGCTAAGCACTGAACTGAAACGCAATACCAAAAAGGAAAATAAATTTGACGGTTCAAATTCCATTTTAAATAATCATTTTCAAACAACATTTAGTTTTCATTTCTCATTTTATCTACAACTGAAGATCAACTTTGATTGATATTTCTGTGGCACCTTGCCTTTTGTTGATGTTGACAGAAGATTATTAATCACAGACAAATGGCGCACATATGCTGACATCAAACAATGCGATGTCCACTGCAAAGTGAATTTGAAGCAGCTGCAAGCGCTTCTGTGCTTGGTTGGTGCTGTTCATCGCTTTCTTTCTGCTTTCGAAGTGCTTTACTTTTAGTTATCCATCCGAGTGCAAAAATACTGTTCAAAATAAATGTCAGCCAACAGTTGCTTTCACTCGTCATATAAATTACCTTCTTAACTAACAATTAAATCAGATTTATGTCTAAGGTTCTTTTCCGTTTGTCATATATTTTTTTGATGAAGGCTAGTTGCAGGCTATTCAAATACAAAGGGAAAATCTAAAATTGATAAATTGTCTACAGCTGCAGTTTTCAGCTAAAACTAGGAGTGATGGTTGCTAAATGTTAGCATCGAAATACTTTTCTGATTTTGCCTGAATGTTCTCTGAAAATATTTCTAGTTCGCAAAAGCATTTAATCTTTCCAATCTTTCTTTCGCTCCTATTCACAAGAGTTTTTTCTTCTTATGTATCATTTAAATAAAAAATAAAATCTGGAATTTTGTTTAAAATAGAAATTTGTGATTATACATTTTGTGTAAATTGTATTAAATTTCTCTTGTCAATATCTAAAGTAAATCGACTAGTGGGTTGATTAAATATTGAAGTTGCAATTCTTGTATTACTATGGTTCAACATTCCAGATCAAAAATATCTATTGCATTTCGAAATGATTTTACCAAACAAAACTGAAAGCAAAGAAAATTATTTTTTTTGCTCTTTTACCATCGTAAAAGTCATTACATGTTAAATTATGAAAACAAAGAATGACTTAGATAAACACGTTTATTTAACATCTCTTTGTTCAGTTATCTCTTCTTCAGGCTGTTCATTTGTTGCTTCTATATTTTATAATAAAGATATTTAATTTGTATTTTTTATTTATTTCACTCCTCAATGCTTATCATTAGCTTGTGCTGTTTTCCGTATCGTAGGTTTAAGATGTGCTTTCGAATGATCAGAATAAATTATAATGAATTTCAGTTTGTATCTCAAAGAACCAACATAAGCCAATACACAGAGGAAGATGCCACACGCTCAAGTGCACAAATCATAATGACAAATACGGATTGTGAATAAACATACAAACAATGGCTTAATGTAGCACATTATTATTGTAATATTACAGCTAATCCAGTTTTTCAACATAACGATTAGTGGGTTGCCGTGGAACAGTGTCTACAAGTTTAGAAATGGACTTTTTCCACGTCATCGTTGTATTGCCCATCTTGTCCATGGTATATATTGTAATGAAGTTCAGATTTGCTTGTTGTTGTAAAATGGAAATTTCTGTACTATACATTTGCTTAGTTCTGAAGCGCTTATATCGAATAGCAGAAAAGTTTCTGCGAAAACAGTCTGTTGATCAGCATGGATGTGAAGAAGTAAAATGCAAAAGCAAACTTACAAGAATAAAATTAAGCAATAAGATAATCTTTTGTTAACAGTGAAATGTAAAACGCAAGTTTTTCAAGAGCATCATTTGCAAAATCTAAAAAGAAATATACACATTTCCAGGTTATAACGAAAAGCTTTTTCTTTAAAAAATTGTAAATGATCAATTTTCAATTATCAATTTATCTTTATACAATTGTCGCCCTAGCCTAGGAAATAATATCGTTTATTTAGCCAGAAATACATGCACATAATAATACATGAAAATCAACTAATAATTAATAAACAGTAACATATTTAAAAATGCCAGAATGGGATGGTCCCACTGGGGCTCAATTATATTCGCATTCGGGCCCACTGTTCATTTATTGGTCGTTGTCTTCGCTATTTTATTAGACCGTAATCTCGCTATTTTATTAGACCGTAAAGTCTTTGTCGTATTGGTTTTCCTTGTCTAATTGCTCATTGAATAAAATCTTTCCCTTGTGATTAGCTGTAATATTTTTTCATTTCATTGGTTCAAATATTCCATTTAGGATTACGTAACTTTAATAGTAGTGACGTAACATAAAAAATGAAAATATTTATTATTCCAAAATTTTATTGTCTGTTTGAAGTTTCGTCATTCATTGAAATTTTGTTTATTTAAATATATTATTTGTTGTGTAGTCTATACGTTTTCATTATCAGTATTTTTGAAAATAATTTTTATCATTATTCTATATTTTATTGTACCAAAGTGACGTTATATCAAATGCGATAGTAATCATTCAGAAAAAACAATACAAAAAATAAGTTAAATAGTGATTTTCATTTTTCACTAGCCAACAGCACTAACAACAACAATAATGAACAACATATCAGTGAACGACATTAACAAAGTTAAAACAACGATAAAGCAAGAAACTAAATAATACAATATGTTCGCTGCAGAGTTAATTTGATGCAGCTTTAACTGCTATTCTGTATCGTGCTGTCCATCGCTACTTTTCTACTTTCAAAATGTTTTACTTTTATTTATTTCAGTTCATCAGATAAATTACGTTTCGGCTAGCAATTAAATGAAATTTGTGCATTAAATGCTTTTCCGTTTGTCAGAAAATATTCTGCTGATTAGCTAAAGGCGATTGTAATACAATGGAAAAATCAACAAGTGATAAATTGTCCACAGTTGCAGTTGTCAGCTAGAATTAGGCATGGCAACTTTGTTAGCATCGAATTACATTTTTGATTTCCGTCTGACTGTTCTATGAAAATCTTTCTTGTTAGCAATCAAAGAATTTTATTTTCAACTTCAGAAAGTTTTGACTTCTTTCATCAGTGTTATTGTTTAAAGTCGTATATTTTATTTAAATAGAAAATTAAAACCCTGCAATATTATTTACAAGTCAAAAAACAAATTTATTTATATATTTCGTGTAAATTGTAAACTATTTCAACATCTGAACAAAACCGAGTAGTGCGTTGGTGAACACTTAAATTTCCATCTATTCTCATTTCCATTTGCAACCTTTCAGTGTATATATTTTAATGATAACGAAATATTTAAACATTTCGCATCAAAAGCAGCGTCTATGATGTAGCTGATCTGTTTGATGTTGCATTTCAAATTACATTTGAACTTGGTTATAAGTGAGCATGGATTTTGGTAAGAATTTTCATGCACTTATCCATTATTTTATCGTTTAATTAAATAAAGGGAATTTTTTTTCAGCCAAAATTTTATGCACCTAACCAAGTTCGACTGTATTTTATATGATATGTATGAACGTCAAACAGGATTTTTCATACAAACAACAAAACTCATCGACATGTATAAAAAAATATATATGGATGTTTGTTTCGTAATGAAGGAAACTTTGTAAATCTTAAAGTAAAATTCTTAGATTGTAAACAAGAAAGATTTAAATAGAACACTCCCAGTAAAATCAAGAAATTAATCAAATACTAATAACAATTAAGTAGTTGTCATTCCTTGGTTTAGCTGGAAGCTGCAACTGTGAACAATTTGTCAATTGTGCAGTTTCCCTTTATATTAAAATCGCCTTTATCAACAAATGTGATGTGACGAGAAACGGGAACAATGTTTCAGAAAGGCATATGCGTGAAATCAAGCGTAAAATTAAGTGAAATTGCGAGTTAACGCGTAACGTTAGCATTAGTGCCATTTGTAACCCGGAAATTGAAAGTGTTGCTACAACATTCCAGATTTTTCAAACAGATTATTCAGTATTCTGACATTACACCCGGAAATCTTGATAAATCAAATCTTGATAAATTTCAACAGGCAGCAAATTTATTTACAAACAGTGGGAGCAGATTTATATATCAGTTGGAAAATCGGTAATAGACCACTTAGGGTACGGATGGTACATTCAAGTTTGTACTTCAATGATATGAATAGCATTTTACTATTCCTTGCCACTGTGGCGAGTAAGCTGGTGCCAGTAGACTGTTGCTATGTACGGTTAAAGATATTGGCAAATAAGAGTTTATTTTTCAAGCTTCAATAAACAAAGCGGCTGTCCTTGGCGTCAATCTTTATCCACAAACAATAATTTGTAATTTTGAAATCGCCCTGATACCACTTTGTTAATGTCGTTCACTGATATGTTGTTTATTATTGTTGTTGTTAGTGCTGTTGGCTAGTGAAAAATGAAAATCACTATTTAACTTATTTTTTGTAATTTTTTTCTGAATGATTACTATCGCATTTGATATAACGTCACTTTGGTACAATAAAATATAGAATAATGATAAAAATTATTTTCAAAAATACTGATAATGAAAACGTATAGACTACACAACAAATAATATATTTAAATAAACAAAATTTCAATGAATGACGAAACTTCAAACAGACAATAAAATTTTGGAATAATAAATATTTTCATTTTTTATGTTACGTCACTACTATTAAAGTTACGTAATCCTAAATGGAATATTTGAACCAATGAAATGAAAAAATATTACAGCTAATCACAAGGGATAGATTTTGATCAATGAGCAATTAGACAAGGAAAACCAATACGACAAAGACTTTACGGTCTAATAAAATAGCGAGATTACGGTCTAATAAAATAGCGAAGACAACGACCAATAAATGAACAGTGGGCCCGAATGCAAATATAATTGAGCCCCAGTGGGGGCAAACCTGCCAGAATAATTCTTTCATCAGATATATTACAGAAATTATTTATTCATCCATAGTCAAATAAAATGATTATTTTGATATCATTTTAAGAATTCGAACAAACAAAATATTCAGTTAAAACCCGTGCGAGCAAGATGATATTAAAGGTTGCGAAGGTTTCAACATGAGAATACTTAGCAATGATCATATTTCGGTAGAGCATATACAGCGCTATGGGAAGATATCAAAAACAACCGTGATGGATAAAACTGGGAAAAGAATACCAACTTTCTTTAACTTTGTGTTGTTTGTGTTTGTGTTTGTGTGTTGAATAAAACAATTTTAAAAATGCACTAGATCAGCAAAATTATAAGCGTTTATTTTGGTTTTGAATAGTGAATATTTTTTTATCACTGAAATACAAGTACTGGAACTTGATTGTTGGTCAACCCAGTCATCGGTTTATGTTGGATATTGAAAAACAAATTTTACACAATTTGCACAGCATGTATGAACAAGTATGTAATTTTATTTGCAAATAAAATTTCAGATATATTTTTTTCTTTAAATAAAAACGAGAAAGATCAAGGAGGGCAAAAGAAACTTTGTGAAGATGAAAGCAAATTTTTTTGACTGCATAGAAGAAAGATTAGAAAAAAACAGTTGTGCTAAAATTTGAAAAATGATAACATTGAATAGTTCTCATTCCTAGTTTTAGCTAGCAACTGCGCTGAAGATAATTTGTCAGTTGTCTGTTTTCGAATTGTACTAAAATCGGCTCTACCAATTTATCCATTATGACAAACGAGAACGGACTAAATGCACATAATTCTTAAAATTGCGAGCAAGCATGTTATTTATCTGACGAGCGAAGCAACTACTGGTTGGCATCCTTTTGAACAGTATTTATGGAAATCATTAACTTTTTATTTTTTATAATCAGTATAGAAAATTTTCTTCTGATATAAATGATAATTGACTCTGCATTTGTTGATCATTGTTTGCAAAATTTTGTTTCAACAATAGCAACAATTTGAAAAATGATTCATCTAGTTTTCCATGGGAACCGACCAACCTTTTAAACATTTGACATTTACACATGTGTTTCACATTTGTGGTTTTATCTTTAATCTTTCCATGTTCTATTTGTTTCTAGTTGAGTTTCCTGTTTACGCATTCGTAAGTTCTTTCGCATATCATTCTTCATTATTTTCTTTTCAGGGTTATTCCGTGTGCTTATCATGATGGCTGTGTAACAATCATTGCTATACGGCGGCGTTGCTCATTGCACGTCCGGCCGAGGTAGACGCGGAGCCGCGGCAGTAAAACCTCCCATCCCGCCCAGTTCAAAGACGCCGCCGGCGAGGACCGCGGGTGGCTTCTGGCGACAGACCCTCATCACCAGACAAGTCGGTACCTAATTAGTAGAGCCCGGATTTTGCCATAAATGCCATAAATGCCTTTTTCTGCCTTTTTTGATGATTTTTCCATGACAAAGCTTTTTTTTATAATTCAGTGCAAAATTCAACTTTGCCCCGTGTTATGTATGACGAAGAAATCTAGTAGAGAAGGAGTTCCAGAAACAAGTCAGATAAGATTATGTAGTAGACAGGCCAGAAAAGGAGGAAGTTTAGTGAGTCTCTGTGTGTGGGATGGTTCAGACCGGTCCCACTTTTTACTTATTGGTTGTTGACGGCGCTATTTTATTGGGCCGTCAAGTCGTTGTCTTATTGCGTTTCCTTGTCTAATTGCTCATTGATTCAAATCTTTCTCTTGTGATTAGCTGTAATGGTCTAGTACCGATTTCCCTCCTGATATATAAATCTGCTCCCACTGTTTGTAAATAAATTTGTTGCCTGTTGAAATTTATCTAAATTTGATGTAATCTTCCGGTGTAATGTCAGAATACTGAATAATCTGTTTGAAAAATCTGGAATGTTATGGCAACACTTCCAATTTCCGGCTTACAGACGGCACTAATTCTTACGTTACGTGTTAGCTCGCAACTTCACAGAATTTTAAGCATGATTTCACGTATAATGCCTCTGTCAAACATTGTTCGCATTTCTCGTCACATCATATATGTTGGTAAAGGTGATTGTAATACAAAGAGAAAGTTAACAAGTGGCAAATTGTCCACAGCTGCAGTTCTGAGTTAAAATTAAATAGTTAAAATAAATTGCGCGGTCAAGCGTGTGTATTTTATGTTTCCTCAATCTGTCGACTGCTCATTCACTCACGTTTTGCTTCGCTTGCCGTGTCGTTCCTATCCAAGATCTGCTACTTCCGCAAGCTTCAAAATGTTTTGAGAAAAAGTTTTCCTTAAAGCACCGCCATGTGTACAGCTGTTCAAAGAAATGGCACCTGAGATTCCGCTACCTCCTCAGCCCTACCTTTGACTAGGTGGGGTACACGGCTCTCTGCTGTTTTCTACTATGCGGTGAATATTACAAAGATACAAGAAATCACCGGCTGTTTTGAAGAATAAGAATCTGCTGCAGTAAAAATAGTCCATGAAATCATGCAGAAAGAGTCTCTCCGCTGTGATCTCGTATTTATTGCCAATTTTGCAAATTTCGTACAAGCCTTCACTTTCCTTGAGAAACGAAGTGAAACGTTAGTGGATAGGTTGCAAGTTTTTGACAAAGTAATCGATAATATTCATAAAATTCTGGGCATAGTAGGTGAAGACATAAAAAGTAAATGTGATAAAGTGATTTCAGCTAACAAAGACCTTAAAGAAATAAAAAGCATAGCAGAAGTCTTAAAAGGAAAATCCAATGCACAAGTTATTAGAATGAATATTGAGTCTGTGGTTTGCTTCAAATATGCACTAGTGACCTCAGCTGAGGTAGAAAGAAGCTTTTTGCAGTTAAAGTATATTCTTTCGGACAGACAACATAGCTTAACACCAGATAACTTGAAAAAAATTGCTTGTAATTATGTGCAACCAGGCAAGATAAACCATTTAATGCAATATATGTATCATTTCCACCATATTTAGGCAATACAAATATTTGCCTTTTTTGCCTATTTTTATAAATAAATGCCCTTTTCCTGCTTTTTTCGTAATTTTATTTTGCCGTTTTGCCTGCCTATTTCAGAGTTTTTTAGTGCCTAAAAATCCGGGCTCTACTAATTAGCCATTGTTCGGCGGGCCGTTCGGTCATTGATCCGAGGGCACGCCGGTCGCTGATGATCGGTTGGGGCAGCGGATCAAAGCCCCTATGTAACGAGCCGCTGATTTATAGAAGGGCCGCAAGCCGGAGGACTGTCAGCAAGACAATAGGGGGATCAAATTTCAGTTGACCCACCCCGTTGCCCCCCTGCGACGAAAGCCTTCTATATATTGGAGCGGTGAAGACCGAGTGGGATCTTCTATCTTTTCGGAGCGAGAGCGGTGACGACGTGGAGACGAGTAGTACGAGTAAAGGTGTGTTCCGAGGATGTCGACGAGGAGACGAGACCGAGCGAGCGAGAACGAACAAGCACACAGCGACGGCGAACGAACTAGCGCGGACCTGGAGGCAGATCCGCTGGTCCCCACCCGGCAGCGGGTTGTTACAGCTGTATTTCTACGGAACCGTATTTTCGATGATCTAACAGAATGAGAACAGTTCCTCTGATGATTTTGATGAAAATGTATCAGATTATCTGAAGCGAGAAGAACATTTGATTGCTTCTACATCTACCTCAGGTGAATTATCTGTTTTGAATTACCTGATACAAAACCTACGCAGGTAGCTGCTGCTGACAGTAAGGAATTTACATGCAAATCTGGTCGTGTTTGGACCACTTCAGTGCCTTCTGCAACGCAGACACGTTCACATAATGCAGTTCGTCAGATGTCTGCCGTGCTTAGAACTACTGCATCTGGTATTCAATGTCCTGGAGATGCTTTAAAACTGCTCATCACTTTCGCAATGGTGAACTTGATAGTCCAGAACACGAATAAGATAGAAAACGTTCGTAGGGAATGGAATGAAAAACATCCAGATGCGATGAAATCGTGGAAGCCAACCGATGAAAAAGAGATATATGCATTCATTGGTTTGTTACTCATTTCTGGTGTTTTCAAGTCATCTGACGAATCCGTATCGGATCTTTGGTCATTGAACAACGGAAGACCAATTTTTCAGACCGTAATGACTGAAAACAGATTTAAAGATCTGCTTAGATTCTGTAGATTCGATGACAACAGTACCAGAGCTGCGCGGTTGAAATGCGATAAACTAGCTGCATTTCGCAATATGTGAACACTGTTTCAAACAAATTAAAAAAATATATGCAAGCCGTCAGTCAGCATTTTTGACCGTTGATGAGCAGCTGGTCTCAACGCGCGCACGAAGCAGCCTACGACAGTACATGCCATGTAAACCTGGAAAATATGGAATAAAAATACTTTGGTGTTGTGATGCTGAAACATCATACCCCTTGGCCGGAGAAATTTGCGCGGGCAAACAGCCAGGGAAGACTGGACGAATGAATGTTGCCAATCTTGGGAAACGGTCAGTGAGACCTTGGTGTGGGAAAGGTAGAAATATAACGATGGATAACTTTTTCACCAGCATACCATTGGCGGAAGATCTGTTAGTTAAAAAAACGACGATTGTGGGAACATTGCGGAGGAATAAAAAAGAAGTGCCATCAGAAATAATACAAGCCAAGAGTTGACAAGTGGGCTCGTCGTCGTTCACAATGGTTAGCTACACTCTGAAATGCAACAAGTGCGTATTGCTGCTGTGAACGATGCATTACAATAATGTGACGAGAGAAGATGAAGAAGGAAAGCCGGATGGCACAAAGCAGAAAAGTTATTAAAACTTCTTCATTTCACTGGCAGTGGACATGGCATTCTTTGATGTCAGCATTGGTGAACCATTTGTGTGTGATTAATTTTCTTCTGTCATCATCAACAAACGGAATTGGCGCCACAACCGATATCCCAAGTTGATCTTCAATTATAGATAAAATGAAATGTTTCAAAAATCGAAAATGGTAATTTAAAACGGAATTCAAAACCGTAAACTTTTCTATTGTTCTCATGTTTCCCTTTTTGGTGTTGGCTTTGCGTTCTTTTTTCCTTGTCTGACTTTCTTTTTCGATGATTAAATTCTGTAATCAATGAAGTGTGAAACTATAAAGGATTTTAAAAGCATTTTTAACGCTGTTTTTTGGTATGTCACATGACTCATTATTTCATAAAGCGATAAATTTAGCTAAATATTTTTAACAGCACTGAAACGATTTTATTATATCATGTTCGTACATTTTACAAATCATTTACGCTAACTAGTTTGGATTCTACTAGATTTCAGATATACGGTCATATATTTTTGGTGTGCTGTGTTCATTATTTTACAACGAGGGCATTAGCAATGATGAGTTGAAATAACTGGCAGAGTTCATGCGCTGATAATAAACCAACAGTCGTTCATTCAAAAGAGGATATATTTTTGAGAACTGCAACAGTAGAATTTCTCAAGAACAGCATCGCCAACATTACACAAATCAATGACCAGTTCACAGAACTGGATGCTGTTGATGACCGAAGTTCCAAAGCTAGACAAGATCATAAAAAGTTCTTGAAATGATATCCTCTTATCAAGAAATTCTACATAAAAGAAAACGTAAGGAGAGGCAGTTAACACTTGATAGTTTCACAATCAAGAAACCCAAGATAGAGGAATCAAAAGCTGGTCCATCACGCAAATGATAAACATTATCAATAAAGTGTGTAAACATTTATACAGATATTTCAAAAAAAATTTGTTGTGTAAATTCTGGATTTTGGTTGAACTGATGTACTATAAACGCAAGATATAACGAACCCGCACAACACTGCTTCACTTAACGCTCTTTTTGCCCGAACGAACCAAGAACGTTATGCAGGGTATGCCTGTATTTGTATTGGGCTAGTCTGAACTCATCCGCATCCCATTTGTTCCAAACTCCGCCCCCTTTTTATGATTGGCTGTACGCTGATAGGTTGCATGCGATTGATCGGTAATTGGCTAATGATTTCTACGATTTTATTAGCTAATCATTATAATAAGTGATTGGGTTAATAACTTCGCCATTTGATTAGCTATTAAGCCTTGATCAAGGATTGGGTGATTGTTGTTTATCTACTCTTTACCTTATATGGGTGCATTCCATTAAATTACCTTATATGGGCATAAAGAAACATTTGCTACTTTTTGAAGAAAAATTTTTTAAGATATGGTGTTAGCTATCTTTTATTGCGTTAAAGAAATTATAACAATAACAAAGTTCATATGCTTCAAAGTAATGTTTAACTTCTTTACATTTGCATATTCTTTATGTATGTTGTTAAGAAGAGCATTTAACAAAATGTCTTGCAATATTCGAATATGGCTTTAAATAAGTGGTTATCTTAGTCAATAACATTAATGATTGTTCAGTTTTACATTTCATTGTTCACGTAATAACTAGCTTTTGTAATTTTATTTCTTCACATCTGTGCTAATCAGCAGACTGCTTTGCACAGATACATTTCTGCTTTTCGCTACGTACATATACATAGTATACTACAATGCAAATGTATAGTATACAGCATCATGTTCCAGCAACAATCAATAAGGATCAACAACAAGTAACAAGGAATGAAAATCAACGATAACCAACAATAAATAAGAATCAACAATAACCAACAATAAATAAGATCAACAACAAACAAGCGTGAAGTATAATACAATATATACAGCAAGTACAATATATACAATATATGACAAAGACAAACTATACAATCATAAGGAATAAAAAAATATATACAACAATAATGAATGAAATATATGCAACAATAATAAACAGTGCAAAAGTACTATAATCGTAGTGGTTCAGGAGTATGATACGATATTTCAATCAAAAAATGCTCAACAGTAATTTCATTATGAACAAATTTACCCGTAAGTGCAGCTACTCGTCGCTGCTGGACTCCGTAAGCTGCGCTACGTCTTACGGAGCCCCTTCCATGCGTATAGCCATCATCTATTTGCCGTACCACCGTCTTAGTCTTACCCTGTTCATCTAGGATAAGTTTAAAAAACTGATAAAACCCCAGGTGGTGCTTTCGTGCTTTTTTGTTCATGCGGCTGTGCCAACCTTCCAGATGGTTGTTGGTCCTCATAGACACACCATGAACGTTCCAAAGCTTAATTTTTGTGGCCAGAAGCCACTCTTGCTGAAAATATTGGTACAAGGCTTTCAGTTGACCCGACTTCCCAACATTTATGATTTCGAAACCCGCAGGTGCAAGATGCACCGGCAAAAATGCTAATGCCATCAGCATTTTTACCTTTTTTCTTACCTCCTGATTATTCATATAATCAGTTCTTAAGCCAAGCCGGCCGACCTGCCGAAGCACAGCTTAGCAAAAGTGGAAGAAACAACCCTGCACCCGGGTGTTGGGAAAGTTGCCTGGAAAAGTCGTGATCAGGGCTATTTCGAAATGGCAAACAAATTACGCAGGATCAACTTCGACGCCAAGTTATTCCGCTTTGGAATGGAGATATTCGGCTATACGTGGGCAGTTTTTTCCTAACAGTCAAACAATATACGACGGGCAGCAGTTTACGCCTCAGGAACACATGAAGGGTAAACAACTGCTGGTACCAGAAGGGGACAATCTTAAACGTCCCATCCCCGCACCAGCAGTTACTCTGAGCCAGCAGCCTCACACCATCCTCGGTGGCAAAAATTAATATATCATTGGTCGGCTAATGATACATTAAAAATTGCGCACCAGATTTCGTTGTTGTCTGCTCGGCAGTTAGCTGCAGATCCTGCCGCCTGGCCGGAAGTGGTGGGTATCTCTTTAAACGGCTATAATACATTGTATTCCGGGCCTGCTCCCACGTTGGAAAATACGCGGCAGTTTTTAGGCTGGTGGAGGCATTGCTTGCCAGTTCATCATAAATTTCTAATACCGGCCTCGGGTCCCCTGCAGCCAGCCTCTTCAATTCATTTAGCTGCTGCTGATGGTAGAATGCATAGGCATCTACTCGGCAGCCCTCTGCATGCTCACCGGTTCTGATGACTTCTGTGGCATCAAGGTTAGTACAGAGCTTACCAGAACAACCTCTCGATCCCTAAATTGGAAACGAAATTGCAAGCTCATGATACTACACAATAATAACAACGTGCTGTAATAAAATAATTCTGTTTACTGATGCACATATCCAACAATTGTCATTGCGATTCGTCCGCTTGAGGGTGTAACACCTTCCTCAGTACACTACTTTTTGTTGGTTCCTTTGAGTAGAAACAAACTGAATTTCATCACTCTCAATTAATAACAACTCTCAAATACGAAGCACACCGCTACACGGAAAACAGGGGAAATGAATTTAACGGTTTTGCACTCCGTTTTAAATAACCATTTTGCAATCATTAAATAGCTTATGCACCGTTCAGGTTGATTTGTCTTGCTCAGTTAGCTGCGTCATGCTTTAATGCCCAGCAGCATTTTACTTCCTGCTTCATAAGTGTACTTCCGCTTACTCCAGTATTAGTAATAACGGAATCCATTTCCGCGTCCATTTTCTGTTCATTGCCGTCCAGTCCAGAAAGCCGTATCCATCACAATTTCAGCAGGCAAATTTCAGATGATAATATCTGATCTTGTTTCGCTCCTTAGCTAATAACCCTCGAATGCTAAGCACTGAACTCAAACGAAAGGCCAAAAAGGAAAATAAATCTGATGGTTTAAATTCCATTTTAAATAATCATTTTGAAACAACATTTAGTTTTCATTTCTCATTTTATCTACAATTGAAGAACAACTTCTACTGATATTTCTGTGGCACCTATGCCTTTTGCTGATGTTGACAGAAGATTATTAATCACACACAAATGGCGCACATATGCTGATATCAAAGTGTACGATGTCCACTGCAAAGTGAATTTGAAGCAGCTTCAAGCGCTTTTGTGATTGGTTGGTGCTGTTCATGGTTTTGAAGTGCTTCACTTTTATTTATCCATGCCAATGAAAAAATACTGTTCAAAAGAAATGTCAGCAGACAGGTGCTTTCACTTGTAATATAAATTACCTTCTTAGCTAACAATTAAATGAGATTTATGCATAATGTTCTTTACTGTTTGTCAGATATTGTTCTCATGAAGGCTAGTTGAAGGCTATTCAAGTACAAAGGGAAAACGTAAAATTGATGAATTGTCTACAGCTTCAGTTTTCAGCTAAAACTGAGATTGGTGGTTGCTGAATGATAGCATCGAAATAATTTTCTGATTTTGCCTAAATGTATAATGCATCCAATACCTGAATGAATGCATCAACATGTATAAAAATACATATATGGATGTTTTGTAACAAAGGAAACTTTGCAAATATTAAAGTAAAATTCTTAGATTGTAAACAAGAAAGATTTATATAGAACACTCCCAGTAAAATCAAGAAATTAATCAAATACTAATAACAATTAAGTAGTTGTCAATCCTTGGTTTAGCTTCAAAGCTGTAACTGTGAACAATTTGTTAATTGTGCATTTTCACTTTGCATTAAAATCATCTTTACCATCATACGTGATGTGATGAGAAAAGCAAAGAGTGTTTGACAAAGGCATATGCGTTTAATCATGCGTAAAATTAAATGAAATTGCGAGCTAACACGTAACGTTAGCATTAGTGCCATTTGTAACCCGGAAATTGGAAGTGTTGCTATAACGTTCCAGATTTTTCATACAGATTATTCAATATTCTGAATTACACCCGGAAGGTAACATCTAATCTTCATAACTTTCAACAAGCAGCAAATTTATTTACAAACAGTCAGAGAAGATTTATATATCAAGAGGGAAATCTGTACTAGACCGTTGTTGGCTGTTCATTACTGTTGTTGTTGCTGCTGTTGGCTAGTGAAAAATGAAAATCACTATTTAACTTATTTTTGTATTGTTTTTTCTGAATTATTACGATCTCATTTGATATAAGGTCACTTTTGTAGAATAAAATATAGAATAATGATAAAAATTATTTTCAGGAATGCTGATCATGAAAAAATATAAACTTCACCACAAATAATATATTTTTATGAACAAAATTTCAATGAATGACAAAATAAAAATTTGGAGTGTTTAATCTTTCTTTCGCTCCTGTTCATAAGAGCTATTGTTTTTGTTCTTGTTTCATTTAAGTAAAAAATAAAATCTGGAACTTTGTTTAAAATAGAAATTTGTGGTTATACATTTTGTGTAAATTGTATTTAATTTCTCTTTCAATATCTAATGTAAACCGACTATTGGCTTTAAACATTCAAGTTGAAATTCATGTATTACTATGGTTCTACATTCTAGATCAAAAATATCTATTGCATTTCTAAATGTGTTTATCAAACAAAACTGAAAGCAAATAAAATTATTTTTTTTGCTCTGTTGCCATCATAAAAAGTCACTTCATGTCAAACTATGAAAACTAAGAATGACTTTGATAAACACATTTATTTAACATCTCTTTGTTCAGTTCTCTTCTTCAGGCTGTTCATTTGTTGCTTCTGTATTTTTGTAGAATAATGTAATTGAATAATAAAGATATTTAATTTGTAAAGAAAAAAACCGTCAATTCTATTTTTCATTTATTTCTTTTATAACGTTTAATGAATGAATTACAGTTTTATTTTATTGAATTTTCTAGTCATCGAAAAACTGCAGAAAATGATAAATGCTAGCAATTCAATTCCCAATGCTTATCATTAGCTTGTGCTATTTTCCGTGTCGTAGGTTTAAGATGTTTTCGAATGATGAGAATAAATAATAATGAATTTCAGTTTGTATCTCAAAGAAGCAACATAAACCAATACACAAAGGGAGATGCCACACGCTCAAGTGCACAAATCGTAATGACAAATACGGCTTGTGAATAAACATACAAACAATGGCTTAATGTAGCACATTATTATTGTAATATTATAGGCAATCCAGTTTTTGAATATAACGATTACATTGTTGCCGTGGCATAATGTCTACAAGTTTAGAAATGGACTTTTTCCACGTTATCGTTGTATTGCCCATCTTGCCCATGGTATATATTGTAATAAAGTTATGATTTGTTTGTTGTTGTAAAATGGAAATTTCTGTACTATACATTTGCTTAGTTCTGAAGCGCTTATATCGAATAGCAGAAAAGTTTCTGTGAATACCGTCTGTTGATCAGCATAAATATGAAGAAGCAACATGCCAAAGAAAACATACAATAATAAAATTAAGCAATAAGATAATCTTTTGTAAACAGTGAAATGTAAAAACCAAAAGCTCTTTAAAAGCATCAATTTCAAATTCTAAAAACAAATATACACAGTTCCACGTTATAACTAAAAGCTTTTTCTTTAAAAAATGGTAAATGATTATTTATGCCCATATAAGGTAATTTAATGGAATGCACTCATATATGGAAGAGAGTAGATAAACAACAATCACCCAATCCTTGATCACAGCTGAATAGCTAATAAAATGGCACAGTTATTCATCCAATCACTTATCACAATAATTAGCTAATGAAATAGCAGAAGTCATTAGCCAATCACCGAACAATGCCCCTACAACCAATCAGCAGCCAGCCAATCACAAAAATGTGTCGAATTTTCGCGGATGAGTTCAGACTAAACCATTTGTATTATATGTTTTCCTTTTGCCAATTTGCTTCTCTGTTTTCATATTATGAACATAGTTGCTCCTAGGGGTGTTCTTACTCGGTCCCACTGTTCACTCATTGGTCTTTGACCACGCTATTTTATTGGACCGTCAAATCTTTGTCGTATTGGTTTTCATTTTATTGGGTTGTCAAGTCGTTGTCGTATTGGTTTTTCTTGTCTAATTGCTCATTGATTCAGATTTTTCCCTTGTGATTAGCTGTAATATTTTTTCATTTCATTGGTTAAAATATTCCATTTAGGATTACGCAACTTTAATAATAGTGACGTAACATAAAATGTGGAAATATTATTCCAAAATTTTGTTTGAAGTTACGTCATTCATTGAAATTTTGTTTATTTAAATACATTATTTGTGGTGTAGTCTATACTTTTTCATTATCAGTGTTTTTGAAAATAATTTTTATCATTGTTCTCTATTTTATTGTACAAAAGTGAAGTTATGTCAAATGCAATAGTAATAATTCAGAAAAAAACAATACAAAAAATAAGTTAAATAGTGATTTTTATTTTTCACAAGCCAACAGCAGCAGCAACAACAGTAAAGAACAGCCAACAACAACAACAACAATAAAAAAACAGTGAACGAACGGCATTAACAAAATGGAAACAACGAAAAAGCAAGAAAGTAAATAATACAATACAATACAATACAATACTATATATATATATATATATATAATGAAATACAACACAATAAAATACAATCCACCACTTGGAAGGCGGCATTTAATCGGCTCCGGCGTTATATACATTAAAGCTTCTAGGAACTGCTTCAGCGTACGTCTAACGTTGGTGTATTCACCCGTATATTGTGCAACCTGTCGCTGCTTCTGAGCATAATAAACTCTGTTTAACCGTCTTAAGTCACCAACGGTCACGTTTCCTGATAGCACTTGTTGAATCAGGGTGTCCATAAGGCAGAAGTGGAAGTAGCAGCCCTGTACCCGCGTATTCGGGAAGTAACCCCGAATTGCAGGTATCAGGGCTGTTTCAAAATCAGAGATGATAGTATATGATAATAGGTCGACCTCCAGAACTGCCGCTTTGTCTATTAAAGCTTGAAAAATATACCCGTATGTGGCAA
Source organism: Trichinella murrelli (assembly GCA_002221485.1). Lineage (NCBI taxonomy): Eukaryota > Metazoa > Nematoda > Enoplea > Trichinellida > Trichinellidae > Trichinella > Trichinella murrelli. Next base: position 17,339,406 of record CM008133.1, on the reverse strand, counting down.
TATCTTTACCCGTACATAAACAATAGACTGGTGGCACCAGCTTGCCCGCTACAAAGGCATGGATAGTAAATAGCTGTTGATACCATTTAGGTACAATTTTGAATGTACCATCCATGCCCCAGGTTCGACAGGCTGCCAGCAGTCTAATGTTGGTACCCGTCGCAAATACCAGTATGTGCCTCGATGCACTCTGCCACAATAAAAAAATTATCACCGGACTTCGTTGTTCTAAACGGGACCGGGATTTGCAGGTCCCGACGATGATTGGGCAGTTTTGGGAATCGCTTTGCTCGGTGGCCGTACATCGCGGACTTTACCCGTTTAAAGAGAGGAAAACAGCCAGATGTTGATGGACGCGGCGGAAGCTTCTTCGTCATAAATGGCCGGGATGGGTTTTGTTTCTTCCGCGCTGCGCTTTGTCAAAACCACCCTCTTTTCCATTTTGTACGCCAAGTGTTCATCCACCGGGCAGCTTTCGATGTGATCATTCCGCTTGATCACCGTTGTCACATCGAGGTTGGTCCATACGGCACCACCACAGCCCTTTTTATCCTATACCAAAATAAACTGATCCTTAATAATTAAGGAAACACACTGTACATTTAGCACATACTTGCGAGCATCTCCAATATTTCTATGTGCCGGCACGTTTTAATTTGTATGCCCTGCCTTCATAAACAAGGGACATATCACCGCAACGATTTTGCACAAGATGCAACTCAGGTACATCAGCCATGAGGAACAGAAAGAAAATGATTTGAATAACTCGAACGAAAAGCACTGATCACAAACCCAACAACAAACGAAAATGAATTAGACGGTTTTGAATTTCATTTTAAATAACCATTTTGCAACATTTATTTTTCATTTCTCATTGGTCTATTATCGATTTCTTTCCTGATATATAAATCTGCTCTGGCTGTTTGTAAATAAATTTGTTGCCTGTTGAAATTTATCAAGATTGGATGTTCACTTCCGGGTGTAATATTAGAATAGTAAATAATCTGTTTGAAAAATCTGGAATGTTGTTGCAACACTTCCAATTTCCGTGTTACAAATAGCACTAATGCTAAAGTTACGCGTTAGCTCGCAATTGCACTTAATTTTACGCTTGATTTCTCGCATATGCCTTTGTCAAACATTGTTCGTGTTTCTCGTCACTTCACATATGTTGGTAAAGGCGACTTTAATACAAAGAGAAAATGCACAAATGACAAATTGTTCACAGTTGCAGCTTCCCAGCTAAACCAAGGAGTGACAACTACTAAATTGTTAGTATTTGATTAATTAATTGATTTTACTGGGAGTGTTCTATTTAAATCTTTCTTGTTTACAATCTAAGAATTTTACTTTAATATTTACAAAGTTTCCTTCATTACGAAACAAACATCCATATATATTTTTTATACATGTCGATGAGGTTTGCTGTTTGTATGAAAAATCCTGTTTGATGTTCATACATTTCATATAAAATACAGTCGAACTTGGTTAAGTGCATAAGATTTTGGCCGAAAAAATTCCCTGTATTTAATTAAACGGTAAAATAATGGATAAGTGCATGGAGATTCTTTTTAAATTTCATGCTCAATTAACCAAGTTCAAATGTAATTATGAAAAGCAACATCAAACAGATCAGCTACATCATAGGCGCTGCTTTTGATGCGGAATGTTAAAATATTTTGTTATCATTGAAATATACACTGAAAGGTTGCAAATGGAAATGAAAACAGATAGCAATTTAAGTGTTCACCAACGCACTATTCGGTTTCGTTCAGATGTAAAATTAGAAAGTTTACAATTTACACCAAATATATAAAACTAAATTTGTTTTTTGATTTGTAAATAATATTGCAAATTTTTCATTTTTTATTTAAATAAAATATACGAAGGAAAACAATAACACTGTTGAAAGAAGTCAAAACTTTCTGAAGTTGAAAATGAAATACTTTGATTGCTAGCAAGTTACCTGAAATTAGAAAAGTATTTAAATGCTATCAAAGGGATGGTGGATTGCGGGACAAATTTTCACCGTCTAATTTTACTGGTCGTTGAACTCGCTATTTCATTGGACCTTCAATTCGTCGTCTTATTAGTTTTCCTTATCTAATTGCTCATTGATTCAAACTCTTCAGTTGTGATTAGCTGTAATATTTTTTCATTTCATTTGTTCAAATATTCAATTTAGGATTACGTAACTTTAATAGTGGTGACGTAACATTAATAATAAAAATATTCCTATTTTGGGAATTGTTTCAATCAAGATTTATAAGTTTTATCATTCATTGAAATTTTGTTTTTCCAATACATTATTAGTGAAGTATATACTTTTTAGTGATCAACGTTTTCAATAATAATTTTTATCATTATTCTATATTTTATTGTACCAGAGTGACGTTATATCAAATGCGATAGTAATAATACAGAAAAAACGATACAATACAAAAATAAGTTAAATAGTGATTTTGATTTTTCACTAGTCAAGAGCAGCAACAACAACAGTAAAGAACAGTCAACAACAACAACAACAATAAACAACATAACAGTGAACAATATTAACAAAGTGGTATCAGAGAGATTTCAAAATCACAAATTATTGTTTGTGGATTAAGATTGACGCTGAGGATTGCCGGTTATGCCTGACTTGCTTAAAATAAACCCGTATGTGGGAATATCTTTATCCGTACATAAACAGTAGACTGCTGGCACCAGCTTGCCCGCCACAAAGGCATGGATGGTCAATAGCTGTTGATACCATTTAGGTAAAATCTTGAATGGACCATCCATGCCCCAGGTTCGACAGGCTGCCAGCAGTCTAATGTTGGTACCCGTCGCAAATACCAGTATATGCCTGGAGTTACTTTGGCACAATAAAAAGTCTTCCCCAGACTTCGTTGTTTTAAACTGATCTGGTATTACCAGATCATGCCAGTTTTCAGGAAGTCTGGGGAAGCGCTTCGCCTGTTGTTTATACATTGCGGCTCGCACCCGCTAGGAAACCGGAAACTGTCCGGATGTAGAAGGCTCAGCGGACGCGGCAGAAGCTTCTTCATCATATATGGCGGGGATGGGCTTCGTTTCATCGGCACTTCGTTTTTCAAGAAGTGCCTTCTTCTCCATTTTATATGCCAGGTGCTCGTCTACCTGGCAGGTTTCAACGTGATCTTTTCGATTGATCACGGCCGTAACATTTAAATCTGTCCATACTGCACCCTTGCAGCCTTTTTTATCCTGTACCAAAATAAGATAATTGTTAATAACAAGGAACGCATGCTGTGCATTCAACGCATACCTTTGAACAACTCCAACATTTCTTCTGTTTGCCCGTCTGTTTCAATTTGTATGATCTTCCTTCAAAAACAAGGGCCATACTGCCATTACAATTCGGTACAAGACACAGCACAGGAATATCAGCCATCGTGAAAATGATGAAGAGAACAGAAAATAATTCGGATAACTTGGAAGAGCAATAAGTTGCGATGCGGAAAGTTTCGAGTGATATTTTTAGATATTCAATCTGACTTGACCTAAATTCCAACTCCAATAGCTTACATTATCAAACTGTCACTCTGTCAAAATTTGTGACTGATTTATTGGAACAACTGCCGTTGTTTACTGGGAATAGAAGCAACTGTTGTTGTTACTGAACCAGAGAACAACAACTTAACAAGCAGAGTTGCGTTCAGATCGTATAGAGAGTTGTTGGTGTGATCCTTTTCGTTTGTACTTTGCCTGTGTTTGATTGTATATTCAATAAAATATATTCGAGATTATCATATACGAAAGGCGAGATTTGTGAAATTCAAATTTAGCCGCGAAAGAAGACAGTTAGTTGTAGAACCTAATTGTATATAACAAAGTGTAGTACGATAACCCTGCAAGTCTACTACACACCAAATATATAAATAAATTTGTTTTTTGATTTATAAATAATATTGCAGATTTTTAATTGTTATTTAAATAAAATATATGAAGGAAAACAATAACTGTTGTGAACAGGAGCAAAAGAAACATTGGAAAGATTAAAGATAAAATTTGTTTGCATGGCAATGGCAAAATGTCTGCATGGCATGGCAGGCAGAGAATGGCAAAGCAAAATCAGAAAAGGATTTTAATGCTAACAAAAATTAGCAGTTGCTTGTCCTGGTTTTAATTCAAACTGCAGCTGTGGACAATTTATCACTTGTTGACTTTCCCTTTGTATTAGAGAAATTTCTAACAAATGGATAAACGCATCTTATACATAAGTCTTATATAATTGCAAGTTAAAACGAAATTTATCTGATGAACTCAGATAAATAAAAGTAAAACATTTTGAAAGCGGAATGAAAGCGATGGACAGCACCAAGCAGAATAGCAGTTAAAGCTGCTTCAAATTCTTTCTTCAGTGGACATCGCGTTCTTTGATGTCAGCATTTGTGCGCCAATTGTATGTGATTAATTTTATTTTATCAGAATCAACAAGAGGAATTAGTGCCACAAGGGTTATCACAACTTGATGTTCAATTGTAGATAAAATTAGAAATGAAAACTAATTGTTGCAACAGTTATTAAAAATGAAATTCAAAACCGTACAATTCATTGTTTGGTCCTGCGTTTGAGTTTTGTGTTTTGCGTTCGAGAGTTATTTGAATCATTTTCTGTTCTATTCATCAGTTTCACAATGGCTGATATTTCTGAGCTGCGTTTTGTAACAAATCGTGGCGGAAGTACGTCTCTTGTTTCTCAAGGAAGGACATATACAAATTGAGATACACCAATAAACAGAGAAAACATTGGGTTTGCTCAAAAGTATCCGCTAAATGTACAGCGTGTGTCCTTCGTTATTAAGGGTTAGGTTACTTTGGTATAGGGCAGAGAAGGCTGCAAGGGTGTCATATAGACAAACCTGGATGTGACATATGTGATCACGCAAAAAGATCACATCGAAAGCTGCCCAGTAGATGAGCATTTAGCATACAAAATGGAAAAAAAGGCGGTTTCGAAAAAACGAAGCGCGGAAAAAACAAAATCCATCCTCGCCATTTACGATGAAGAAGTTAACGCCGTGGCATCTGCATCTAGCCATTTTCCGCTTTTTCGGCGAATGAAGTCCACGATGTACAGCCACCGATCAAAGCGATACCTAAAACTACCTGAACATCGTCAGAACTAGCAAATCCCTGACGCATTCATGACAACAATGGTCGGTAAAGATTTTTTGCTGTGGCAGAGTGCATCGAGTCATATATTGGTATTGGCTACGGGTTCTAATATTAGACTGATGGCAACCAGGCGAACCTGGGCATTGGATGGTACATTCAAGATTGTACCTCAATGGTATCAACAACTGTTTACCATCCATGCCTTTTTGGCGGGCAAGCTGGTGCTAGCAGTCTATTGTTTATGTACGGATAAAGATATTCCCACATACGGGTTTATTTTAAGCAAGTCAGGCATAACCGGCAATCCTCAGCGTCAATCTTAATCCACAAACAATAATATGTGATTTTGAAATCTCTCTGATACTACTTTGTTAATATTGTTCACTGTTATGTTGTTTATTGTTGTTGTTGTTAACGTTGCCATGCCTAGTTTTAGCTGACAATTGCAGCTGTGGACAATTCATCACTTTTTGATTTTTCCATTGTATTACAATCGCCTTTAGCTAATCAGCAGAATATTTTCTGACAAACAGAAAAGCATCTAATGCATAAATCTCATTTAATTGCTAGCTGAAACGTAATTTATCTATCTGACAAGCAAAACAACTGTTCGTTTTAATTCTTCTAAACAGTATTTATGCATTCGGCGTGATAAAAGTAAAGCACTTTGATGATGCTAACAGAAAGAAAGCAGAATGACTGTTTTTTTATAAGTTTGCTTTTTATTAACTTATTCGTTTCGCACCATTTAATGTTGCGCTGCGTCTGTATGAACAGTACCTCCTTTTTTTATATCAATCAAAAAATTCTGTTTTTTCTATAAAAATCAAATATGCAATATCATAAAGTTAAGAAAAATTATCAGCGACCATTCAAGTAATGGGTTCCATTATATTTGTACTGCATGGCATTGTATCTGTATTGTATTGTTTTGTTTTTTTTTATTTTTTCATTGTAATTTTATTCTCTTACTTTTCTCAATCTGAGAACAACAGAATTATTATAAAACAGTCAAAAAGTTAGAAATAAAATTTGACAAATAAAATGCAGAGGAGTGACAATAAATGAAATTTAGAGGCGCACGTCAGAGCCGCAAGCAATGAAATTTTACTGCGAAAGAGTAAGCGGAGTCAGCTGGGAAATCGGGCCTACCCCCCTGTAATATTGTAGATGTTCACGAGTAAGAAGGATTAACTAACATAATATTAAAAATTGTCAACTAATGCAATCTCAACCCATAGCAGCCAATAAAAGCAATTACATAAGATCACATCATAATAAAATAATTTGGAATCATAAATAAATAAATCTCAAACCAACAAAAAGCGTCGAAAACGTTTGTCCCAAATAGAAATTTACCCTCAGATAAGTAAAACCCACCCACGTTGATTAACGTTTTGCATAAACATTGTAGCCGACAGAAATGGGGTCTGTATTCAACGTAGTGAACCTGAGTGTCATTAATAATACCGTAGACGGAAGTGACGTGAGAAAGGAATCCTTGGATTTTTTGGTAACGTGGTTACTTCCGAAAGTGTGTCGTGGTTTGCCGTTGTTAGTAGTTTGCCTTTAGTGTGTTTGTTTTCCTTAGTGTGATATTCATTGATTTCTTGTCTGATTATCCCCGGCTCAGTGTTATTTCTTTGAGTAAACTGTTTCGACTCTCATTCGAGTTTTGAATAACAGTTGTCGTCTCATAAGTCGGATTGTCTAGCTCATTGGACACTCCCGGCCTTACAACAACAACTCAGATATACAGTCCACTAATATTAGAGACGAGTGACTTGTTGTTTCGCTCGTTATAAACATGTTAAAACCAATTACCTTAATTATAGAAAATGTTCTGCCAAAGCACTTGAAAATCTTTTCAAAATAAAATGTTTATGCATTATTTTGAAATTGAATCATTAAAAAATTATGTAGCTTTGCAAATTTTTGCAAATATGTACAGTATGCTTTACTTGTATTTTATGTCGTTGATTTTTGTTTAAAAACAATTCAAAATATAAAATATTATGTTTTATGATGAATAAAATTTAATTTTTGCCATTATTATACACGTGCCGATTCGAATATTACAGTATGCATAATTATACCAACTTTTCATAAATGACTGTAGGTGGAAATTGTTTTCGATAGTTTGAGTGGATTTGACCTCGTTTTGCGATCAAAATTCACCAGTTGACGCTGAAAAGTTGCGAGAAATGTCAGAGCTGAGCAGTGTGGAATTTTATCCTGGTAAGCACAGCCGATTGAAAGAGAAGGACATTTTTTGCGATGCTTGTCTGCCGCGTGGCGCGAGTAAGCGCGAGTTGGAAACACGATTTCATCTTTATCAAACAGCTTTGGCCGATTTGGATGAACTTTACGAATCGTTCCTGAAATCCATCACTGAGCCATTGGAAAAGTTCATCGCAACGAACATTCGTGACGCTTATTCGGGTTTGACATTCAACGGTGTAGACAATAAAACATTCATGCCGTTTCTTTATTGTCAACTTGACGAAGACATGTGCATTGCAGTTTCGTTTTTTATGAATTTGGAAAAGTATTTATCAAATTATTGTTCAGCGGTGATTCGACTCAATTCTGTTGTTCACACGCAAATTGTGGACGTTTTCGAAGAAATTGCCAAACATTTGGTAACTTTCCTGGCAGACGATGCGATTGATCCAACAACTACCCTGTCGGTTGTTTTGGATATAGTGGTAAAGAAAATCCAAGCGGGCAAACGTATGAAACCAGCGGTGATCATATTGGACCAGTCGTATTGTTTCGATGGGGAATATTTGAATGACATCCTGAAATCTTGTTATGCGATTTTCAGAAAAATTAACATAGTAATAATTTGTTTCAATGTTCACGATATCAGTTATTTCAGCGATTTGTTGAATCCGAGTGTGATTGAAAAGTTGAACATTGTCCAATATTGTGCGGCAGTTTCGACGACTGCGTTTGACTGTTTCATGTTGAATTTGTTCTTTTCAGAAAAGATAATTTTCTCTTTGAATGCGGACGCGATGAAATTGCTCACACGTCACGTGCTGTCGATGGATTCGTCCGCGGCGAATCTTGTTCGCACGTATCGATTTTGCATGTTGGAACATTTTCGCACCGAACGGTGCAGTCTGTTCTGTGCTTCGAGTGCGGAATTTGAGAACACAATGCTGCGCCTGAAGGAGGTAGATTTCGCTTCTTTGGTTACCGATTTGAAGTTGTCGAATTTTTTGCCGTCGAAAAGGCCGTCTAAAGCCGCTTTGCAGTCTGCGATTGTCGGGGAGGGACGTGAATTTTTCAATTACAGAAATGCATTTTGCGACGCTTTGCGCTGCTTGCACTGCTTGTCAACTTGCGTACCCGGCCATCCGTTCGCCACCACTCAACGACAGTTGTTGGTTATGGTTCAAGATGAAGATTTTTTCCACTCGAACAATAATAGATGGAAACAATTTTTCGATTGGTTACCCAACGTTGACAGGGATATTTTACAGTCGACCGTCGACAAGTGTAAAGAGATAATTTTGAACAGCGGATGCGACCGTTTGCAAAGTTTGTTGGATGTGTTGAACAGTTTGGAAAATTGTTCGCTCGAAGAGGAGAAGCAGAAGAAAAGCCGAAAAGATGCGTCGACAAGTTGCGATCGTAGTCGACTAGTGGAGGACAGTTTATGCACCTCTCAGCAGTTGAGGAAGAAGCTTTTGCATAATTTCATTGAAATTTCAACGTCCACTTGTTCACGGATGAACAAATGGTCCGAAGAATTGTCGGAACAATTGTCTCATCTTTTGCGTCACGTTTCTTCGTTGTTGTTTTACCAAATCGCTTACGGCAGCAATTCAGTCGAAGCGATACACTCGTCGATCATCCCGTCGGCATCGACAAATATCCAAGATTGTGTATTGAATTTGGGCGAAACGGACGCGGCTAGAATTTTGCGTGTTCTACTCGACCACCAGGCCGAAAATTTGAGCGTCAAGCAATGGTTCAACGTCGCATGTCGACCACAGTCATCGAAATCACGTTCAAACAAAAATATCCAATCCCGTTTGTCGAGCTTTTACAGAATGTTAGCCAATCTCGAATATATCGGCTTCATAGAGCCGTTTACTCGTCGAGGAGAAATATATTGTCGCAAATTGTGCTGGTTTTGAAGAGATTTTTGTTTTACCGATTGTTTCGCGATTCTTTTTTTTTCTTTGAGAAATATTTCCTATAAACTGTATTTATATTAAAATTGAAATTATTTTGGATTAAAAAAAAAGATTTTCTTTTTTTTTCATTTTTAGACTAATGAAGGAATTTATACCGAATTTTGCTGATCAACAAGTTCGTACCACGTTGAAAAAGTTGGTCATTTTCAGTTTGTCCATTATTGTACTGCCGCTTGGGTCTATGTTTTTTTCGAAGCGCTTCATTTTCGAAGGTAATTTTCTTTTTTTCTTACGGTTGATTTAATTTGGTGAAAAAAAAATTGTGCAGATTTGTTCGGTTTCGATTCTTCGAAAAGTACAACATTTTCTGCAATATTGGCAATATTTATTGTTCACGTTGTTTTGATACTTTTCATCATTGCCGCTTTCCGAGAAGAAAGAATCGACCGAGAGAGTAGCAAATTTGAAAAGAAAGAATAAAAAAAAGAAAAGTTGGAAAATTTTAAAAATTTATTAATCCATTTGTTACTATTATCATCATCATCCTCTTATCTTTGTATAATTAATATAATTGATTGACAATGCCGGTCGAACTCGGCTATGCAGAAGAGCAGGATAGTGTCGTTTTGGAGAGTCCATTTTTTCCAAGCAAATTCGGTGGCAAACCGTCTTGGCTAAGTTTGGCCAACATCCCGACCGCGGAGCGGGTTCTATGCAGCGGCTGTTCTCAGCCGATGGTATTTTTGCTCCAACTGTACGCTCCGGATTCGGGCGTGAAACACGCCTTCCATCGGTCGTTGTTTGTGTTCATTTGTCGTCAAATCGACTGTTGGAATGGGGCTTGTACGACCGGCGAGACGATCAAAGTATTTCGAAGTCAACTTGGCAGGGAAAATTCGTTTTACAACAATTATCCGCTGAAAGCGTACAGTGACGAAGGTGATCGGGCGGTGGAACGCGTGAGAAGAGGGGCTTTGAAGAGGTGCATTTTGTGCGGACTCGGTGGTGACGAAATTTGCGATCAGTGTCATGCGGTGCATTATTGTTCGAAAGTGCATCGGCAGTTCCACTGGTCGACAGTGCACGAACGACAGTGCGGAGGTGAAGTGGTGGATTCGGCGGAAAACGACGATACTGTTCAATTGTTGCTGTTCCACGAAATGGGATTGACGATCGAAAGGGAATTGTACCGGGAAAAAGAGAAAACGAAAGAGAGACCGTTGGAAGAACGCATGGATGAATATCGGGATGTTTGTTCGCGTAATGGATATGGACAAAATTGGGAAGCGGAAAATGAGCAAGGTGGAGAATTGTCGGATTTGGTGAAAATGCCGGATAAAGACTTTAAGCGATTCAGTAGTCGAATAGAGCAAAATCCGAAACAGGCGAGAATGAGAACAGAACAAAAGAATAATAATATTTTTTAGTTTGAACTTTTTGCAGGTTGTTCGTTACGAAAGAAATGGTGAACCGTTGTGGGCAGGGAAAGATGTTCCAGTGGTAATTCCAAAATGCGAATTGTGCGGTGCGGATCGTAGTTTCGAATTTCAAATTATGCCCCATTTGTTGAGTTTGATGGATGTGGATTCGGTCGAAGCGGGCGGCATTGATTGGGCTACGGTTTGCGTGTATACATGTTCGGCAAGTTGTGATCTAACTGGTCGGGATTATGCGCAAGAATACGTTTGGAAGCAGATGTACAATGAATGAAAATGGAAAAGGAGAAAAGTGTAATTTTTTTTGTTTATTAATATTGTTTTCAATTGATGAGAGAATAAAAGAAAGAAAAGAGGAAAATATTTATTGTGAATAGTGTATAAAAAATTATCAAATGCATCCGCATTTAGTCACGACAACATTGTCGAGAGTTTGTGTAGCTTGTTCGTTGGGACCTTGCCAAATGGCAATAGTGAGCGGTGCGAATTGAATCGGTGAACAGCACGGTTTCATGTAATTTTTTTCCGTACTTCGGTACAAGTTCATCAATTCGGAATAGAAGGCGAATCCGTCGGCACCACCGTCAGTGGGAAATTCTCCTCCGAAACCAGTGCACCGTCCGATACAGTAATAAGAGTGGAATTGTTTGGGTGCGAGAACCCAATCGCCCCAGCCGAGTTCGTCGAACGATATGCGAAATCGACGTCTGCAACAGGGCATCAGATCGTCGTAGACGGCCGGCGATGTCGAAGACAAAAATGCCGCATCCCATTGTTTTTCACAGTCGACTACGTCGAATCGATTGGCTGTGGGTTTTTTCTTCGCGTTCCATTTGATCATTTGTTTGCTTCGTTTCGGTCGACTGGAACCGAAATCGACTTGCTGATGGTTTTGATGTATTCGAACACGTAGTACTGGTGTCAAATGCTTGTAATTGCGAGCGTGTAATTTGTGGCCCAAAATTCGTATGGCAACGTCGAATACGGTCGTCATTCCCACCGGCCAGTTGGTCCACAGTTCCACCAATGGTAAAGTGACGTTGAATGGTTCGCAGGCGGACCGATCGATTCGATTGGTCCACGTTCGGTCGGTCCCGTTCGATCCCGACCAGGAGATCCGTTCGAAAAGCGCTCGACAAGGCTGCTGGCCCTGCAACAGCGGTACGACCAATTCCGCAGCGACCAATCTGCCGTTCGACGTGTACGAGCTGGACATGTTCATCGTAATTTTGTGGTGGAGCAGTTCGTCGTGATGGTGATGATTGTGCCGATCGTCGTTCGATCCGACCCACTTGTCATTCCCATCTGAATAATCAATGCGCTGATGGGTATTGGAAATGAAAACTTATGCAAATTTATATTCCAACAATTGTTGTTGCAATTGAAAATTTGATCGATCTTTTATTTTTTGGTTTTAATTTTTACTTTATCGAATAAAAAAAAGTCATTGTCAACGGATGTATGTATTTGAAAATTTTAATATTTTTAAGATTATGAAAATAAACAAATATTTATTTTTATGAAAAAAAATCATTGTCCATTCCAATTGGACACAAAATTAATTTTTCATCATTATCAATAAACAATATTGAGAAACATTTTTTTGTTTTGAAAAATGAAAATTTTAAATAATTTTTTCTCTCTCGTTCACTTTTGCACAAACAAACAAACTTACTGATATTTAAATTAATTAATAATTTCAATAAGTAGGTAGCATATTTTTGATATTGTAATGATGACTGAACAAAATTAAAAAGGTCACAATGACGACTGTGTGTGTTGTCAAACTTCTGCTATCAGAAGTTGGAAATTTGAGAACAACAACAGCAACACAGAAATGGAAAAGTTGTAATAATTTGGAAAATAAATTTCCATCTTTTTTTTATTCTGGTTTAAAAAATTACAGGTTTTCAACAGAATCATTTTCTCCAACAGCTAACTGTCCACAAGTTTAAAAACAAATTTTCATTACAGTATTCCTTTCAATTGTCCATTTTTGATTAGTAGTTCATTTGAAAACAAAAAAAATTCATTTTTCAATATGATCAACATGATTTTTAGATTAAATCAATTTCAATTTCACACCTATCCATTCAAACGTTGCTAAATTGAACTTGCAAATCAAAATTCCAAACTGACATATTCGATGATGTTCCAATGTGTTTTTCTTTCTTTTTTTTCAATTTCTTCAAATTTTAAAATTCATATTAACAGATTTTTTTATTTTATCAAAATTTTTAAATTTTAAAACAATACAAACAACTATTAAATTATTGAACAAAAATAAATAACCTCTTTTTTTTAAAAAAGAAGTTAAACATATATATATATATATATATACATATATGGAATTTGTAATCAAAGTAAATATTTAAATTTTATTATTATTCAAAATTAAATCTTTTTTGTATCCACAGTTTAATAAATTGCTTTATATTGGTAGATGTTATAAATTGAAGAACAAATTGTCTGTCCGTTGGCAAAAGTTACAAACAAATTATGAATAAGCAGACATTTGTGAACGCATCTGAATGAAACAATTGATCTGTGAATTGTTGAGCTTAATGTTCAAATTTCGGCGTAACGTACTAATTGACCTAGAAAGTAATGTCAAAAATTTTTTGCCCCGAGAATTGTGATTCATTGAAACTAGACATGAAAAGGATTTCACACTGTTTTGATGGTTTATCATTATGTAAGAGAGACATTTTATGAATAGAAAATTATTCTTTGAAACAGCGATATCAGAAAACAACATTAAAATAAAAATTTCCAAGAAACTGGCTAGTTATGACCTTGAGAAGCACCTTGTTTGCTCTTCTTATTCACCATTTTCAACATGTCATCCCGAAACTAACCAACCAAATATCAAAAATTACAGGTTTATTATCCTCATACATTGTCAAAATTGATCATATTAAAAGTAAGAAAAAAAATAAAATAAAATTCTTTATCAAATTTACTATAAATTTGTACATTTAAGTTATGATGCATTCATTTTGAAAAGAAATTTTTCCAAAAAATTTGAAATAATATTGGAAAATTAACTGAAATAACGAAATTTTTTCAAATGATATGATATATCATTTATCTAAAAACAATATTAAATAATTTGTTATATATTAAATTTTACATGTTGCACAATAAAACCCTTGTTATAATTTGTTATAATAAAATTATTATTTTCATAATTTTTGACCTGTTTACTTTTATTTTAATTCAACTATTAAACTTTTACTTTTAATATCACAATTGATATGTAATTCAATTTCACATTTCAATATTTAAATGCTTATTCCATTTCTGAAATGTTTTTCAAAATTATGCTTATAATATTAAAAATTCAGAAAATATTTTCCAAATGTTTAGTAAAGAACGGCATTTCATCGACAAATAAAAACACTTAACACAAAAGGTTGTTTCAAAAAGTCAAAGAAGAAGTGAGAAAGATGTTTCAAAATAATAAATGAAAAATATCATTTTACCTGTAGGAATTCCAGCTATTTCGAACGTTATGACCGATACTGACGACTGACCATTTAAAGAAGATTGACCAATTTCTACAGTTTCATGGAATGCTGTTTGAGCTAGGGAAGTATATTTTGGAGAGGTATGATTTGGAAGAGGTAGTGGAATATTTAATTCTTCAACAATACGCTTCACAGTTAAAAGTTGATGCAAGCGATCCATGCTTGCTAGAATTTCTTTGAAAGGTTTTTGCTTTTCAGATTGACTGATACTGCTGTCATTGGTCAAAGATCCACAGCAGCCTATAGCGTCGATCCGAAACTTCACACATAGATGAAACGCAATGAAAATCCAATTCCGCAGCAACATATTCATTCACTTTGGGTGAAATATAATTTGCTTGTACAGTTCACGTCAAAGGGGATACTGAATTTTGAAAATGCAAAAAAAAATTCATAAGCATAAATAACAGTTACTTTAAAAATGACAGAAACGTAGAATATTTATTTAGCAAACGGGGTCCATAAATAATTTCCTTCTGTTTGCAACCAATCAAATTTAAACCCAGGGGGAATCATTACTGCTTCCCTGCAACGCAGTCTTAAAAAATTTTCTCATAATCTTTTCCAGTATATAATTTTAGTACAACTGTTTTAATAACTGAAACGTATCATTTTTCTTAGAAAAGAAAAATAAGTCACTGAAACATATATATATATTAGTAACTTTTCAAATTGCTGTTCATCTTGAAAATTTCCATAAATCGACAGCTTCATGTATAATTATTACAACAACAGCATGTGCAATGATCAATTTGAAACAGTAACAGTTGAAATGATACAACTGTCATTTCATTACCAGATACAGTTTCATGTTATATCCCACTTATTGAATATATAATCTTCAGTTTGGCTAGCAATTTTTATTTACGACAAAACAAAAATTATCATCAATTTTTATTCTCAAGTAAGCAAATGCAAAGCGTGGGTGAAAGCGGTGATTAAAAAAAATATTATTTGCTGGACGATGGTAGAGGAACGAATAGAAATAATATGTTGGAAATTATGTGTAGGTTGTTTGAAAATTTTCGTCGCAACAAATATTCAACGTAGGCGACACTGGAATTTTCAGACACCAGACAAAGGCAACCTTGTGCTAATTAAAACTGATTGACATCATTAATGCGACATACAATGCTTACAGATTACTTTTGCTAATGTACATTTCAAATTTCACTTTTGATAAAAAGGAAAGCAAACTTGAACACTAACCACCACAAAAATTTATTTTTATCCCACTGCATCTGTTGTTGTGCTTTGAAATGCATAAAATCAGTTGCACAACGCAAGTGAGAAATAATAAGTATTTTAATTTTGCAATTTTTAAATCATATCTGCACAACACTGAGATTGACACATTCTTTTCACATTCATTCATTATACTACTGTTTATACGGAATATGATTTTTGATAAAATTTAAATTATTCTAAATGACAACTGACGACAATTTATCCGTTGAAAATATTTCCATATATTGAAAACATTTTTACTGTTTTGCAAACTACTATATCAAGACTGTGATGTAAATGCATTTACACTCACGTAATACAAAACACTTCATTCATTTCAATATTTTCAGTTGATTTTTAAATATTATAGATGTTTCATTGAAATTGATATTAAAAATAAAGTAGCTTTTGAAAATAAAATTTAAACAATTTTAAAGTAATAAAATCAAAATAATTTAAAATTTTAAAGCAAACTAAAAAATTGATTTTCAAGTTTATATTATAAAAGACCATTTGAATATTTTATTGAAATATTAAAAGATAAGTTGTATTTCTTTTTTTTCCATTTTATAACATGGACATGTAAAAAAAACCATAATTATTATCACCTTCGCAACTGTAAATTAAGGAAATGACCAAGCAGGACTGTTTCGTTGCAATTTTGTATATTTTTAATCAAATCAAACTGTTTTTTTTTAATTATAAAATGTCAATGTAACCAACTTTCATTGCAAAATAAATTTTATGCGAAAAAATAATTTGCAAGCAAATTTTTAAATCAGTGCAATAGATGCTTGCTTCATTTTGCATAGAGGATAAATAATTGGTTGCATAAAAAAATTTTCAGCGAAATTTAAATCGCAAAATAACATGTTTCTGTTAAATAAACAATATTTCAATATTTGATGTCATTTGAAAAGTTGAATTTTTACATATCAAGTTGAAAGTTTTTTGAAATATTTTTTAAATTAATTGGTGATAAAATTGAATTGAGAAATGTAAAAGTATTTTTCTAGTGATCCTTAAAATAAAAAGCAAAAATAAAATTTTTATAGAAATTTCAAAAAAAAAATGAATTAAAATTCAAAATGGAAAAAAATATCATGATAGTTTTGACAGATTTATTGACTGCTTTCAGTGTGAAAGCATTATCCTTGAGATAGAAAATTGATTTGCAATTGGGAATGGTCAGTGCAAAACACAGAAGACCATGCGTTTCATGGTGGAGATTATTTTATTTGTTGCTGTGTTTTCGTCTGAATAAGCGAAAACTTCTGCTAGATGTAGCGTAAACTTTGGCGCCATTCCAATGCAAACTACTACACAGTGGAATATGCATTTCCCTTTATGAAATTTGTCTATTTTGGGAGGATGATACATAAAAGGTTCCCTAATGGTCACGTATTGATTAGAATAGCTTAATTCCAAGTTGACATTAACATTCCAACTGGAAAGGCCCGTTCTGATTGGTCAAATTTATTTGCGCATTTATTGAAATATATCAGTGATTTTATGCAACTAAACCAACCATTAAACTTTATCAACTCTGTGACATTATGGAATCTTGAATTTCGTTATTATTTAGCAAAAGAGTCATCAGTACAAATCACGACACTTCAAGCTTGTTGAACTTTTAAGTAAGAATCATTTGTTGATTGCTATCAATCAGCGGTTCATTTGAAAAATTATCAATAAGTAACAACTGCATTTTCATTTTTCTTTTTATTCTGTAGTGTATAATTTATTAAAAATTTTCACCAATATACTCTTCAATATTGTTAGCTGAATGAAATAAATGATTGTAGTTTAAAGTACATTATTAAATTCTATTTTATGTTGTAAATGAAAAATTTGAAAAATTAAATATCCCATTTACCCATGTAATGAGATTGTTTGAAGCTTTTAAGCTGCTTTTTTATTTTCAAAATAAATTACTTCAAAAACTCTATAGAATTAAAAAAAAGAAGCGCATTTCTTTTGTTCAGATGACATTCAAGTTGCATGATTTATTAGTAAATTCTATGTAGAAACGCAATTTGGGAAAACTGTTCATTAATCAATTTTCAAAGCGGAACGTTGCAACGAATTGATGATCATCAACTGGATGAATATTTCTGTCTGAAAATTTCCGATCAAAAATAGCGTAAAAGTATTTCAAAGAAGATGGCACGACTGTATTCCATTTCTACTCGGCCGTTTCAAAGACGTTCTTGTCACATCATTTGCCATGAATAAGGTAAAAATAATTTAAACTTATTCTTCTCAACAAAAATATTCTCTCTTCCTCTCTCTCTCTATACATTTTTTTGCTGCATTTAAATTCAGTTTTGAAATTAAATTCAAAACGCATCATTTTCAATGCCTTCTTATAATCAAATATTAAAGCATTAAAGTTGAAATTTTTTCTATTCTATTTAATCACTATTTCCATTAACAGTAAATGAATAAAATATCTACACAAATAATAAAATTATGAACATTTCCATGCACTTTTTTCTTGTGTCAATATTTTTGACATATTCAATCAGACAGCTTGCTTTTTAATTTTAATTAAAAAACCAAATATTTCATTATCCATTGTTGCACTTTAATTGATCGCATGCAAAAATTATTAAGAAAATTTAAAAAAATTATAACCATCTTCTGTGTTCTTGCATTTTCATTAGAAGCATCCATTGGTGAAACATTTAATCCACTTATTTGTATACTTTTTACTTGTTATACTAATTTTGTTAGCAAAAATTTTCCAAACTTGATGATAAAACATTGGGACGTTTAAACCTTTTTTATAAAAAATTTTTATTTCATTCTTCCTTCCATAAATATATTATAAAAGTTTTTCATTTTGTAGCAGTATAATGAAATGCTTATTAATTTTTATTTCAAGTTAAAATCTTTGAAATGAAATTTATCTGATCTAAACTAAAAAATAAGACTAAATTTTTTATCAACATATAATGCATTTTGCAACATCACTATCCACAGCAGTAATATATTTTGTAAAGCATTTCGCATAACATAATAACAAATAGTAAGAAAGCATTTATACTGATTTCATTATATTATTAACCTGTGGTCATTTGTTAATAAAAAAAATACAATATTACACATTAGATAGTCTGGATGTGAAAAGCAAACATTGAATGAAGCTACCTTTAGTTCACATCAGCGGGATTATTCATTTCTTTAAACAGCAAACATTATTAATCAAATAGATGATCAGGCAGTTCTTTAAGATATGAAATTTAGTATGCATTGATTGAGTTTCAAGCTTAAACAGTAACAGTATTAAATAAGCTGTCTAAATGTAGTACATGAAATATTAATTTAAAAAACTGTGTATAACACTCTATTGGAATCATTTTTATTTATGGAACTTTTATAGTATTTTATTTGACATATATTCTGTTTAAAAAAGAATTTTTTCATAATATCTGAAATATATTACTTTTCACTTGATGCTTTGCGTAGATGTTTAATTATCTGAAATGTTTACTTTTTTGGCAACTAAATAAATATTCCATATTTAACACATCCAAATGAGAATCATATCAAATGATCACCATTGTAAAGTGACAATAAGTGAAAAGTTGTTTTTCTGAAAACAAATGCTTTTATACTGCAAATAAAAAGTAAGTGAGAAGTGTATTTTTTTCAATTTGTACTTGCAAGTTTAAATTTTGAACAGGCTCTATTTTTGACAGCAACAGAAATTGGATTTAAGAATACACGTGTTAGACTTTGAGGAATCCCAGAGGAATGGATAATTGATTTTTAAGCTTATTTTTAGTAGACTTATATTCATTTACCAAATATTCATAAAATCTTCAATATTTGAATTAACAGTTTCCATTTATCAAGTAAATTACAAAAATTCATTTTTTCTTGCTATTCACAAGTTATGTTGTTCAGTTCTATAAATTTGCAAGAATTTTACAGGGGAAATTTTACACAAGTGATCTATTAATTATTCATTTTTTAATATATTCAAAATACATTTTATATCTAATTTTTTGTATTTTTTGTAATGTTTAGCATTTTAGTCTTAGAAAAAAATTAAGCTGTCGTGTTAGATTTAGTAATATGCTTGTTGTAACAGTTTTAAAATTAGCAATAATTTATAATTTATTTTGCTGACTGAAAAAGTGACAGAAGGCAGGACTTTTGACCTAACTTTCCAAATACATAAATTTCTTTAATTTACTTATAAAATCGACAATTTCTTTAATTAAAATTGCTTTTGGAATGCATATTTAGAGCAAAATTGAATAGGATTTTAGATTATTTTTTAAAACTGATCTTAAAATCATTTTAAAATGATTAAAATTGAAATTTTTTAAGTTTAAAATCATTTTTCTAATCAGTTTAAAATTTTCTCTTGAAACAATATTGAAGATGCATTTGCATGAAATTTGAAAACTTTCTTAATAAATAAACACATTAAGAAAGTAAAGCACATTCAACTTCTCAACGTGCTTAAAAATGAGAAATTTATTTTAAATTATGCTTTAATTTATTGTTAACCTAACGATTCCAGAAACAATAACTACCACGATTTTATATTTTATATATAAATTTATCAATTTTATATATGTTATAATTAAAATTGTTGATTTTACATCTAAATAATAAGAAATTATTTTAATAATAACTTAGTTGTAATAATTATAATCTTAGTTTATTGATAATTTATGAAAATTTATCAGTTCTTTTAATTAATTCTAGTGAAATCATTTACAACTAAATTTGTAATAATTCGTATCATTTGAGAAAGTGCATTGCTTTAGGTTTTATTTATTATAAATTTTTAACTATAAATGATAAAACATGAAATATTTAATTTGTATAAACTCCTAAAGATGAACAAATTGTTACATTATATTGAGCTGTCAAAAGAATTTGCATTTAATTGAATGAAATTAGCTGGAATTCAGATAATAATAGTATTTGATTAATTGAGCAAAAATATTCTTATCATATAATTTTAGACTTTAAATTAAAATAAAATATCTATATTGCATCATAAATTTTTTGACTGAACAACTTAAAAAACAAAGCACGAAACAAAATACAAAATGGAATATATTAAGCAAATGCACATTGACAAAACTTAATACAACAATTTTCAACTAATTCTGCGTATAATATAACTGAAATTATAATAATTAGCTTGTTATAAATTTATGAAATCTAAATCATACTAATGCCATATCCAATTCCATTAATGGTAAAAATTAAAAAATTAATGCAGCCATTATTATAATTATTTAAGAGTGATAAATTTACTTCAAAAAATTTAATTTTATTATTTCTTTCAATTATTTTTACAAAAATTGCATTTTTTTAATTTAATATTTCTTATCAGCACATATTGTATCTTCCAACAATATTGAAAACTAAATGATATTAAAAGAATTATTGTTGTGCTATAAAATAGTATTTTAATTTTATTTTACTTCAGAAGAAAACAGTTGTTCATCAATTCTATTCATTGGTTATGATATAAGAAAAAAATTGGCATTTGAAAAATAGACTTTACTGAAAGAAATGCGTGAAAATCTTTCATTATTATTATTATTATTATCATTATCATTATTGTTATCATTATTATTATTCTTGAAAGCAATATTTAACCATGACGTAAAATGTAAGACACAAAATGAAGAAGATTATTTCACGGAAAAAGAAAGCAATTATTAAGAAAAATTAATTGTTGAAATTTTTATTCTTTTTTTTCTTTTAAAACACGATCAAGGAAGCCATTCTTAAAAATAAATATTTTATTTTGAAAAAGCTTCTTTCATTGGAAAGAAAGCAAAAATATAGTCAGGATTCAATATGCATGTACGTCAACATTTTTAATAAAATATAATTTTCAATCAAAAATATGCTAATCTTTTTTAATTCATAAAAACTGCTTTCCATACAACTACTTGTTGAATTTTTGTTCTACACTTTGAAAAGTATCCAGTAATCAGTTTTCAAACTCAAGGCTATTTATGCAAAAATCTGAAATATTTAACAATTTCCGTGTTAGTGTATTTTTATTCTGTGCCGTTCTTATTTATCTTACTGGAATATTTTTCAAATAATACCGATGAAAAATTAATTGTGTAAAAATTTTAATTTTAGCTTATAAATTGAATTAACAATGCTTTCAAGCTTTTCACTTTTCAAATATTGTACTTTTGAAAGTTTAAGCTGTAAAAAAGTAAAAGTTCATATATAATATAAATTAAAGAAATCGTAATATGAATATAATGAGTTTGCAATTTTAGCGTAATCAGTAACTGAATATTTTACTTTATGATCAATAGAATTCAGTTATTTTTGGATGAAAATTATATTTATCCATTCGTGTTGATATTGCTGTTGTACAGAAGCTGTAGCTTATTTTTTATTAAATTGAATAAATTATTTCAATTTATTATTCATAATAAAAATTTAGCTGCTTTGTGAACAAACTTTTGTCAGGAGATGTTCAAATCAGTGAGAAAAACATTCTTGCACAGGATACAGGAAGGTGAGAACAATTCTAGTTCATTTGGATCTTTTCGCAATTTGTGGATCTTACATAAAAAATTATCCTCTGAAATGCTTATTGATTGGTCAATTTTCTTTTGAAATATAAAATGATTAAAGTAGATCATTTTTTTAATTCATATTTATTTAGAAAAGTCTCAATCAAGAACAAATTAGATATATTTTGAGGCAGGCAAATGACTGATTTTATTGATTTGGAAACACTGTAACATTGGTTTTTTCTTTCTTGGCTCGTTGTTTAAAGTCCTTGCCACAAGCAGAAAAATTATTTTAAGGAAAACTTTTAAATTCACTGTTTGCAAGCATGCTATTTTTCAGAAATATGCGTTTAAAAAAAGTAAGAAAATATTTTTCTGTTTATTGAGAATTTGAACAGTTGTTTCAACCATGCTGAATGTTAGCATAGATGGATAGTATATTGTTCAACAAGACCTAGAAAAGTAATTTTAATTATTACTTTTTTGGTTTTTCAGTAATTTTTTCCAGAAATCGCGTAACTGCAAAGAGTATAATAATGAACGGATACTTTTAATAGGTACAAAGAGCAATTTTGACCTCTAAAAAAGGACCATTAAAAGAAATTACAACAAATGAAATTCTTGTTATCAATAATTAAAAGTTCTTATAAAATTGAATAATTACCAATTTTGTTATTTTTATGTAAAATAAATTTGTTTTTAAAATTGTTTGCTCCTGAAATTCTCTCTCTATCATTCGACTAAACAGATTATTATCAACCTTGAGTAAAGCACCTCAAGCATGCTTTATTGTATTTGCATATTATTGAAGCTTGAATCATATTCATTCGAGCTTATGACATATATCAGAATATTTATTGATAAGAATAAAATCTTTCAGAAATAAGCAAATAATAGTCATTTAGAAATTCAGATTATTCGAATACAATATTGTTATTGAAAGCAATAAGCTATGAATGTGAAATTCAATATAAATCACAAATTGTCAATTATCCATACATTTCTATAATTTTTGTTATTTTAAATTACACAGTGCCTTAGGTAAATTTATAAACTGCATAATGTTGAACAGATAATAATGTTTTCTTTAATGTTGGCATTAAGCAGATTAACAATGTGGTTAACATGGGCTGATTGTTTAGTGATTTGCTTTTTACAATTGTTTGCAAGAAAACTAAACATTTTTGTATTTAATTTTAATGTTTACATGACAAGATGAAAAACTGTGTAAAAAGTCTTCTTATTTCAAGTAAATAAAAAACAGATACACTTGTAGAACACTGTTTTTGTACAAGTAGTAAAATTTGAAATAGTAATAAAATGAAAATTATTTTCAAATAAACATTAAGTAATGCTTCAGAATATCAAAGAATGTAAATCACTGATAACAATATTATTTAGGATTTATTATATAAAGTACGTTGAAAGTTTGGCTGCGTTAGTGAAGTGTTTAATAAAATTTCTAATTGTTCATAATGAAATTCTTGATCAGCTAAATACTAACGAGCTTCCATTACTTTATATGATTTAATTTAAATCAGCTTTTGGTGTCATTATTGCATGAGTGATAACGCTCATCAGCTATTGAGAAACATGTCGCTTTCGTAAGTTGCACTGACATGCTATAATCGACATCTTGATAATTCAAACAGAAAGATGCTTTCCTCAGGGATAAGCAAACTATTTTGCAAAAAATATTTCAGCAAAATTCCATAAAGAATCGACATTGATCGATTTCAACTATCTGCCATCTATTTGTTGGTTGGTACTTTGTTTCGTCGTAAAAGTCGTCCTTTGCTATATCACTAAACGCATGCATCATAAGAAGCATGTTTTTTTATTCACTGCTTTGCATTCAAAACATACTTACTTTTTACAAAGTACAATTTTGAAATGAGAATAATTTGTTTTTATTTCAATGCTAATGAAGAACATTAACAATACGTCGGATGTTCTGTTATGTGTGGAATCAAAAAATTTCATTGCCATACCTACATGCATATATAGATACAAAGAAGTTGTGAATTGTTTAAGCTGAAGAAATCTTGAAATTATTCACAGTGGTCTTGTTCAGTATATCGATTTTCTTGCTATTGATTGTCAATGAATACAAACCAATTTACAAGTGCTAGAACAAATTTAATGGTCAGTTAAAACAGCACCTCTTCATGTTTGTTCAAGCAACACTCTTTACAAAAAGGTGATTTATTTGCATCTTCAACTGAACTAGATCAGAACGTTTATTCTGCTAGCAAGATTATCTAACGATTATTTTGAAGAGGAAAAATTTTCAAAATAATTAACTTTTCATTGTCACTTTGTACTTTTGATCATCTTTTATTGGTGCTTAATTATTGAGCATAAAATGTTAAAAACATCAGATTATGTAATGTGATGTAATTTTCATATCTTGCAAGCAAATTTTCTTTTCTGTGTTCAATATTAAGCAAAATTAGGCAAATTCTTCTAGTTTATTATCAATCAAACCTCGTAAATGAAAGTATTTGAATTGAATAATATCTATAATTCTGAGCTTTCACTAACAATATAATAACTGCACTAAAGCACAGCGACTTGTTGATGTTGACTGGACACTTTTAAAATAATATTCAGCAAGTTCCTTCGTTTAACAGAAGACAAGAAATGCATTTAGACCAAGTTATTCTGCAAATATAAACAAAATTGTTCAACGTTCAGCAATTCTTCATTGGGCTCTTGAAATCACGTTTTACTACATTATCAAAGTTTGCTGTTCAATGTGATGTCTTAATTTTAATTTGGCAGAAAATAGCATTCAATGCTTTGGACCATATATTTTATCTTTTTTTTATAAATCAAAGGTGAAAATGGGATATTAGGTATGGATATACTAATTTTGCTTCAACAGAAGACTGTGCGTCATGGGAATATACAGCCTTGAAATTTGCTTTTCGCTTTCTGCTTGATTTGTGATGATCACTTGATTTCTCCTGTGATTTGCGGGACTGTGCAAAAGAGACCATAGGGCAGGTTTTCATTAATTGATTTCAGCTTCGCACTGCTGACGGCATCTTGGAATGAAATAAACAACATACGGGTTGCCCGTGGCAATGTCATACTACGGAAAACAATGGAGTCTGCATTGTTTCCAAGACATGCTTCTTGATTTACCTGTTACCGAATCCGCAGTTCTTAAGAATCCGCCGACAGCAGTCAAACTTGAATCAATTGCTTTAATATGACAACTACTGTAAGCTTTATGTAAATGCAAAGCTGAGATATTGAATAGAGCATCTGGGAAATGACTGATTGACAGAGAGCTGAGCAGCGGGAGAAGCCAGCAACTTTGCGCCGCTTGTCATTTCACCAGCATTGGGTTTTGCCATGCCGTGCTAGTGTCCCTATGCAAAGTAGTTCAAGGAATTATAGTTAAATTGTTTCTTCTGAATAAAAAGCAAATCAAAACGACAAGTTTTGTTGATTTTAAATCAAAAACAACAACGCGAACAAATAATTATGTAATCAGCATAAATTTATTCCGGCGACTTTGCTAGACGCTGCTTTTTGAGTTCATCTTGAACAAATCTACGAAACGGCCATCATTGTTCAACTGCTTCCGTCAGCTGTTTATGTTGTGAAATGCTTCACCATTTGGATCGCTTTAAATAGATTTAAAGAACTAACTAGAGCGGGTTTTGCTGATTCGTTGACAAGCTTAAACAGGAGGCAGTGGGGCGTTAGTGCAGAGGGAAAAAATAAAAGCAGGCAAATGGTAGGCTTGGAAACGATTGTTTTCAACTCATTTCTCACTTGCTGCTTAAAATTGCAATCATTTTACAGTTTATTTGTTTTTATTTAGTCAACAATTCAAATATCCCAGCGATGCCGAAAGTTGATCGTCTGATGGCTACCAATTTCAATGAATGCATCACAGCGTTACAAGCTACAGGCCAACCAGTTGCAGCTCCTTTGGAAGGCAAGTTATTTCAATCATGTGAAATTTACCATTTAAGAGGCTATCTGGATTATTGCATTTTCCAGCTGTTATTCCATGGTGCAATGCCACATGGGATTCCGTACTATGCTGGCCAGCCATTCCGGCGAATACAAGCTTTACATTGCCATGCCCACCGTTGAAAGGATTGGATACTACCAGTAAGCATTTATAACATTATACAAAAATATAAAAAACTACTCATTTTATTATTAAGCAATACAAAAAATTCAAATTTTTTCTATATTCATAATTTCAAATAGTGAATGAGAAAAGTTTAAAAATGCTTTTTCATTTGTTTTTGAGTTGATTGGGATGAAAATTTCTGCACTAGCAACAACATTTGATTGTGATTTTGGACCGACATTCAGCTGAAATTGTTTCAATTATCTTGGGACTGAACAAATTTTCTAACATTCGAACGCTTCTTCTACTAGGATTAATTGTGCCCAAACAAATTTCAAATTTGTCACAAATGTCATTAAAAAGTTTCCAATTTTGTTTAGATGATCAATTTAAAATGTTCATTGGATTTTTGTATTTTTCAAAGTTAAATTTTAATTTTAAAATGTTAATTTTAATATTGTTTACTTTTAACAATTTGTTTGTAATGATCTTTACAATTTAAAATATTTTTTTGGTACATTTATTTAAGAAAAGAGAAGAAGAATTTAGTGCAAATATTTTATATAGTAATTTTAGGAAATCTTATTTTTCACAAAATGTATGAGGAGAAGTAAATTGAAAATTGATTGCATAATGATAGTTGCTTTGGAACAAGCAGAGAATCTTCGCTACGCAAAGATAATTATAGTGTTTTTCCTAAAAATGGATCATTTTAGAAACATGTCAAGCTAATTATAGTAAATCGAAAATAGAATTATTTCTTTTCACAGCAGTGCGACTGAAAGAATTTACAATATATAATGATGTGTTATTTATTGAAGTTCATTGTTTAATCATATGATAATTTCTTCATATTTTTGGTCAATTGATGATGCTGAATTTGGAAATGTTGGTTGATGTTGTTTAATTTTTGCCTATTGGCATTTTCACGAAAGTTTCTGTTAAATTTGTTCATTGATTCATGTGGATTGCATTAGATTAATCAGTTTACTGTTATCAGTCGAGTAAAATGTTTGAACTTCACTTTATACTTTTAATTTATCTTAATTCACTTTAAAATTCAATTTACTAAATTATTCGCATCGCTAAGTTCAGTCAAATTATACTGAATGCACACAATTTTTTCAAATTGCTCTTTGAAACTAAAAACAACTCTGTAATTGACCTTTTATCCACAATTTTTTATTCAACGCACTGGAATGATGACAAATTTATTTAAATTCAATTGTTTTGTTGATAGATTTGCAATAGGCAATAGCTAATTGTTGCGAAGTGACTAACGATCATGTTTTCGCATCAAATATGCATGGGAACCTGAGTTTTATGGCAGATGAAATTATACGATTTAAATTTAAACAGTTTTAATCTTTTGATTACTCAATTTCTCAATTATATTATTTGACAGTATTCAAAATTGTAATACACTGATTAATTTTTTACCGTGCTTAGCAAAGTAATCGTCTTCTTTTTTTCAGTTGCGTGAATTTTACAGCATGCCATACTATAAATAAAATAGCTTTTCTGTTCAAGTGTCATATTACATGCTTTAAATAAATAATACATTGCCGTGCTTAATTTCAAAGCAGAACGGCTGTTTCTTTCTAAGGAAAGATAACATGGTAATTCAGTCATTGCTTGTCTTGAACAAGTGTATATAAACAAATTTCAAAATAGCACTTTATTTAAATTTTACATTCTCTTAGTACTATATAATCATTTTTACAAGGCAATAAATATATTTGGCATTTTATTTGAAAATTATGACATTTAAAAATTCTATTGAAATTTAATTTATACGCATCAGTTGAGAAGATGTCATATAGATGTAAAAAATTTTGATGCGTTTGTTTTTCATAAATTTCAAAAAGTGCATTCTAATTTGATAATGTTCTCATTTTTCATAGTTTAACCTTAAATAGAACCCTAAGAACTGAAAGACAATTGGATTATAGTTATATATCTTAGAAATAAATGCGCCAAATAATAACAAATATAATAGAAGGCATATAAATTTGAAGATTAATCCATATTGTGATGAATTTGATGAACAATCAATTTTACGTTAATAAATATGACAAAAATATGAAAGAGAAGATTGTACTTCCGCATTTTGTTTATTATTTTTTGAATAGCCTAATTTATAGTTTTAGATATTTGAAATTTTAAATGTTGAATAACGCCATTAACAATTTATATCTGTAAAGGTGACATGAAGTATTGGGAATGACTTCATTTCTTTGATTGATTATTATTGCTGCTGTTGCTCAAAAGCTAAACGGCTTTCTTGCTCATCATTACAGAGACGCTTTTTTCTTCTAGTGTTGTTTTAAAACACCAGAGGAGGGGAAATGCGCTAATTTTTTTTAAACTGTTGTGAAAAGTACGTCTCCATTTGTCTGTACACGACTTTGATTATGTTTCAGCTGTTGGTTGTTGCTGCTGCTGTTGTAAGCGATAGATTAATCCATTTATCCATTCGGTGGGAGGTATAAAATTTATTGATCAAACAACGGCTGTGGACAAAATGTTGCCTCTGCTTTTGTCAATCAGATAGATGCAATTTTCCTTTCGGAATTATCTTTTAAGTTCACTTTATTTGGCATGGGCAGAGTAATTTTGACGGGGAAACAATGTCAAAAGTTGCCAACAAATCAATGCAGATAAGATCAGCTCGCAGTGTGTGAACGGAACGGAAGCAGCACACAGTCAGTAGCATGCTGAAGAACGCAACTGCGCTTTCATTTGCTCATAAGTTATGCTTTTCAGTATATATATATATGTGTATATAGATAAATAGATAGATAAACAAGAGAACAATAAATTTCCTCTCCCATTTATTTTCTACTACTGCCCTCTGAATTTCGTTCCTAATACTAATAGTAATAAATTGAAAAATAATAAATAAACGAGCAGATGATATGTAAATAATTTTATTCAGCTAGCTAATATTGCAAATTTTCATTTGCGCCGCATGTGAAATTTAAAAAATTCGGCCATCTATCTCTAGCACGTAGATGAGTGGGCTAGAATTTAAAATAATTAATTAGAAATGTATTATTTCAATAATGGGAATTCAACAACGTCTGGTCAATTGATTTGGTAGCAGGTTTCCGAAAATGTAAAATTGCCAAATTTTAAATAATTTGCTCAACGCACATCATCATCACTATCCGCTTTGGTAATGGGGAAAATGATTTGCTCCGCATGGGCGAAAAAGTTTTTCAAATCCATAAAGCGTAAACTTAACTCTCTCTCTCTTTATTGAGCTTGCTTTCTTGCTTCGTGATTGATCAACTGCATGATGTTTGTTTTTGGTGCACTTGAAAATTTAATTTACACTTTTCATTTATCAGTTTGCAATTTGGAATTTTGTATTCTATGTAAATATAATCTTATCGACAATGGGAAAACACTTGACTAATTTCAGTATGGGACACTTTTTGCTCTTTTGCATCATTATTGCACTGATATGGATGAATATTCAAATAACCAATCAATCAGAATTTAGATTTATATTAATTTGACGATTCACACAAGCTGGAAACCATCTTTAAGCTTCAATAGTTAATAACACACTGCGTATAATCAAATCGACAACTTTATGATTTTTATTTGCAAATTTTCTTATCACTTTGATTGATATTTTAAACTTAAAAATGTCATACTTTATATTATTTGCATTGAATTTTATAGCAATTTTTTTTTAAATAAAAAGTCTTTGTACTTTTCGCAAATTACACTTTATCCCCTGAATATACAGTAAACAAGCAATATTTATTCCAATACTACAACTTATCAATGTTATAATAATAATAATAAAATGAAATGTTAAAAAGTGAAAGTATTTTTTATAAATAAATAATATAGAAATTTTTTATTGAAAAACATAAGTTTTCTATTAAATTTTAGTCAAGTTTTCCAACATAAAAATAAATATACTATTTATTTAAAAGTTTACTATCTTTGTATCAATATGTCATCGTTTAGTGAATACATTTGAAAGATTTTATGAAACTTACTTGACAAATGGCAGTGTTCAATTTCTCGTTTATTTTTGCTGAAAAGCTACTAAACAACGCCAGTTGTTGCTTTTGAATTCGTTAAAAGTGCTAAAAGTGCTCTCTTTGAAAATGGGGGAAAGCAAATTTTGCCGACAACACGAAATCACTGAACTTTCATATATTCATTCTTCGTTCGATTTGTTTTCAACTAAAAATTCATAATAAATAAATTTCCTATAGCAAACACACTTAATCTACCTTTATAATATTTTATTTTTTTCAAAAAAACAAATTTTTTCTCTTAATATTCTTTCAGGAAATTTTATTATATATTTCGAGCACTTTTTAATATTTTTACGTGAGAAAATAAACAAAAAATATTTAAAGCTAACTTTATTTTTCATATTTTTATAAAGTTACGCTTTATATTAGTGTAGAATTTTTTTTAATTCTAAAATATTATTCTCATTCTATGAAATTGCATTCAAATGTTATCATATAATATTTCACATAAAGTTATAATAATATTTTTTATTTTCTGTTTACAAAAAATGATTAAAAGTGCAATATATGCATGCTTTTTATTATAATTTTGCTTACTTTGAGACTTCTGAATAAATTTAACATAAATTAATGCTGTTCTGTGCAAAATATTATACAGTTGTAACAAGATTAAAGATACAACTACAATACATAATCTTCAATTTAATTTCTTTTCATTTTAATTCAAGGAATTATTATTATTATTATTATTATTATTATTAAATTTATTGCTGTTGATATATTATAATTTATTATTTCTTTTCAGAAATTGCATGCTTTTCAACAAAATGTCCCATTTTAACATTAAGCACAATCTTATTTTATCGAGTAGTTAGTTTCCAATTAAGTCATGTCAACTTGGCATTAATTAACGTTTCTGAGCATTTGTCTTAAATTTAGAAAGCATTCTTATATTAAAGAAATATACTGTAAATTAAGTGAAATTAAAATATAATTAATTGGCAGACAATTATAAAAATTAGTTAATCATTAAAAGTTCATTATTTTTACTGCAAATGTTGCAAAAAATATTTTTTGAATTACGTTGCAATCCACTTGTAATATAATAAAAAGTACAATCAATTTTTCCAAATTAATTTTACAAAAATTAAGAACATTTTCATATTTTTAAAATAAAACTTTAAATTTTTATTACTTTTTGTATTCAACCGCAGAAAAAATAATGCTTGCAATAAAGATGGCATTATTCTTTTAATGAAGATACTATGAATAATCAAATCAATCTGTATTGTAATTTTTGGAGCTGAATGGCAAATAGAATGGCAATTAAATTTTACAACGTCGACTCTTACGTAACATGCCGTAGTGAACTAGCTATACGACAAGCTGAGATGCCATTTTTGATTGAATTCAGTTTCATTTGATAGCAGTTCAATATATTAATTAGGATATATGTTGAAAAGTGGATTTTATTTCAGAAAATAAAATATTTTACATTTGCCAAAATAATTGGTTTCGGTTGGTCTTTTCTGAATGAAATTATAATTTTCATTTCTTATCACTTAGCAAAGTTATTTATTTTTAGTAAATAAGCAGTTTACTATGATAATCAATCATCACAACAGTTGGTCAGATTCGTAGTTTTTTTTCATTGCAAAAACAAATGTCAGAAATGCACAATTTATATTTTAAAATTTTTTCAACCGTTTGACGTAATATTTTTACACTGATTTAAATATTCATCATTGCGGTAATTTTTTAAACGATCATATCTTGTATAATAACAAGGGTAAAATTATGCACATGTATTTCAGAAACGGTCACTAAGTACTGCCATAATTCTGGCCATTGGGTTGGTCAAACTGAAGACGATTTTTCAAATCCATCAGGATGGACCAATTATTACACTTGCATGCTTATCGACTGGGAAGTTATAGAAGTAATGTGAATTTTTTTTATTTATTATCAAAAATGTCCGCTTTATTTTTAATTCAATGTGACTTTAGCAAGGAAAAGTTGTAAATTGAATAAAGCACGCTGTTTTATATAGTAATCAAAATATTTTTCATTGTTTGTTGATTGTTTATTATTTTAGAAGGCTCAAAGTATTGCTCGCGGGGCCCGCAATTTAGAATTTGTCGGCTTAGCTTTATCCTTCGTCGGCTTAATAACTGCGATTATTATCTTTTCCGTTTTCAGGTAATTGTATAATTATGTGTATCGATTTATTTGTTTATTATTTAGTTTATTTATTTGTTTATTTCAATCATTTTTAATTGAAATTGTGTTATCTTTATACAGACGGTTACGAGTTTTTCGAAATCAAGTTCACCTTCAATTGATGTTAGCCATTTTGCTCACTGTTGTTATTCGCTTGGTGTTATATGTTGATCAAATATTCACACAACGTATTGACACCATCAAGCCAGGCCAGGTGGGCACAACAATCAATTCAATGGTGAGTACCAAGTTTGTAATTCATTTATAATTCACAATTTACATATTAAATGGATTTATTTATCAAATAAATTACGTCTATTGATAACTTGTAATTCGATTTATAATTGAATGCTTTTTAAAAATTTTTAATTTAGAATTATCTTTGTGAAGCATTTTATGTGGCATTGGAATATGGCAAAACAGTAGCATTTGCATGGATGTTTATTGAAGGATTTTACTTGCACAATATTGTCGTTGTGACAGTATTTGAAGGTGAACCAAAAATGCTGAAATACATTATTGCTGGATGGGGTAATGAATATTTCGCGCAAAATTGAATAAAACTTCAAAACGTCAATTATAATAATTCAGGTATACCCCTGATACATGTGTCAGTATGGTTGATTGTAGTAATTGTGAAGAATGCATATCGAAAGACGAATAGGTTAATTAATTTTTAATTTAATTTTATTGTAAAATTATTAATTAGCAATTTTTAGATGTCTTGGCAATTATTACCTTGAGCCAGAATTCTGGATAATGGACGGAGTGCGACTGTCAGAACTTTTAGTATTACCAAAAAAGATATTTATTTTACAATATTTTAAATTTTATTTTGAGTTATAGATAAATTTTATATTCCTTTTAAATATTATTCGAGTTCTTTGGTCAAAGGTGAAAGAAACTCATTCAGTAAGGGAGCGTCAACAAATGAAGTAAGCCATTTTTCACCGGAACATTAGCTTTGTTGCTCTCTCTGATGCAATTCACTTTAGAAAAAGTGTCAAAGCAGCTCTTATGCTCATACCGCTGTTAGGCACACCAAATATTTTGCAGACAATTCCATTCAATCCTACAACAAATAATATCGTGGGATTTGCTATTTTTACTTATGTCGCTTCTTTTTTCTACATGTTTCAAGGCTTCATGGTTGCTGTATTGTATTGCTTTACAAACCGTGAGGTAAAATGTTTCATTTTAAAATTCATAAATTTAAATTTAATTCAATCTTTTTGTGCTATTTATTTGCAATTTTATTTAAAAGAACTTTTTTTGAAATTGTATATGAATATAATTTCATTTTAACGTCAGTCATATTTAGGTAGTGAATGTAATCAAATGTTCTTGGGAAAGGTATTGCTTAAAGCACGGCTTTGATCACC
Organism: Trichinella murrelli; assembly: GCA_002221485.1. NCBI lineage: Eukaryota > Metazoa > Nematoda > Enoplea > Trichinellida > Trichinellidae > Trichinella > Trichinella murrelli. Next base: position 17,305,695 of record CM008133.1, on the reverse strand, counting down.
GTCATTTACCACTTTTACCAAAATCTCAGCAAACGGGAACATCAGAACTGCCAAACAGACGTACGCAATCGACCCCCAATTTATGAGCTTTATATAATTATAGCAAATGTGATCTTTGCACGAAAATGACAAACAAAAAAGGCTTGATGTGCCTTAGATTTTTTTGAATGAAGCTCCGTTTCAATATGAACTCAAAAAGCTCATTTATTTTCACTTGTAAGTAGATTATTTTTCAAGAACAAGAAGAACAACAACAGCAGAACCAGCTAATATGTACCAAACGAAAGTTATGCCGCAGTTCTAGCATGTTCTAGCAATCATTGCAATTTGATTTTTCAACAGTATGTTGCATTGTATTGAGGATATGCTTTGTTATTGGAAATTAAATTCATTTCGTATGAATAATTTAACGATTTGATTAACAAATTTCACTGTTCATCAAATCATCAATTTCATTTCTTAACATTTTTAATTTTTGAGATAACTCGAAATAATGATAATTCGATTATTTCAAAAGCAACACCGGATCAGCATTAGGAGGAAGTTTGGCTTTCTTCTTCTTAAAATCTTCAAATGATGGTGGCAGTCGTCCGTTTTCATGAAAAACTTGAACTAATTTACGATATCCTGAAATGATACAATACTTTTATATACAGTGTTTGAAAGAAAGTATATTCTGGGAATTTAGCTGTTTTAAGGTAAAATTTGCAGCAACAATGCATGCAATCATTTATTTATTAATTACAATATTTAAACAAAATAGTAAAAATTATAGTCATATTAATACATGACAACTTTGTTTGGACAGAACAGTAATTAAAATAATACAAATTATTTATCTATTCCAAAAGTTATATACATTATCATTATAAATGTTTTACACAAGGAATGTTTCAAGTAATTAAAACTTTCATTTACAGCACTGTCATACAAGTACATTGTATGTATATGCATATGTGCATAATGTATTAATAATAATTTTTATCATAAATAAAATAATAATGTACAAAATAAAGTTAAATTTCTCTTACCTTGATCTTCGGGTGTAAGAAGAGAATGAGCAGCAATATATCCACGCAACACCGGCATAAATCGAAGAAGTGGAAAACAAACGCACGATAAAGTAAGAATTAACAACGCTCCAATAAATGTCCAAAAGGCGAATTTTAATTGGCTGTCAGCTTGTGAATGTCTATATTTTCCGCTCTAAATTAAACAATGTTATGTAATATTTCTACAAGAAAATTCGCAACTTTTAGTCATTTCTTATTATACTGTTTTGTAAACGAAAACATCTCCTCTTTTGGATAAAATTTTGTCAGCTAATTTAAAAACATCTTCCACTGCCTTGTACTTTGTAGACATTTCTAAACAATTAATAAAATCAACAATTAGATTAAAAAATTAATAAAATGCATTTATTTACGGTAAAATTCTGTGCATAAAGGAAAACAAGGTTCTTCTGTTCCTTCTTCTGTAACGCAGAACGGTCCATGAGGATGAAAGTCATCATTGCGACAGAAAACAGTATCTTAAAATGGAACTTTTAAAACTTAAATTGTACAAACTTCAAATGAACACATACATCCCAATCTCTTTTTGCAACGCTTTCCAGTAACGGTTGTTGCCTTTGGACCTTGGTATTGGACCATTTGTCTAACGTCAGTATCCAAGCAACGTAATTCTTAAAATTATTTCCCATGTAAAATAAATTTTATGAAAATTAAAGGCTCAGAAATAAAATTAATAAATAGAACTGTCTATGATAAAAAATTTTCAATTTCTTTGTTCAGTTTGTCAAATAAACTGCAAATTCTTTTTTCGCTTGCAAATACTGCTTATCGTATGAACATTCAAATAGCATATTGCTTTTATTATTATTAGATGATATAGGAAATAAAATTTTATTATGCTTTTTCATTCCTTATTCAATCCTTTATGTTTACATTTTAACTGCTCTATGTGATCACAGTTTTAACCATAAATTTCCACTGCCCTACCATAATTTGAGGAGGTTAAAATGCATTGCAATTATTGCATGTTAGAGTCGAACTTGGTTAAGTGCACAATATTTTGGTCTAACAAAATTCCCTGTAGTTAATTATACAGTAAAATAGTGGAAAAGTGCACAACTTGGTTAAGTGCTAATTACTGTGGTCCAGGGGATTTACTGTTTGCAATATATACTCCTTAGCTGCACAATAGGTACGTTCCTGGTTGCTTTACGTTTATCTGATGCTCAGCAAAGTTTATTATTTATTATATTAGAATAAGCAAGCATCTCACAGACAACATCAACTAGCCCAAATCAAAACAACTACTGCTTTCCCAGGGTGTTACTCACAAGGAAGCAGTCGCATATCTGATGACAATTCAGTCATATTTTCACAAAAACAGCATAAATCTGACAAACCTGGACTGAATTGAAGAGCAGCTAGCAACGCTGGTGCCACAAAAACTGCTAATAACCGCTTGTAACCATAATTCAAATCTACATTCCCGACTATTTTGCATGAAATAAATGGACATTTTTTCGCATTAAACCTATTCGTAAATGGGAAGTTATTGCTCCTTCTAATTACTCTGCATAATTCCCAACTTTCGATAAGTGCACAACTTGGACAAGTGCATGGAAATTCTTGCCAAATTTTATGTGCACTTAACCAAGTTCGACTGCATTCATATATAAACTTTTGAATTGATTGTTAAATGTCAAATTGAAAAATATCCGCTTATGGTGCAAAAACAGCCTTACTTTTATAAAACGTAACGTTTACTTAATCGACAATTAATTACAAATGGAAATTTGCATTACCTGTATCATCACACCGGAAAAAGCAATATCTTTTTTTTAAACTCCAATCCACACACCATGGCCCACTTGGATCATTATCTGGGTTTCTGCAGTAATTATTCGCTTCTTTCAATGATGGAAAACCAAGTCTGTGGGGTGTTGCCATTTTATAAACACTGCTTTCTTTAGACACTTCTTTTGCGCCTTCCCATGATAAGCATGTATGCCCTGAAACTGTTGTCGCTCGTGTTCCAGAATATCTAGCCAGTGAATCACTACTGATGCATGTTATCTCTTCTAAAGTTAAAAAATGCATTGTCAATTTTTAACTGCATTCCAACTTATATAACAACATAACAGTTTGTTATATTCATCTAACTATACAACAAAAAAAATAATTTAGAATAAATATTCTGTAAACTATAATTTTATTACTTTCAATATTTATTTTTCATTAATTTTTAACCTTCTAATTTCATTATACTCCAAAATTGCACTTATGCTTAAAAACATTTTAAAATTTACAAGAAAATATTAAATAAATAAATAAATAAATAAATAAATAAAAATAAATATATATATATTATGCATTAAATCATAAATTAGTTAAAATGCTTGCACCCAGAAAATGTTCTGTACTTCCCTCTTTTAAAATTTTTAAAACAGAAGAAAATGTTTTTTAATTTTAATACTGACTGGATGCAAACATGGAAACCGTATCTTCTTCTCCAATGCAATTTATATAACATGGTGTCAGGCGCTGTGTTGCAGTTTCATAGCATGATGGAATAAAATTGCTTTCTTCAACTTCTTTACAATAGTTATCTTTGGAATTATTGGGATTTATTAACGACCATCTAAAAGCAAACAGTGTCAAATTGCTCATATTTTAACTTTTTCTAGAATAAAAGTGATATTTATGTGTACTAATGTAGATGTATCCTCACAGATAAATATAAAATTTACATCATACTCATTAAATAGTGTATATCTTCACCATATATACAGATTGTTTCAAAATGTATATACAGTAAACATGTATAAATAATATATGAAAAATACGTAAGCAAATGTATTCAATTACCGCATGCAGGGTATGTGATTAACTGTATATGTTTTCAAATATTTGTTCACTGATGGTCTCTGCTGTTGCTTATCATCACTTTTATAGCAAGGAATATCTCGATCACCTAAAACAATGAGCTTTAAAATTTCTGAACAACTAAGTTTTAATAGTTACTCTGCAACTGCTGATTTTCACAAGTTTGAAAGCAAGCACGTCTTTCTTTAGAGCCATCTTCAAGTTGCACAAAACACCACGGGCCTATCTTTAAATTTCCCAAATTGCGGCATAAATTCAAACCTAGCACCCCATATTCAGCAGCTAAAAACGTTAATAGTTTATTGAAGTAAATTAAAGTAAAATAAATTAAACATACCAAGATTGATTATCTTTTCATCCATTTGTAAATTCCATTGCATGCAGAGGTAACCGTCATATGTATAATTTCTCAGTCCAAGATAAAGCATGCCCAGAAGTTCATACTCGTACAAACATCCAAGCTGGTCTGAGACTACAGTTTGAAGATTTTATTGTTAAAAATTATTTCAACATTTTAATGCACTACATTATTTTGCAATAAATAATAATGAACTGATTTCAAACTGAAATCAAATACTGCATGGATAAATATATCATAAATATTTCTAGCATATAAAATACTTTTAAAGAAAAAAAGAAATTACATTCTGATTCACATGTAGAATAGCATGGCTGCCACTTATAAAATGGATGATCAACGAAACAGAATAAGCCTGCCTTGTTGCAAAACTTTGCATTTTCTCTTGGACACGCACAAAAATTAGTGTCTGCCATTAGAGGCAGGTCTACAAAGTGCAAAGTCAAAGATAAATAGAAGCAGTTTAAACAATTTAAACTAACAAGTTTCCATATTAATATCACTCCATCTTTTGCAAGGCATTCCTGCTAGGGTTACATTCCTAGCACCAAAAGTAGGTTCGTCTTTATACCGAATAGCAAAATCATCAGGCAAACATTTCATCGCTTAAAAGTACATTTCGAAACTTAAAGTTTTATTTCACTTCACTTTTTCAAATGCATGCATTTATTTAAACATTAAATAGTACGAATAAACTATTTTTATTGGAAATAAAAATAATTAAAGACATTAATAATTCAAATTAATTCATTCAGAAATGCATTCAGTACTAAATTTTACAAATCAACATAATATGATTCCTTTCCTATGTTTATTTTTACTTACTCGCAATTTCACATATTGGATGGCATGGTTCTACGTACACACTTTCTTTCTGAACCATGCAAAAAGGGGCCACGTGAAAAAATTTTCTTCCTAATTCATTTGCAGCTTTAGGCCTACCACCACTTTTACAAACATTACCTTCCCATTTCCAGAAACTCATATACTTTTTCAGTAAGGTTAACTTTTTAGTCTGCAACATTTCATTCAAAATAAATAAAAATGTATCTGAATTTTACACAATTAAATTTAAATTGCCAATTTTACATCCAACAAATTTTCAATTGAACCCCAATTTAAGCATGGGGAACTGGTAATAGAAGTCGTTTTGTATATGGTACTTAAAGATAAACTTCTGGAATCCGGATCCACACAAGCCACATCTAAATTTTACTGTTTATTGGTAATGCACAATATAAAATACGTTTGTTAAATTTATAAAAGTTTTATATTTAATTTGAAATATCTTCTTATTGATGATATATTTTAGAAATTACCTTAATCTAAGCAGTTTATTTTAATAAAACTATAATACTAAAAAAGCACAATACATGTATTATTGTACTCTTACATTTAAGTTCACAAGGATGAAAACAAGGATGCGTTCGGCCATAACCATCAATGCAATATGGACCACCAGCATTTCGAAGTTCCTAAAACCGCACAATTCATAATATATAATTTCAAAAAAATGCATTACAATATTTCTGCAATAATTATGAGGAACAAATTCTTGTGCTGTCCAGCCTCCAAAACGACGCAACCATGGACTACACGGTGTACCATCCATAGCATGATCTTGCTTTCCATAATAAGTAAAATTGTTCATATAGCTGTAAGGTATGCAAGAAGCATCTAAAATACATTCGGTTTTCTTCAGCATCAACAACGCTAACATTTGTTGATAATTCAATCAACATTTAAAATTTTATTTTTTATGGAATTAAATAGATACTCATTCTAAATTCGAAAATTTTAAGTTTTAATTATGAATTACAATTATACACCTATCACGATTAATTCCTATGTAAATTATTATTGAAAAAAATTGTTAAATGAAAAAAAAAGTTTCATAAAAAGCAAACTTATTGAAATGTAACTTACCAGCATAGTTATTAGGGTCAAAACCTGGATAAAGCTGCACCAAATTAGTCATGGAAAACAACAAAAACAAAGAAGTAAAGTAAATGCCCAATTTTGCCGCCATCTTTAACCAGCTACTCGCAACGAATGAAAGGATAAATCAGAAAACATGAAAAATTGTCAGGTACAATGATACTGTAAACAAAGTTAATTTAAAACAGTTTATTTTAAAATTAAATAAAATTCTTCGAATATATGCCAGATATATTTTACAGGATTGAAATAATTTTCTTATTTCATAATAAGTAATTAATGATTTATTATGTAATAGCATTGCATTGCATAATAATTATTAACATATAGCTATGATTCTGAAATTATATTTTATTACTATATAAAATTTTATGCGCATATTCAGCAAATAAAATTTCTTGGATAATTACTTAAGATGATACAAAAAACATATTATTGAACTTTAAAAAGAATATTAAAATTTTAAATTTCAATCCAACCACATTTGTTTAATTTATATAGATAATTTGACATCTCCAGCCATTATAAAATTATCATATATTTGCGATATGAACATAAATATTACATCAAATTAAGCATAATTAAATAAAAATGGAGTTGTTAATAATGTTTACAGTAATATCTGGTTAAAAAGTCATAAATAATGTAAATTCTTCATTATCTTTATCATTAAATGTGTAAGAAATAATTCAAGCCATATTTTACAGACAACATTTTGCTATAGATGTACGATGACACCACTGCTGTATGAGTTTTATAAAACTAACTGAAATCAAATTGGATAAGAATTATTTTTATTTATAAAGTTAAATAAATTTATCAAACAATTTTTGACTTACGATGAATTAATAGTCAAAGTATATTGCAGATAGTTATATAGATGTAGATGATAATAATTCATTTCTGATTGGTCGAATTAATTTCAAATTAATTTTTATATATTTTATAATTACTTCATAATTCAGAATTAAAATGAATGATTTTCAATTTAATAATCATGAAATTCGTTATTTGAAACACGCTTCGACATATTTATTTGTACTTGATTGTTACAGTACTAATGAACGACCCTCATTTTTCTTACTAAAAGCAAGGAAGTTTTGTCTTTGAATTCCAACGATTTACTTATGTATTGTCGTTTCGCTCTTTTAAGATTATTTTAAATGACTGATTAATTTTAATTTTAATGGTAAAGGTTGGTTTTTAATGACTTTTTTACTTTGTTTTGGTCTTGGTGAGAAAATAATCTCATGCATATAAAAGTGCGTTGTTCAGTTTTTATTTTATGAAAATTTCTTTATATTATCGTTATATTTTTCCGGGAATTTCATTATACGAAGTAGTTTTTATGTAATGCTTAATGTGGCAACAATTCGAGTTGGTGATTAGGTGGTTTTTATTCACTTTGATGCATTGCACTTTGTCCCAAATTAATCCGCTTGAATTCATTTGTAGTGTAGATTGTAATGATATAGTATTGTTTCAGATTGATGTTGTTTTTTTTGTTAATTTGATTTTCGTTTAACTTTAAACTTTTTCCTGTTTCACAGTTTAAAATGAGATGTAAGCGACTGCAAAAATTTTAGTTTAGAGTGTTTTTTTAGGCTAGGTGAGAAAGCATTTTCTGAAATAAAAATGTCCTGAATTCAGAACTGGTTGAATATTATGTTGCGACTTCAAAGTTGAACGCGATTTTGTTGATCACTTTTGCTGGTATTTCTATTTTATCTTTGTTTTTTTTAGTAATGCGTATAGTCTTTTTTGGGGGTATTTGATGTTTAAAATTGTAATTCTTCTGTGGTTATGGCAACAGATGGTAGCAAGTGGCCCTTCGGATGGGGATTTTTCAAAAATTGGAAATGTGACCAGCAATGTGGTCGTGCAGCTTCAATTCGATGATTCTGAACACGCCGACATTGTGGCCAACAAGCATGGCTATAAAAATATGGGCAAGGTATGCGTGGAAAAAATTGTTTACTTTTTAATATATTTTTCAAATTTTGCTTTGTTTTTTTTTAATGAATTATACTACTTTTTAACGTTTTTACATTTCATTTATTTACCTTCAGCGTTATTTCATCTTTTATTCAACATTTTTAAACATGTATAATTGAAATTTTCATTTCAAGACAAGTTAGAATGCTATATGAATATATTTTGCGTGTTTATATTATTTGTTCGTTATATAATCCACATGTTATGTTATGGCATTAAAGTAAGTAAGCGTTGAATTTAATGAAATATGCAGCTGTTTAAAAGTGACATTTTTATTTTCCGCAGCTGAAAGCTTATTGTCTAGAATTAGTAATTTAGTTAATTTTTAAACAAGTGCCTACTTTTATTCGAAAATTGCTTTTGTTTTTAGGTTGGTTCTTTGAAAGGCGTTTATTGGTTCAAAAAGTATGACCATTACATTTCTAAGCGAGAAATAAAAGAAAGATTAGATGGAGATCCAGAAGTAATTTTATTTTATTTTGTGCTTGTTGATTTTTATTTTGGATTTGATTGTAGGTTTTGTGGCATGAATTTGAAACTCCAAAGAAACGAGTCAAAAGAGACGGTCTTCTTGACGATGAAAGCAATCGACAATCGACAAGGGAATCATCTGTTGAATGGCCGGATCCACTTTATTCGCAGCAGTGGTATTTGGTAAAGCACTATATGTTAATATATGAAGCAACTTTTTTTCTGTGCTTCATCCTCATATTGTTTTAGCTTATTTTATAAATAAACGCAAACATTTTTCAGAATGGTTTCGTCGGTGATGGTATGCGAGTTCGGGAAGCCTGGAGTATGGGCTATAGTGGAAAAAATGTCGTCGTTTCTATATTGGATGACGGCATTCAAGGTGATCATCCTGATTTAGCAGCGAATTATGTATGTTATTGTTGTTGTTTTTTCTAGTTAATTTAATATTTTCATGCAATTATTTTTTGTTGTTTTGCTCAAGGATGCCATGGCAAGTCATGATGTGAACGATGGCGATGATAATCCCTATCCTCGAGACAACGGAGACAACAGGTTTGCCAGTGCACTAATTTGATACTATGATTTATGATATACATATTTTTTAATTTTATTACTTTTTATTTTTTCTTGGGGTTTAGGAAATATAATTTAAAATTTATTTTATTATTTATTAAGACATGGTACACGCTGTGCTGGTGAAGTTGCGGCTGTTGCTGGAAATTCATTTTGCGGTGTAGGAGTGGCATACAATGCAAGGATTGGGGGTCAGTTGATATTTTGTTTTGACAGTTGTTTAATTTTTATATTAATGACAACAGTATGTTTAAAGAGTAAAAGTTTTCAATGTTTTTTCAGGTGTGCGGATGTTGGATGGTCCAGTTAGCGATAGAGTTGAAGGATCTGCGTTATCTCTTCGTCAGCAGCATATAGACATTTACTCTGCTAGTTGGGGGCCTGAGGATGATGGGAAAACATTTGACGGACCCGGTCGTTTGGCAAAAATGGCGTTTTATCAAGGAGTTACTGAAGTAAGAATGGTGGACTGAAATGAAATTCTCTTTTTAAAATTCTCATCTACTTCTGTATGAATCAGTTGATTTTATATCCATATGCACATAGATGTATAATTAATTGCATTTGAAAGAGGATTTCATGCAAAATATTTTTTTAGGGGCGAAATGGGAAAGGTAACATTTATATATGGGCATCAGGAAACGGTGGAACATTTAAAGATAGTTGTTCCTGCGATGGTTACACTGTTTCTATATATACGCTGAGTGTTAGCTCGACCACTTTTGATCACAAACAGCCGTGGTATTTGGAAGAATGCCCTTCAACATTGGCCAGTACTTACAGTTCTGGTCTGATAAACCAGCCCGCCATCGTGAGTTGCAATGCAGTTGAATATTTTGAAGCAAGTTAATGAAAGAAAAAAGAAAAGTTATATTTAAACTTTACTCACAGGTTACTACGGATATGCCAAATACGTGTACTACCCATCACACGGGTACGAGTGCTAGTGCACCAATTGCTGCCGGTATTGTAGCTCTTGTTCTGGAAGCAAAGTACATTTTTGAAATAGCAAAGCAATGTTGTTTGAATTTTGTTTATTTATGTATTTTTTTTGTAACTTTAAGCTCCAACCTGACATGGAGAGATATGCAACATTTGGTTGTTCGCACGTCTGATCCGACACCGCTTTTGAACAATCCTGGCTGGATAGTCAATGGAGTTGGTCGAAAAGGTGCACACTACATTATGATAAATTGATGATTTTCATAATATTTGCATTTTTCTTTTGTAAAATTTGTAAAAAAAAATCGGTTTCAGTGAGCAGTAAATTCGGTTATGGAATTTTGAATGCGGAAAAATTGATTCGCCTGGGCAAGAAATGGAAAACTGTGCCGACTCAGCATGTGTGCACGTTTGTCTATGAGATGCCAGATCCAATGTAAAAATATTTCTTGTCATATTGTTAATGCTTGTTGTAAATTAGTCGATTTATAATGATAGATTGTTGAATGGGCAATTTTTGAAAAATATAACGATAAATGTAAACGGGTGCCCTCAAGGGGCACCTGTACGTTATTTGGAACACGTGCAGTTGGTGATGAGTGTACAGTTCAGTCGACGTGGAGATTTGCGAATACGTATCACATCACCTTCCGGAACTGAGTAATAGGATTGATTTTATTTTTGATTATTGGAAAGCCAACAGTTTGAATATTATGATAATTTCTAGGAGTGAACTGTTACCGCCTAGATTGAACGATGGAAGTGACGGTGGATTTATAAAGTGGCCTTTCATGTCTGTGCAGCAGTGGGGTGAGAATCCTGAAGGAAAGTGGATAGTTACTTTAGAAAATGTCGGAAATCCGAATAATCGCGGTAATCGATATTTAAACGTTTGAATGATAGAAGAAAAAAGATGTAAGCTGCCCATTGTTTGCAGGTACTTTCCACGATTGCTTGTTGACGCTTTACGGAACGGAGGAAATGGCGCAGCCGAGTGAATTGGAAATGGACGAGGAGCTGGGAAAGAATAGTCCTCCCGCTTTGTTTGGCACGTCAAATTTTGTTTCTGATATGGCCGGACATCAGGTGCAGTTTGGGCAGGGTCAACATGCACCAAAATAATATATATATATATGCCTTGGTGGTGAATGGGAATATTTGAACATAGTGGTTTTTAAAAAAAAACATAAAATAATACATGTATGCTCAGTGTTTACTGTTCGCTTTGCTGTTCGTTGAACGCTTGTTCATGTTGCACATTTTATTTTAGTTTTTCGTTTTCCTTGACATGAACAAAAATTTGGTGATTTCTTTTTTTTTCCTTTCTACTTATTCTTGCATGTAGCTCTGCGGCACATGCGCACGTATGTTTTTTTTGAAATTCATTTCACCAATCGTTATAAGAAAAAAAAGTCTCACATTTATCACCATATTTAATAAAAATTTAGGAACTGCTCCAATATTATCAGATCGAATCAATTTTTTCACACATGTAGAATTTGGTATTGGTGTGGTATTTATTTGGCTTTGAAAGCAAAAAAAAATTTTTTTCCATAATTTTTGCAGTTGCTTTGTTATATTTTTTTGTTTGAAATTGTTTTCCATTATCTACTTCACACACAGATATATAGATATATATAATACAAAGCGTACAAGTAACTGAGCATTTTTTTTAACAGAAGAAAAAAGTATTTTTTTTCTATTCAATTTATTATATAATGTGCATATAAATTGGTGCAGGTTTGCAGAGCATATACGTGATTTGAAAATGATTCATTTTATCATAAACAACGTTGAAACGTGATGCAGGAAATGGTTGAAATAATAACAATAATGCTTTGCCGATAATGCACACTTTATCAATTGCATATTTGAAGAGGGAATGGAGAAACAATGCACGTACCAATCACACTTATTTTTACTCCAAACTTACCGTAATGCATGCTTGCATCTCCCTTTTATTTCGTGTTATTCTAATACGCAATGCAAATCAACAATAATTGAATATTGTGTATTTAAAATTTTTGAAATATTTAAAAATCAGTAAAGTTTTAATATTAAAAAAGGTTTCTTTCAACAATATTTTGCATTATTATTTTTTAAAATTGACAAAATTATTTTTTAAAGCTTGAAAATCAGTATTGAGAAAAATTACAATATTTTTTAATAATTTAGTTTATTTAAAAATTTCATCTAATTCCACATGTGAAGCATAGATTGGATATGTTGTTGTTGGACAAATATTAAAGAACAAAAGTTGAACAAAATTACTAGCAAATAAATTATTATAATCTAGGATAATAATAATAATAATAAGATGAAATGTGATTTTCAGTTATGAAATGTCCGCGTGATTAAATAAAATCGATATGACTTTTTTCTTAATTTAGTAAATTTTTTTTCTAAAATATAAAATATTAATTTTATTAAAATTAAACTAAAATGTGTAAAATTTGATCGGAATTTTAATTTAGAATTTTGGAGATGTGATTTTGAAAGAAAATTGCCATCCTGAGTGTGAGAACGGTTGCAGAATGGTCAATTCATCGTTGGATTGTGTCAGCTGCAAGCATTATTACCAAGAGTTGAGAAATCGAGGAGGCAGCAAGTATAAAATTTTAAAAAATTGAAAAAAAAATTTTTTTTGAACTCTTATTTCAGGTGCGTTTCCAAATGTGAACCTGGTTATTATTTGGATACAAATGCGCGCAGATGTAATTTGTGCTTACGAGGATGTGCCACTTGTAGTTCGGCTACTCTGTGCGACACTTGCTTGCCGTCCATGTTTTTGATTGTCAGCGATCCCGAACATCTATGGCATGGCAAATGTGAAACCGAATGTCCTGACGGTTTTTTGGCCGAGGAAAGTAAGCGCTTTTTTTTCACTGCCGTATTTTATTTATTTATTTGTTTATTTTAATTAATCAGCTATGGTAAAATTGTGTTGTTTATTTGAATGGTTTGTAAAGTGACGCACCATTTCCTGTAAAATTTTCTCCGCATCATCGAACATTTGCGTATTGTAGGCATTGTAAATTTCCATCGCAGCTTGTTATCAGTGACGTTGAAAACTTGTTCACTTTTGTTGCTTGAACAGTCCGATTTTAGTCGCTAATTTAGATTAGCACATTTTTAATTTCATTTAAAATTAAGCTTTTTGTAAAAATCTTAAAAGAAAACGTCCATTCAGCTGAAAAATGTTGATGAAATTTTCATCACTGATTTTTAATCATAGCAAAATTGAATTATGGTATAATTGTTACGATAATTTTAATGTAATTGTTATGCAATTATACAGCATTCTTTCTAACAGCAATTGAAAATTGCTCGAATGTGAAAATGAAAAAGTCGGATTTTATCATTTCAATTTGCCATAATAATAACCTCACAAACAAGAATAATAATAATAATAATAATATAATATATTATATTATATTATATTATATATTACAAATTTATTTTGAATTATTATTGTTGACAATATTTCATCATCGTCATATTATGCTTGTTGAATGACATAAATCACAGTGTTAATTGATATTATGAATTGGAAATGAAAATAGAATTTGAGACAGAAATCGAGCTTTCTTTGAACGATGCAACTTTCAGATTAGGAAGAATATACATATTAGTGTTGAAAAACAATTTGAAATTTTGTTAAAACTGTATATACTACTAAATGTGATAAAATGCAAACTTGAGCAACTAGTTAATGTTGAATATAACTTTTAATTTTTCAAACTTTAATTTCCATATTAAATTTCAGATGAAATTTATTTTATTTCTGTTTTTTAATCAACATATATTTATTTATTTAGATAAAATAAATGGTGCAAGAAGATGCTTGTTCAAATGTGACGAAGGATGTTTGAATTGCACTGCCGAGGGGCCGTGTCGGTTTTGTAAATTTGGCTATTTTTTGAACTCATTTGGACATTGCGTGAAAAGCTGTGGCGACGGATATTACGACGATGTGAATAAACGAAAATGCGTCAAGTACGAGTAGACGTTGATTTTATTATTATTAATATTTTTTTTTGAAAAAAGATATTTTCTCTGAAGATGCCCTCAAAATTGCGAACAGTGCAGTAAAAATGCAAATATTTGCCAAGTGTGCAAATTTGATTATGCGTTGAATAGCGTTGGTCAGTGTGAACCGCAGAAGCTTCGACCCTGCGACCGAAATGAGCAGTGTCCTTTGAATTCGTACTGTGAAAAAAGTGGCCACGTTTGCCAAGCTTGTCATCCAGACTGCGCGAAATGTATCGGTAAGCAGAATTGTGAATATCAAACTTTCCCATTGCGTTATTCATTTTCAATAATTAGCATAATTTGGTTTGCATAAATTAGCATATTGGAAATTAGGAGGATATGAGATTTTTTATAATTTCAAATCGAATACGACAAATTCTTCTTCCCTCAGTTATGAGCAAACATTTACAATTCAAGTTTTTACGCTTTCATGTTCTTCGAAAGCTTTTAGCATGTTTTTCTTTTTCGAGCTTTTCTGTTCAAAAGTTGTTCTCCAATGCGGAAGCATTTTTCATCTTAATGTACTTGTTAGCTTGTTGATGATTAAATAACTTTTTCATTAGATGAAAATAAAATTTTAAAACAAGTTAAAGCAAATTTTTTCAACTCAAGAGGAGGAAGCTGCCGATAGCTGCAATCCGGTAAACAGCATTTTTGTAAACAATTTAACACTCAACTTTTTGTAAACAGTTTTTTGCTCTGCGTTAATGATAATATTATTTATTATTTGATTTTATATTTATCGATAATTGAAATTGAAATGACATGTTTTTATTGGGTTGAAAAGTTTTACAATGGACAATTAATTATGTGTTCCATTTAGTGAAATGATGTGTGTAAAATTTTTTTTTCCTGTTTAGTAGAAAAATTTCAATTTGTAAATTTTATAATGATAAATGTGAAAGAAACAAATTTTTTTTTGTTTTTGCTGTTCAGGTCCTGGTTTTGATCAATGCACACTGTGCAAAGATGGTCAGGCTCCGAACCCGAAGAGCAACGATTGTTCTTGCAAACGGGGATATTATTTCAATGCCAAGTTTGTGGTAACGTTGTGGGATATTTATTGTCAACTATTTTTTGTAATTTTATTTTCATATTTGAAATTCTGTTCTTTTATTTCCGTAGACATGTGAAAAATGCCATATAGCATGCGCAGTGTGCAATGGTCCCGGTACTAATTTCTGTTCCGAATGCAATCCAGGATATTCACTGTTGGGATCTTCGTGCATTCGATGCTGTGGAAATAATGAAAGCTCAAGTCGTTTTTGCAGTCAGTAGAACATTAGCTTTTATTCTTTTTTTTATCAACACTATTTATTAACTGTGCGATTTTTCGTTCCAGTCAGGTGCTTAGGTTCATTCACGTCCAGCCAGTACAGCATCAAGACGGTTGTAATCGGCTCTTGCATCAGCGCTGCAATATTATTCATTGTGATTTTTGGTGCCTTAATGACCTGTGATTGGTATCGTAAGAGCAGAAATGTTTATGAGTC
The DNA here is from genome assembly GCA_002221485.1 of Trichinella murrelli. Lineage (NCBI taxonomy): Eukaryota > Metazoa > Nematoda > Enoplea > Trichinellida > Trichinellidae > Trichinella > Trichinella murrelli. Next base: position 17,289,994 of record CM008133.1, on the reverse strand, counting down.
AGTTTTACCAGAATTCTTTTATTATTTTAATAAATTGAAATTTTAACAATATATTTTGCATTTCCATAAATGCGTAATACTTTTTAGATATTCGAATGTTCCTATTTATTTCAATTCTGATTCTGTGAAATTGCTCGAAAATGAATATGATGAAAAGTTTGAAGAACACGACAACCAATTGTCGCATGTTCAAGATGACAGTGATGTTGTTATTGATGTGCTTATGGAGCGGGCTTAATTAAAAAATTATCTTTTTTACCTTTTTTCTGAAAAGCAGCATCATCATTTCTTAATTTATCTATTATAATTGTCGATGATTTTTCCAAATTTGATGATTTTTATAATTTTCTTGCCAAATGCTTTTGTGCATCATGTTGTTATTTGTTTTATTGGAAAAAATTATTTATTTAATAAAATTGAAATTGAATTTAATGTAAATTGTTGTTATGTTAAAGCTAGAAACGTTTCTTTGTGAAACACTGCAATTCCATAATTTTTACATACTGTTGTTATTTATTATCTGTGCTTGCAGTGCGAATGCAATAAAAAGCAGAATTAAATGCAAATGCAAATTATTCATTTTCACTGTTTACTTTAAATTCTGTGTAATTTTTTTGAATTTAAAATGTTTACATTTGATGAAATAAGCCTATTATTTACGTCATAAAATTAAAACATTTTACGCACGCATCCGTTTTAAACATTATTTCACGTATTTTTTCTAAGAAGAATAAAATATAAAAATTGAATTAAAAAATGTAACAATATTTCACAATAAATGCACTATATAAATCAATAATAATAATTATTATTTATAAAAATTATTTAATTAAATAGAGCAGAATGTTTCTAATTGAAAATATAATTGCTCATATTATATACATTGTTATCATATCGTATACAATTTTGTATTTTTTGTCATTTTAACACCACTTTTATTAAAAAAGTTACATTTTTTGGCATTTGATACAAATTGTATTTTTCATAAACACAATATTTGGTTAATCGATCAATCAATCAATCATATAACTAAAGTAATAATGATAATCATAATAATAACAATAACGGTGATAATCGTGTACTTTAGTATTTATTATTCATGCATTTCATTCAATATACCCGTATGTAGCATACTTTTTGTATATTACATGCTTTCATGATGAATTAATTTAAAGTTGTCAGGAAATTGATGGTATTTTATTCGCTTATCATCGACGTGAATTTTTACATGCGGTGTGGGTCAAATTGTCGATTTCTAATCAACCAATTATGACGACAATGATATGCATATCTTGACATTTCTGTGCATTGTAAAGTGATTTAATCTGTCATTTGAAATTAACGAAAGTGATTTGTAATGCGTGATGCTTTTTACCTTGTCAAATGAGAGATTTTTAATTTTGGAGAAAACTTAAAAAAAGGGACAAATAATAATTTTCAAATAAATGACAAAAATATATCGAAATAATGAAACAAACAGAAATATCTTGATAAAATAATTATTTTGTATGAATTTTTTTGTTTTTTTAATGATTTAGTGCATTGCTGTGATGATTTCATCTGAAAAAGCGTGTTTAAAATGTAAATTGACGGCATTGCATGAAAAAGTAATTTTTATTTTCAATGCAAAATGTTTTCAATTATTTATATACATTTCACTGAATTTATTTTGTGATTTATTTGTTTCTGTGAAAAGAACAAGCACTTTTCTTATGCACGAGTGACAAGTAATACAATATTTTTACAAGCTGCATATTGTGAACGATTGAATGTTATTATAAAATAACTGCTATTTTTACGTGCAATCAAATTACATTTCCATCAATTGAATATGGAAATTGGTTTGACATTTGGATCATAAAAACATCCGCTTACACAAAGCACTTTGAAGCAATAGGCTTGAGTCGTGTAAACATTTTCTGCTTTGAACTTTATATTGTTTTCTATAATTTCAAAGGGTAAAAAAGCTTTTTTGATCTTAATAAAATTTATAAAATTGAAAATTTTCTAATTTTTATTCTTCTATATTTCATCCGGTTGTTTGGCAATGTTTAAACAAAGTTGTAAACAAACCTTCAGATAATATGCATATTGTTCTTTTTTTCAACAAATAAATAAATAAATCTTTGATAGTTTGTTGATTGTTTATGATTTAATGAAAAATGAAATTATGATTGATCGACTGGTGGATTAAATGAAATTTGAATTTTCCAAATTTGCAATAGGACACTTTTGATAGCATCCTGTTGTGTTTCGGCACGCGCTGGTATAACCAGTCGTTGCTGTTTCATTTCTGCCTTGCTGTCGATAAAAGGTGCTACACGCTACTATAGCTCCGTTGGACGACCAATCTTTCGATGCAATTGAAGTTTAAGTGTTCACAAAGTTCAAAAAATTTATGCATATTTTTACATGATTTAAAAAATGGACAATCCGGATAATTTGAAAATGAATGGTGAAAATCACCAACAGCCGACAACCGCAGCGAACGCTGTGCAGGTAAATAATTCAAAATTTCAGCCAACTTTCTATAATTGTTTTTTTTACTTTCCATTTTATAATTATATGGAAAATAGAGTATTTAAATAAAATATTTTCACATTGCACTTACAAATGTTATAAATGATTCGTTTTGCATATCAAACAAGATCGTGCGCATCATATATTATTTTTGAAAACTCAATTTATTGCCATCATCACAGACTTTCTGTATAATACAAAAAATGTAAAAAGGAAATATTTTTTATCAGATTATCTTTTTTTAATTTAAATCACTGGTTGATTTTTAACAATGAGCAATGATAAATATTTTGAATATTTGTCAACTATAATTTTTTCGTTGATTATCAGATATGATCTATGAATTGTTTTAATTAAACAATTGTGTTATTTTTTGTAACCAGTTTATATAATGAGAACAGAAATATAAATATTCCATTATATTTTGATGTTTTAATCAAATAGCATATTTATGCTTGAATTAGTTGCTCTGAACGATGCTTTCTGAAAAAGTAAGTTGTTTTAATATTACATTTTCATTTGAATTCAAAAAATCAAAATTAAATTAGCCAAAATATTATTAAGTTAAATAATGAATATTTGAATGATTATAAAAAAAATTACAGTGTGAAAGTAATTTAAAATTTTCAGAAAAAAATATATGAATTATATTTATTTGTTCAATTTCAGTTCAAATTTAAATGGTTTACATATCTTGAAAAAAGGTTTTCCTATGCATGAATAGGGTAGCTTTTGAAGAGCAATTAAGTGATTAAACAATGCAACTGAGCGTATGAAATCGGAAAATAGCTTACTAGCTTTCCATTACAATAATTATGCATGGTTTTGAAAGGAACTTTACAAATGTGATGCTTGTCATTGCTTATTCAACTGAGAAAGAGCAAAAGTTATATAACTGGAAATATTTTATCATTTCATTATATAAATTATTCATTTATACTGAAATTATAAATCTGGTTTATGTTTTCAAAATTGCTAAATCGTCAAATATGCATTGGAATGATGAAAAAAGGGATTTTTTAAAATTTAATTTATCACAAAATAATTTACATAATGACAAATATATATACTAAATATTTGCAAAAAAGAATGTAAAACATTTATTTGCTTTTTGTTAGAGTGATCTTATAAAAAGTGATCAAGAGTCAAAACTCAACCGCTACATCTCCAACGATGCTGTCGATTCCGTATCAATGGAGATGGAACAAATTCAAAAAAATCCCCTGGTCCGCAACAGAGGTAGTTACAGTTTAAGTAAAATTCCAATGGCACTTAACGACATGAAATCGTCCTTTCCACCTAAATTGACAACGCAACAAAAAAAGTATCTCCAATACGGCTTTTGGCTTTTGTTAGCCATTGCTTATCATATTTTTTTCATCTTTGCTGTTGTGAAAAACTACCGAAGAGCTTTGGCACTTATTGTATTTACTGCAATATTTTGGTTTTGTTTATTTTATAAATACATTTTCAAAATTTACTTCATTTCAAAAATTAATGCATGCTTTACTAAAAACTTAAAGAAGAAAATAAAAAGATGTTGGAAAAAAACTGCATTTCGAGGGTGAGTTTAAACCAACAGATGCTAGATGAATTTTTTTACTCATTAATTTAATTAAATTTAATTGTAGTTTTGTTTTTACGGCACTTTTCATTGTGTTCATTGCAATTGTTCTGATCTGCTGCAGAGGACAATGGCAAAGGTTGAACTGCTTAGCTGGAATTGTTGTTCTTGTTCTCTTGTTGGTTCTACTGTCAGAAAATAAAAGTAAAGTAAGAATACCTTTTATATGAGCTGAATTTTTATTAAATGAAATTAATTTTTTTATCTGTTATTTCAGATAAATTGGCGTCCCGTTATTTGGGGATTTGCAATACAATTTTGCATTGGACTGTTTGCTCTCCAATGGGAATATGGTGTTGTAGCGTTTGAATTCATTTCTGAAAAAATTGTAGCATTTTTGGATTTTGCACAATATGGAGCGGCATTTACGTATGGCTTTCTGGTCAATCCGCCTCCAATTTGTGGCATGAATGCAGTTTTTGCTTTTTCCGTAAATTTTGGCAAAATTCCATTCACCACTGATTGTTGAAAAAAAAAGTTCGATTTTTTAGGTATTACAAGCAATTTTGTATTTTGGAGCGTTTGTCGCTTTGCTGTATCAACTTGGTGTAATGCAGCTTGTTCTGATCAAAGTTGCCTGGCTTGTTCAAATTACACTCGGCACAACGGCAACGGAATCTTTAAATGCAGTAGCTTCAATATTTCTCGGCCTAAGCGAAGCGCCACTTCTCATCAAACCGTATCTATCCCAATTAACCCATTCGGAAGTATTTGCAATTATGTGCGCCGGATTTGCTTCCGTTGCTGGTTCGCTTTTCGCCGCTTACGTCTCTTTTGGAGTAAATGCTCATATTTATTCGTTTCAGCATTTCATTTTTCTATTTTATAAATTCAATTTTTCAAGGCATGTCCGAAATATATATTATCGGCAAGTGTCATGTCAGCACCAGCGTCACTTGCTTGTTCCAAGATTGTTGTCCCTGAAACAGAAGAATCTGCAACTAAAAAAGTCGAAAATCTTGATTTGCCAAAAGGGTAAAAATTATAATTAAAAATCCTAAATTCATGAAATTTTTCATTATAAAATAAATTTTTAATTTTTAGGCAATACAACAATATTTTAGAAGCAATCAGCAATGGTGCTTGTGATGTTATCACTGTTATTTTTCAAATTATAGCCAATTTGATTGTTTTCATTGCAATTTTAACATTCATCAATTCAGTCATATTATGGCTAGGAAATATGGTTGACATTGATGACTTAAGTTTAGAGGTTATAATTTATATATACTTAAGCATAAGATGCATAATTTTAATTAATTTATTTATTTTGCTTTTAGAAAATACTTGGCTATATATTTTTTCCAATAGCATTTTTCATGGGCGTCAGCGATTCTATGGACATTAGTAAAAGAGTAGAAGAAACAATGTATGTCGCTGAGTTGATGGGTATCAAAGTCGTTTTAAATGAATTTATTGCATACCAACGGCTAGGAGAATATGTAGCTTCTAATAAACTTTCCGTAAGTATTTTTATTACTTTTTTAAATAATAATCTTTAGAAAAAACTTTAAAATGATAATTAAATTTTTAATAAAATATAATGCATTCATTTTTCACACTGATATGTTTCCTTTCAAAAAATCGTGCATCTACATATTGCTTTATATATAACTAACAATTATATTTAGGGTCATTCACAAATGATGGCAACATACGCTTTGTGCAGCTTTGCTAATATTGGATCAATTGGAATTCAGCTTGGCTCTGTAGGTAGTCTTAGTCCAAAGATCAAACCCATTTTGGCAAAATATGCTTTAAGAGCTGTAGCTACTGCATGCATTGCGTCATTTATTACAACTTGCTGGGCAGGTAATTGAAAAAAACACAATCAAAATAGTTTCGTTCCTTACTTATTACATAATTTTAGGTATTTTGATATCTGAACCTCAAATCTGTTTGTCTAGTGCACAATCCGCTTGTTTCAACATCACAGTTCCTCGTTAGTTTTATTGATATCTACAGACATATATAATTATATTTTACTTCAACTGAAATAAATATTAATTAAAATATAAATTACAACTGTTTAGCAAAAATATTGATGTTGATAATTTGCAGATCATTTCTGAAAAGCTTTCAGAAACTGCCCTTTTTTCAGAACTCTGTTTCAATCAGTTGCAATGTTTTGCTTGAAATTTCCAAAATGCTTTTTTAATTTTATTTACCTAAAAATGTAGCAATGTGTCGAATGAAAATTTTCAATATTTTCTTTGTGACTAATCTGTTTTATCAAGCTATTAGTAGCGTTCCCAGATTTCAGCTCAAGTGTCTTCTCACTGGTCAGCTGGACTCATCAGTGTCACTCTTGGTTTTCAGTTTGTCTTTATTATGTCTCACTGATTAGATCAAAACAACGATAAATAAACAAGCAAAACAGCAAAATGCATTTGATAAAAGCGAACAACATATCATGCATGATATGGGGCGCTTCACCATTGAATTCCCTCATATAGACATAAATAATCACATTTCCAAATTTTTATAACAAAGTTTTTGTTTTATAACTGAACTACATCATTACTGCCTCTATCATGTAAAAAATCTCAAAACAATGATGAGGAAAAGAGCGCAAGAAAATTCACGCCAAACACAGCTGTTTGAAAATCTTATAGAATGGAACTTAAAAATAACTAAGGAGTGGACTGTATGAGTTATTTGTAGATAATTCAAAACCAATTTATAAAGTAGAATTCAATTTTATTCAGTTAGAGCAAGAAAGATAATGAGCCAGTGGCTAAGGAATACTCAAAAGTTCAGTTAGGAAGCTTAAATCTCGAATATATCACTTATTTTGAATTTTATTTTAAATAACAATTTTGCAACAATATTTAGTTTTCATTTCATATTTTATCTACAATCGAAGATCAACTTCTGATATTCCTTGTGGCACTAATGCCTTTTGTTGATACTGACAGAATAAAATTAAATCACACACAAATGGCGCACGAATGTTAACATCAAAGTATGCGATGTCCACTGCAGTGAGTGAATTTGAAGCAGCTTTAACTGCTATTCTGCTTCATGCTGTACATCGCTTCCTTTCTGCTTTCAAAGTGTTTTACTTTTATTTATCTGAGTTCATCAGATAAATTACGTTTTAGCTGGCAATTATATGAGATTTATATATAAGATGCTTTTCCGATTGTCCAAAAATGTTCTGAAAAGTAGCTAAAGGCGATTTTAATACAATGGAAAAATCAACAACTGACAAATTGTCCACAGCTGCAGTTCTGAGTTAAAACTAGTACTAGCAACTGCTAATTTTTGTTAGCATCGAAATACTTTTCTGATTTTCTGCCTGTTCTCTTAAAATTTTTCTGGTTTGCAAACAAATTTTATCTTTAATCTTTCCAATCACACATCTCCACCGATACTATCTCTGACAGAAATGGAAAACACTTAAACTAGGGGAACCGCGAAGAAGATTTTTTTCACAGCTACATACAAATTCCTATTACATGAAATTTATTTTATCAGAAAGATAAAGCATATAAAACTGAAAAGTAGCATCGAATTTATGATCAAACTGTGTAACTGAATTTATCCTATAAAATATAAACTTTTGCTAAATATTGAGTAAGTGCAAGATTAATTATTGATGTTTATCATCTGCTATTTGTAATATTACCACATTAAATTTTCTCAATATGCAAACATTAGTAAATTATTATTTTAGATTAAATTATAAAATTAAATTTATATAAATTAAGAAACAAATTAAAATATTTTCTGTTTTCATTTTATTTTAGTTTCTTAAAATAGGTCAAAGTATTGTTTTACTTGCTTGTCATTTTTGTAATACAGCAGTTATCTTTAAAAAGTACAGTCTTCTCTGCAAAATTGCTGTGTGTTTGTCAGTCTTTTCCGTTTTGGATGAGTTTTGCTTGCAGTTGCTTGATTATTTTTTGTATTGATTGTTGATTTGCAAAGATAAGGAAAGCGGTTGTTTCATTTTTCTTTTATAATACTATCATCTCAACTTTTCATTGATATATCAGAATTTCATTGAAAATGGATAGCTATTTTTGAAGCTATTTATATAAAGTTGGTAAAATTATAGATTATAAAATTGGTTTTAACGAGACATTTTGTAACTCTTATTAAAGAATATTTTAATGAAAGTAATTCAAATATACTTCTGTTACTAAAATTAGAAATTTATCTTTTTCGGTACTATGTTCATTATGTGTATATCATCACTAATTGATATATTTTTTGAGACAAAGCATTTATGAATTTCAAATATATGTATGCATAAAGTTTTTTTTGTAGAAATGATTTGATTTCTTTATTTGCTTTTGGTGGAAGTTGTTAGTTACTTTGCAATTAAGTGCCTTGCCTGTGTTTAGTAATCAGATTTTATTAAACTTGTCAGTAAGTGATAAATTTTATAGTAAAATGTGTAATCAGTAATATTTCTTTTCGTCTTTCAATTATTAAGCAAACGAATTGAGTTTTTCTCTCTTTTTGGTGCTTTGTTCATATAATTATGTAAAATTGTATACTTATTTTCTGTTTATTTATTATATTAATCTACTTTATTCGAGACTTATCTTCGAATAAACTACCAATTAGCGTTAAATATACATTTTCGAATTGAAATCAGATTTTAGAATAGGTTAAATATTGATACACTAAATTTAGGTTATGTGGCAGATATTGATTTTCATTTGAAGTTTCGTTTTCTCATATTCTTCTACTGGTCTAGAGTTACTGATAGTTTGGTTATCTCTTTCAACGTTGAACATCGGTTAAATTAATATGTTATTAACATGAAATGTATTTTTCGCACATTTCAAATTATTTGCATAATATTACACAACACTGGCACGATGAATTTGTTATAAAGTAATGTAGAATTGTTTCAATTGGAAAAATTAAATTTTTTTCTTAATTTTATGAGCACAATTGAGTTTGATTTTCTCAACGAAGATTAGTTGTTGATTTTAAATTTAGAAAGATATTTCATCATTGGCAACTTTTCTTCGCTAAATGTTTGTGAATGAAAATTTTCATCTTGCAGTATTATTGGTTTTAAAATTTTAAAAACGGAGACTTTCGTATTTACTTTTTTTTTAATTAATGGAAGAGAATTTAAAAAATTTGTATTTTTTTGTCAATATTTTGGTATAGTTTAAAATTGAATTTTTACAAAGGCGTGTAGAAATTATCTCAACTGTGTACAGTCTTTTGTCATTGTCTTACTGTATTATTGATTTAGTGTTTTGCACTGTCTATCTGATAATCGACTCAATATGAATGTGAATTTTGTAGGGTAGTTTGTTTGTTTAAATTAAAAAGATGTTACTTTTTTTTTAAATTTACCGTTTCAGTTTTTGTTTTATTTAAAAACACACATATACTGGCAGTATGGCGTTTAAAATTTGCATTTGTGTGTGGATGCCTTTGACCCTTATCCGCAAGTGCATAAGCTCATTGATCTGGTGACCTTTCCTTGACCCTTGGCAAATGTTAGTCGTCCAGTTCGATCTTGGTTGTTGTGGTGGTGGTTGGAGATGAATGGCATTCTAGAGATATAGTTTAAAAAATATTCCAACTCAAGTTGCTTGAATTCGGTTTGCATTGATTCATTTAATCTACATTTACTTTGTGTAATTTCATTATCTCAGTTTGATTGCAATTCGATTATTAATGAAAAGTGATGCTTTTTTTTTAAATTTCAAATATATTCGTGTTGTATTGTGAAAAATGATATCAGTCAACGATGATAATTTGATAAATAAGTTTTCCAGTCGTCGGTGTAAAGTCGCTTTTCATCACGTTTGGGTTGTTTTTCAGTTCAGAAGATTTAGGCGTTTTTTAATTTGTATTTTAAATTTGTCTGCTTCGATTGTGTTTGGCTAGTAGAAAGAAAAAAAAAGAAGTAAAATTGTAAGTGAAAATTTTGTTTGCACACTGCGAACGTGCAATTTTTGACATTTACTGATCTTGTCAATTGATGTTATTTGAAAAATTATTCCACTAGTGGTTATTTTTGGTAAAAGTTGGACGAATAAATTTAGATTTATTATTGTTAAAGTTGTGTTCATCATCATCTTCAATTGCCAGTTGGCTGTTTTTACAATAATTCATAAATGTGGTTGTAGTATTTTTTTTTAAAAAAAAGCTTTTTTATTCTTCATTGATCATCCATCGGTAAATTTTAATATTTATGAACCAGATTTTTTTTTTAAATTTGCTTTTTTTTCTTGGATGCTTTTGAATGAGACAAACAAAATGATGAACATTGAATGTGACGAAAATAAGGTGGAATAAAATGAGAAAGCGGTTGGCATTTTTGCTTTCATTTGCATCACGTATCATATCAAGCAGCGAACGAGAGTGAAAGTTGAGCGAACAATTTATTAATTGCGTGTCGAAAATGCCTGCGCTGGGCGCTACTTTTTCCATTGCGCTTTTCTTTTTGTTCTGTGGTCGTTTAGCGCGTCGTGTCGTGTTTCTTTTTTCATTCTTCGACCAGAGAAAACGTGTGCGATTTTTTCCGCTTTGCATTTTATTCCCTTGCTTATATTTTATTCATTTTTCTATAAATTATTATTATTATTATTATCGCTGCTGTTGTTGTTGCGGCTGCTGTTGTTGTTGTTATTGTTGTTAGCTGCAGCTGCTGCTTTTTGCTCTGCTTACTTCAAAACTGAAGCTGCAGGCAGAGCAGTTTCTTTCATTAAAGCTTGGCAAAATGAACTTTTCTTTCTTTTCAATTGATGCTTTCGAACAGTTGGCGTTGATATATTCTTAAACTAAAAATTCATCCTCTCTTATTTATTTATTTGTTGTTATTTTTTTTTGCTTATAAGCTTTACATTTTTAAAAAAAAATATTCATCAAATGACGCACTTGTGGCCACTTTTTCCAACAAGCTCAACGTCGTTGATGACAATATGTGATGATAATATATTTACTATTCCAGGCATTCTTGTTTCTTGATGGCCTTGGAATGAAGTCAGTTTTCTCTGTCATCGTTTGTGACGAGGTCGAGCCGTTGACCTCCTCAACCTGTTGAGGATTGCTTCTTCTTTCTTTTTTTTTGTTTTGTTTTTTTCTTAAAATATACATCATAGCACGTGCATGCTTTATTATTATCATTATCATCGTTATTTTATTTGCTATTTTTATTATTTGTGTTACTTATTTTATCCCAATATATTTTATTCGAAAGGTGAAAATAGGGCGGATGACATGCTTTTGCTTGTTGTTGTTGTTGTTTTGCTTTTGAAAAAATCTTTTTTTTTCTTTTAGCGTTCGATTAGCTTTGTTGCGAGAAAGTTGAAAAAAATATGAGAAACGAAGAAACAAATGAACCGAACGAACAAATTCCACTGACCACGGATGGCAGTACTAGCAAAGTAGCCGAAAAGGCGGTGCCGGCAATCGACGATTCCGCTTTGCAGGTGACATGCATGATTTGAAAAGCAAATTTTATATACAATTATTATTAAATATAATATAATATAATTTTTCAGGGAAAATTGACGCGTAGATTGTTGTTCGCAGTATGCGCTTCCGCCCTTGGCAGTTCTTTCGTTTTCGGATACAATATCGGCGTGATGAATTCACCAGAATTGGTTTTATATTCATTCTGCTGTTCGCTTGTGTTGTTTTGTAATTTCGACTATTGTTTCAGATTATCAAAAAATGGATGAATGAAACTGTATCCAATACCGGCGCCAGTTGGACTTCTTCGCAAATTGATGCCATGTGGGCCATGATTGTCAGCATGTTTCCTCTCGGAGGCTTGCTTGGAGGAATGTTATCTGGTATTGTATCGGATCGACTTGGACGGTATATTTCATTTTTGCTCGTTTTCGTATGAAATTTTTTCATCAATAACTTCTTCTTCAGACGAAATGGAATGTTAATGAACAATATTTTTGCTATTCTGGCCGCAGGATTGTTTCTGACCGCAAAATACGCCAGCCACTACATGCTGCTGTTGTTTGGTCGTATGATTGTTGGAATCAATGCTGGTAATAATAATTCTTTTTTCTTTTTTTTTTAATAACAACCAAAGCACTGCTGATTTTAGGATTATCCAGCGCTTTGTGTCCAATGTATTTGACTGAAATTTCACCGGTCAACTTGCGTGGCATGTTGGGCAGCGTCAATCAACTTGTCGTCACAATATCCATTCTCGTATCCCAAGTGTTGGGCATTTCTGAAATTTTGGGAAGAGATGATACGTGGCATATTTTGCTGTGTAAATTTTTTTTTCATTTTTACTGTTCTTCTTCTCTGCTTTGATTAATATATTATTTTTTTACAATGATGATCAGTTCTGACAATTGTACCGGCAATATTTCAACTGATCACACTACCACACTGCCCCGAAAGTCCGAAATATTTGCTAATATTGAAGAAACGTCGAGAAGATGCTGAAAAAGGTTATTTCTTTTCTGTTGTTGTTTTTTTTTGTTAAATCCACTCCTAAAACCTGATTCATCTTCTATTGTTTTAGCTCTTAAATTGCTCCGCGAAAAGGATAATGTCGATGCTGAGATATTCGCTTTGGAAGAAGAAGCTAAACAAAATTCTGCTGCTCCAAAAGTAAAAGCATCTTTTGATTTTTCCCTTTTAATATTGTGCTTGATTGTTGTTGTTGTTGTTCCAGGTCCGTTTCAGTGATATGTTCAAGGATAAAGTTTTGCGTTGGGCATTGTTCATCGCTGTCATGATGATGCTTTCGCAACAATTTTCTGGAATAAATGCGGTAAGTATTTCTTTTTTTTTCTTTGATTTGCATATCTGATTGAACTGAATTGAAATTTAATTTAAAATTTCGCGCATTTATTTCTTTCATACAATTCTTCTCTTTTGCGCAGGTCATGTTCTATTCGACGCGCATCTTTATTGATGGTGCTGATTTGACTCCAGATTCGGCCAGATATGCAACCATGGGTGTTGGAGCAATTAATGTCATCATGACATTAGTTTCCACTGCTATCATTGACAAAGCCGGACGACGTACTTTGCATCTGTTGGGTCTTGGAGGAATGTGGATATCTTGTGTTACACTGACCGTCTCGATGATATTACTGGTTTTTTTAATTTTAATATTCTTTTTCTTCCTTTTTGCATTTTGCTTTATTCTGTTTTCAGAAACAAGGTTATAATTGGTCTTCTTATTTGTGCATCGCATTTGTACTGATATTTGTCATTTCCTTCGCCACTGGTCCAGGTAAAGTGATTAATTATTAATCAGTTGTTTTGCATTTATTTGACGAATTCTTCTGTATTATACATGTGTTTTTAAGGTTCCATCCCATGGTTTTTCGTCAGTGAATTGTTTTTGCAAAATGCTCGTGGACACGCAACATCTGTTGCGGTACCAGTTAATTGGGGATCGGCGTTTATTATCGGCTGGATTTTTCCACCGATGGTGGTATGTTTGTTGTTGATGCTTGCTTGCTTATTATCTCGTTTTATTCTTCTTAAATTTTACTTATTCAATAATTTTAGCGTGCGATTGGAGAATATTCGTTTTTGGTGTTCACAGGCTTTTTGACAATCTTTTGGCTGTTCACATTCAAATACGTACCAGAAACGAAGAATCGTCCAGTGGACGATATCGTCGCTGAACTTCGCCGTGCTGTCGGCGTAACACAGTAAAAACGTCATTACTTTGTGCGACAAAAATGAACGTGTGTTTTCATCCAATATTTACATAAACGCATAATCTTTGTAAAATTGAAATAATCATTTTTACATATACAGTACTCTCCTCTTGTTTTCAATACATTCTTCAACCAAAGTGGATAACAATAACATTATTAATTCAGGTTGCTTAGCATTGCTGCTTGTGTAATTTTTTCATTTTCATTTGCTGCCATGCAAAAAGTCTTCTTTTTTTACCTTTTTCTGCATATTCGATTTCAGAGATTTTGATTGACATCGAACTATTTATCCATCAATATTGTGATGAATACTGTGCAGCGTTTCTTTCGGCTTGTGAATCATTAATTTTTTCCACAAACTATTATTATTATAATAATTATTATTATTTTCACTTCAGACTGTCATATGTATGTATGTATATGATTTTATTGTTTTTTCTAAAAACACCTAATGTTTATTAGCTGTTTATATATTATTTACAGTCGTATTTTATTTCTATATCGATTAGTAGCTTATTTCTATATCGATATTGATCTATATCTCCATATCTATTCATTATTTAAAAACTGTGATATATATATGATGTTCATTTTATAATTTTCGAAAATTGTGTATTTTTTTTAGAAAATATTCTTTTAGAGGAGAGAAATTAAATTGTAGCTGTTTATGCACGTGGTTGATTGTGTTCGTGGTCGTGTTTACAATTCAATGCTTTACGTTGTTGCAATGACATGTGCGCCCAAGTTTTACTTTTTTTCAGCTTACGTATTTTGATTTATTTTTTGAAATATTCAATTTTTGCAATCACGACATGTCTGGGGCAAACTGATCAAATTTTTAAAAAATGGCTACGGTATTGATAATTTTATTTTTCAATAAAAGAGTGAATGTGTTGTTGTTGTAAAAGTAATAGGTCAGATGTTGAAAAGTAACAATGGGAAATAGAGTGCCTAAAAGGCAACGCATTCAATTTGACATTTTTTTTTCATTACAAAACTTATACGACAGGACTGCAGACGTGCGAGTTTGTGATTTTGCGTCACAAATGGAAACTTCACATTGAATAAAATCATCGTCAAACTGTATCAGCAATGTAAATTGTTGCCTATTGGCAATGCAATCGAAACGTGCATTGTGATCACAGTAAGATAAAGTTCTTTTCGCATATGCAAAAATTTCAACCATTTTTACATTTTCACTGAAGTTGACCAGACATTCGTGAGGGGAACTTTAAAATTCAATGTAATCACACTTTACATAAATTATAAATGCGAAACATATTATAAATACAACTAACATTTAATAAACAATGAAAAAACTAATAACTATTCCTTCCTCTTTGTAAATTCATCTAATAAAAATGCTGAAAATTTAAATGACAGTATTTAGGAAAATTAAGTGTAAAACGTAATCTCGCATTTGGAAATTTCTCATCTATTCAATTCGCTTTCATAACTGCTGATTTATTTATAATTTATTTATTTATTATTTTTTGCATGCTTAAAGTTAATTTTGTTTTATTTTTAGCATTACGTTCAAAAAATGCAAAATTAGCAATCATGAACTACGGAAGCTTTGCATGCTTATTAACAATCAATTTAAATAATGCAAAATGAATTTAATTTTTTACATAAAAATGTTTTTAACTTTTAATTCTGTTCATTAGGAATTACGTTATATGGTTGTTGCGTGTTTTAGAGAGTTCTTTGCATTTTTTGCTTCGTGACTGATTGCATGTAAAAGTCCTATTGAAATTATAAAAACTCTTGTGTTGAACTTTTTATAAATTTTCAAAATGTTAATTTTTTATTGAATTGTTTCAAATTTTGTAATTATAATCTCTTTTAGTGTTCCCACTTGCTCATACGGATACTACAGTACATGCTACTGTCGATGACCAAGAACAGAAGTAATGGATTAGTTATTCAGGACACATAAATTGGCTTATGTGTCTATTGTTGTAAGGTTTTTCTTGGTTTGATGCGAACAATTTGTTTTCAAGATAATGTTTTGACGACTACTTTATTACAGTAACAGCTTTATTCCAATGCATGTTCAGTTTGTTCTGGTGCGCGTTGGATTGTGTTTTCGTTGATTAAACTGTATTTAATTCACCGTATCTCGTTGATCTGGCACGTGGAAAGCTCGATCGAATATAAAATGTGCTAAAGTATCTGGAGTGGTGAAGATAAGGCAGTTTGCACAGTGGTGTTGATCACGGTCAACGTCAACGGTGAAAGTGCTCTCGAATTCCGTTTGCTGTTTTCCAGAATTCTTCCAAATCACTTGAATTCAACTTGAACATTGGAAGTGAAAAAAATTCACAAACTGTGTTTTTTTCCTTTTGAATTGGGCGCATGGATGCATCTATGGCAGTGTTTCTCAACCAGGGGGGGGGCGTAGGAAGGTTCTAGGGGAGGGGAGGGGATGCGTGGGAATTAAGAAGTTTCAGTCCTGCAGAGGTGTTCTGAATTTGGCTTGGTCTACTTCAGGCTAAATTTTGACTGCCTTTTCTTTCTGGTCAACTTAGTTGTAGCTTAACAGCTTCTGTTGTGGACAATTTATCATTTACTTTTATACTAAAATCGCCTTTAGGAATAAAACTTTTGTGATGAGAGACGTGAATAATTTCTGACATTGGCCTATGTATCATATGAAACTTATAGAACAAAGCCGTATTTTGTCTAAAGGCTTACACAAGAAAGGCGGTGAAAAATTCGCCTGAAGTGGATCGTTACATTTTTTCATTCTTTCCTTCGTTCACCATCGCGACAACACCAACTCTTGTTGTTATATGTGTGCATATTTTCTGTTTATTTATTTCATTTAACCTGATATATCTTGCAGATATTTTTGAAGCACCGAATTCACTTAATTTGAAACTTTAAGGGAAAAACACGAATGGGATAGTTCACTACGATATTGTTCAAAGCTTTGTTGCCAAAATTTCTTCATGGTTAAAACAAGTTTAACCCTTTAGTGTCCTATGTTTCCATTTGGGAACATGCTATTCACACTTAAATTTCTAAATTTATGTAACATTTCTTTTCAAACAAAATTGGTGTCGTTTTAGTCAGCTCGATGTGTTCTTTTAATTGATATGTTACATGTGTACTAAAGAAACACTTACCGGCATCTACGGATATTCAGATTTGGCTAGTTTTCTACTTTTTCAGTCAGCATGACTTATTATGTAATTTTTCAATGAATTTTTGGTTTTGCACCCTGCGACTGCAATGGAAATTTGAACAAGAAGTATGAATACCATATACAAATTTGCAATGAATTCTCGATAATAATGCTGAAACAGTAGCATTCCGAAGTTGTAGGTTCCCAGATGGGAACATTGGACACTGCCAAGTCGAATGAAATTTAAAAGTTATTATTATACACCTCATTTTACACCAATTGATTTAGACTTAGGCCAGGCTTGTTTTTCCAACTTTGATTTTACGATCTTAGATGCAATTGCCAGTTCACAAAACGATCCATTCCAAAACACATATGACAGAAAATATCCAATTAATTTGCCAGTTCTTCATCTTATGCCAGACAGAAAACGTTTTTACCTCTCAAACCATTCTCACGCCCATCAAGATTATGCTCTGGGGTACTGCTTATGCACAATAACGCAACATTTACATCCGGCCAACTTTCCCGGTGTCTCATGCATATGATAAGAACCCTTCAGGTGGCAATGAATGGCTGTTATTTAACATTTCTAACTTAGCGTCTACCTCTTACCTCATTTGAACTAATCGTGAGCCATGTCGAGACGGTTTGTGACTTTGGAGAGTGCTATGGATTATATTGAATCTCTTCCTGAAGAAATGCAATCAACGGCAGTATAACTATGATGGCAATATAACTGATGAAGAACATGTGGACGAAGATAATCTGGACCAGGGATAGCCAAACTTTTTCTATCATCGACCCCCTATGGTTCTCCTTGACGCCTCATCGACCCTCTATGGATTCCCTGATGCCTCATCGACCCCCAAGCTCATAAAACAAGTATTATTAATAATAAATTTCTTTATTATAATATATCACTCTTTTATTTATTTTTAATTAATCAAAAATTTTAATCCATCATAATTTTTAATCAAATTTATTCTTCACCCTTTTCAGAATTACTGATTCTCTATCAGCTTTATTTTGCCTTTACGTTTAATGATCCTTTTGTCAATTTGTATATCTGTTCCTATAATGGCCGTATTCATGTAAATTCAAAGTAGTTGATAATTTTTTATTCAACTATTATCATATTTTTTATTTAACCGCTTGGCATCGTTAATGTGAAGGATGTGTTTGATGAGCAGCTGCAAGGGCATTGATATTTGGCTGGAAATTGGTGAGTTTCAGGCGCAAGTCTCCACGCATTTCCAGGTTCAGTCTGTTCCTTTGCTTTGATAAATTCATCTGATGTAACGAAAGATGCGAAAATATCTGACAAAGGCCTATGCAACACATTTATCAAACTCTTAGAACAAAGCCGCATTTTGTCTAACTGGCATCTAAACGACCAGTAAGAAAAGGTGGTGAAAATTTAGCCTGAAGTCGAAAATACTCTTAGCATCACGCAAAATTAATTTCTGGTAGTGTCTGTTGATAGTTCAGAAAAGTATAAATTATTGTTAATACGAATACGAATACGAATAATAACATACGAAATAAATTACTAAGATGGAATTACAAAGTTCATATTCGATCCCGGAGTTCATCGATCCCCATTGGACCCCTAAGCCTTTATCGACCCCTTAGAGAGTCCCATCGACCCCAAGCGATCGATATCGACCACTTTGGCTACCCCTGATCTGGACGAAGTGACACCAGAAGATGTCTGCGGTGCGTTAGACGTTACAGTTATTCATGACGATTACGAATCAGATTCTGAATCTATTGATACATTGCCTGTGGAGAAGACATCGTGAAAAAGAAGAACATGTTTCTCGTCTGATTTGGGTGAAGAAAAGCAACTTGCATTGCATGAAACAGCTTCTGAACTGATTTCACTGAGTCCTATAGGACTTTTTCATAAAATACTTCCAGTAGAAAAAATTGAAGACTTTGCGGATAAAAGCCAGAGATATGCCTTACAAAAAGGAGTGAATTTTGAAGTTCATGTAGAAGTTCTTATGCAGTTTTTTGGCCTGATTTTGTTGAGTGGCTATCATTCAGTTCCAAATGAGAACCACTTTTGGAGTACGGCGGATGATGTCTGCGTATCCATTGTGCCACGTGTGATGTCAAGGAATAAGTTCAAGAATGTTAAATGTTACTTTCATCTAGTGGATAATTCAAAATTGAAAAAAGATGATTTGATGGGAAAGATTAAACCTCATTATGATTACTTGAACCAAAAGTTGCTGCATTTCGGCGTTATTCAAGAGAAACTGTCGATTGACGAAAGCATGGTTCCATATTATGGTCACCCCAGCAGCAAAATGTTTATCCGTGTCAAAACAATACGGTTTGGGCAGAGAATATGGGCTATGACATCTACCAGCGGCTATCCATTTAAGTTGGAACTTTATAGTGGTGTCGCGGAAAAAACACGGGAGCCACTCGGTACAAAAGTTATCAAAAGAATGATATCAGCACTTCCTGACCCAAAAAAAACATCAAGTCTACTTTCATAATTTCTTCGCCTCAAAAGAACTTTTGACAACCCTGGGTGAAATGAAACATCGGAGCAACAGGTACTCTTCGAAATACAAGAACAAAAGCAATTCCGCTGATGGAAAAAATAAAGTTGCTAAAAAACAACGAGGCTTTTTTGATTATAAGAATGATGGAAACGTTTATGTTTGTCGTTGGAATGACAGCAGTGTGGTCACGTTGGCTTCAAACCACCTAACTCACTTGCCAGTTGGGCAAACAAAACGTTATTCAAAGAAGCAGAAAAAAAGAATCGAGATACCCATGCCAAACATAGTGAAGAACTACAACGAAAGCATGAGTGGGGTGCACACAATGGATATGCTTTTGTCCAGTTATAGGCCAAAAATGAGATCAAGAAAATGGTGGTGGAACCTTTTCAATAATACCCTGAACATAGCAGTGGTCGCTACTTGGCAACTTCATTGTGAACTGCACGACGCTGACAGATCAGCGATGACACATTTGGCATTTAGAAGGGACATTACAGCTCATCTCCTTCGAGCCAGGCCCCTACAGATCTCAAGGCCTGGGCCACGTAGCTACTTGCCACACAGTTTGCGAAGCTCACGTGGACATTTTTTGCAGTCAAGTACGCAGGGTCTTTGCGCAGTTTGCAAAAAAAACTGTAGAAATCAGTGTCTTCAGTGTGGCAACGGCTGCATCAGATATGTTTCCCAGTATATCATCAGTAACTGTGACTTATATCTGATATATCTTAATACTATTGTGTAACTGTTTTTTCCACTATGTTTACTATTCAGGAGTGATGAATTGTAGAAATAAACACCGTATACTGTTTTCATGCAGGCACTGTAGTGTCCAATGTTCCAAAATGGGAACATGATAAAAAAACAACCGTATAATTATTTTTTCATAACCATTTTTCATTTATATCTTAACTAACACTGAAGGACTTAATAGCTGCAAAATTAAGCATTCACTCCAACTGCATCACAATTCGGTCACTAAACGGTTAATCAGGAAATTTTAAATGGTTTTCAAGACTCAACGAACTTTTCAATGATGAATGTCTTAACGAATATTTAAAAAGAAAAATCATAGCGCACTTTACAAGCCCACAAAATGAGTTTCTCCACTATTTTCATGACGTGGAAACTCAACACCTGATCTATAAACTTGTGAGAAATCCATTCTTGGCTAATGATCGTCGAACATTTTCCACATTATCTTCAAGAAGGATCCATGGAATCGGAATTCAACATCCTTATGCCTTAGAAAGTGTTTTGGTAAAATTACAAGCTGAATATCCTAAAATAATTCACAAATCTTAAGTATATTGGTTCCCTTCTCCTCAATGCACATTTGTGAAACGGGGGATTCTCAGCGATCATGGCACTTAACATGCAGCACCGCAACAGGTTAAACGTTGAAAGCGACTTGCGATGTACCGTGTCGCCCACTGCCCCATGAATACGCAACATCGTCCAAAATGACCATTGAATGTTTTACTGTGAAAACTAGCTTGGCTTGCTGCAGTCATGAAGCAAAAATTTGCTTTGCGTACACAGAATACGTACAGCACAACTTTTTTTAGAGGGGGGCATTAACTGTACATCTTTTATTAAGGGGGTGGGGCGTGCCCTGTCACGTGTTGAGAACCACTGATCTATGGATGCTTGCATGATAGAGTTGCAAAATTGATAGAAATGACATACATATAACAGGAAGCTGTTAAGAAATCTTCAATTCACCAAAGATGAAACAATCCTGTTAGAAATCAGTTTGGAACCTTTGCCGGGCTGTAGATGAATATCAAATCGATGGAAACGTGCTCCATTTGTCGTAGTCATCACACATGTCTTGTCATCATAGTCTTGTAGAGGCCGCAGAATGCTTCAAAAAGCGCCCTTTCTGAACAAATAACGCTGATAAGCTCGTCAAATCATGCATATACGTAGCATATGCAGTGCAGCAAAGCATTTGGTTGATGCAGTTGAATGGAAGCGTTATGCATTCCAGAGATGTCAGAATTGAGTATTTGAATTTGCTGGTGGCCACTGCGTTAGTCAGACTACTTTAGAAGCATTATCAGTTAACATCGGCATAGCAGATAATCGTGTGTACGCAGCTACAAGGGCTTTTTCAATTTGAAGACATTTTATCAGAGAAACCCCAGAAGTCAACATGGGCACGTCTGATACTCGTCTGATACATAGTGGTCACAATGGGAAAATACGGCAAGATTCAATAAAATAAAGTAATGTATGTTCTCAGACACTGGTGAACAGTGGTTTGAAGGTAGTTGTGGATAAGAATGTAATACGACCAGACCGATGAAAAATCATGGACGATGTGATTTTCATCGTGATTGTGGGCCGTTTATCTTGTGTAATGTACATACTTGTCTGATACCGTATTTATTAGGCATGATCATTCGTTTGCAATTTGCTGCTTGCTGTAATGAAACAATTATTTGATTTTTCTGTAAATGTGCGGTGGATTTTCTGTTCCCTACTGTTACTGTAGTCTAGTACTGTCTAGTGTCCTGTCTAGTGAATTGAACTTGAATGTCGAAAGTGAAGTAAAATTTTGAACAGTAAAGTGAATTGAATTGAATTTCAAAGAGTTTAAAAAGTTGAAACTGAGAATCGTGGAAGAGTTAACTTTGTGCTCTTAAACAAACGTTCATTAAAGTAATGAAACAACAAAGAAATGTGATAGAAAAGGGAAATATGAAATGACATTCAAATCATTGATTGATTAAAGAATTCGATCAAGACGTAACGATTAAACCTTTTCAAGTTGATTAAACCGGCAGTGGGTGAAAGTGTATCGTAAAAGTATAAAAGTTGATTCCATTGATAAAAGCGACCTAATAAATTATTGATGAGAGTTTCACTGGGTTTCAGTTTTAATTTTATAAAAACAAAACATAACAAAAAAGAAAAGAAAAGAAACGCTGATGTAATAATATTTTTCGCTTGAATTATTTTTCCTGCCGTTAATAATAATTGCTTAAATAAAGGTTTATCAAGTAAATGACATTTGTAGCCCTTTTGCCAAAGAATAATACGGTTGAAATGTTTATTCGTTGCTGCGTGCTTAATTGTTTACAGCGTCGTCTTGTTCACTGACGAAGTGGCAACATTGACGTTGTTTTCTTTGTTGGCATCCACCGCACAAAATTTAATACATATGCATATACGTATATATAGAGAATGGTAATTTTATGAATAATGTTTAATAAATTTATCAAATCATAAAATTTTTTGAATATTTTTTTAAATTTTATCGAGTATTTGAATAATTTGTTTTACAAATAAAATTATCTTTTTATCTGGTATGTCTTTCTGCTTGATAAATTTGAATGCCGTGTTGTTCATTTTCACATTTTCAAATATTACACTTTTCTCTTAATGGTTATAACACTTGTTAAGTTAATTAAATTTAAACGCTATGCATATTTTGAAAACCAAAATTTTGAAAACCATACATATATATATATACAAATTAGAATATTAATTAATTATTATTAATAGGACATTTTAATTAATAATAAACTTTTTAAATCAGGTGCTACATAAATTGAAAAAAATTTGACACCTTCTATTGCTTATTTGCAAATAATTACCTTATCAACTATTCATGGTTAGTTTAATTCAGAGTAGACAATTTTTATGACAGACACAATTGTGCTTGAAATTCAGTTACCATGGCATTTGAAAAGTTAAAATTCAGTTGAAGCACAGCGTTATGCGATATTCTATGCGCAATGTGACACACAATATTTGATTAGATTATTTAAAATTTGATCTTCATTAGAAAAAAGAAAATTAAGCCTCTCTTATTACATGAACACTGTGAATATGAATTTGAAATGGGAAAAATAATATTCAAGCAATAACAATGCTATTTTTGTAATTTTATTTATTATTCCAAATTTTCACCAATACTGCTGCATGCAGTGCATGGTATGAATGAGAATATTTTTTTCATTTAAAATTTATTAACGTTTCCTATTAATAATATTAATTTTTTAATTTCAAATATAATATGCATGTTATATATTTATTTGCATATGGTAGTTTTCATTTTAGGACCAATTGACGTGTTGGCTTGCGTTTTCTATATTTGCCGCAACTTTTGGATGCTCTTTCATTTTTGGATACAACATTGCTGTAATCAACACCCCTCAAGTTGTACGTTAATTGAGCGATGAATTTTTGAACATGCACACGCTTGATGGGAAAATTTAAAATTTGAATAATAACTAAATAGAAAAAGAAATATCATTCCTTGTTTAGGTAATTCAACAATGGATCAATGAAACATTAATAGAAAAAAATCAAACTTGGACTCAATCAGAGATGGACAGTGTTTGGGCATTAATTGTGGGCATTTTTCCATTTGGTGGATTCATCGGTGGAATGTTGTCAGGGCTTGTTGCAGATAAAGTTGGACGGTAAAAATTACTTAATTGTTAACAGTGATTATAAATTAAATTATTTATAAAAATTTTATTTTTTTAATTTCTGAATGTTAAGCGCAATTTATTCGTTTTGATTCTAGTCGAAACGGCATGCTGCTTAATAATATTTTTGCAATTTTGGCGGTCAGTGTTATGTCAGTAACACAATACACGACTTCATATATTTGTTTAATAGTTGGTCGTTTTGTTATTGGAATCAATTGTGGTATGTAATGTTCTTTCTTTGCTTTTACTTTTAATATTAGACTAGCTAGTTTGTTAATTTTAGCAACTACACTCATTTGCTATTATATTGTAGATAATATAATTTATAATTTTCATAAATTTTTATAATCTGCTGGATTAATATTTAAAAATTCTAATAACATCTTATCAGAATAATTAAAAATATACTGGTAAGATATTTAGATTAAATTAAGCTTATGATGAATACATATGCACAGCGGATTATTCAGCTCATTTTGTGAGAAAACTTTAACGTAACAACATATATACATATATAGGAATAAGCAGTGCTCTGTGCCCAATGTACTTGACAGAAATATCTCCAATCAAGCTAAGAGGCATGCTTGGTACTTTCAATCAGTTGGTAGTCAGCATTGCTATCCTCCTGGCACAAATATTTGGCTTAGAAGCTGTTCTAGGATCGAAAGAGAACTGGCCAATCCTATTTTGCAAGAAAAACTTTTGCAGTTCGTTGTAAAAATTTTCTCTCATTTACAAAATTACATTTAGATATAATTGCAATTCCTGCGATTTTTCAATTATGTTCTTTGCCATTTTGCCCTGAAAGTCCAAAATACTTAATAGCTCATGGAAGCAATATGGAAAAGGTTCAAAAAGGTAATAAGCAAGTAGATCATTATTGTAAATTAAAAACAAATTCACTTGCTGTTCTAAGCACTGCTTCAATAATGCTCTTCAAGAAATATGGTTATGCATTTATTATTTATTTTTTCTGT
Organism: Trichinella murrelli; assembly: GCA_002221485.1. NCBI lineage: Eukaryota > Metazoa > Nematoda > Enoplea > Trichinellida > Trichinellidae > Trichinella > Trichinella murrelli. The sequence goes on along the minus strand of CM008133.1, from coordinate 17,265,138 downwards.
TTAATTTTAAAGAAATAGATTATATTTTTTAAATATATTTTTGTTTCATAATACATTTAAATTTGATAAATTTTGAACTTGCAGATTTGCAGAAACTACGTCAAGTAGAGAATGTTAATAGTGAAATTGAAGCAATTCAATATGAAATGAACGCAGTCACTGCAACTCCTAAAGTATGTTATTTGTGATAATGAATAATAATAGCTAAACCTTCCGGTTGGCCTTCAGGTGCTGTTTTTGGACATGTTCCGAGACAGAATTTTAAGATGGGCATTATTCATATCCATCATGATGATGCTTTCGCAACAGCTTTCCGGTATTAACGCTGTACGTGGTGATTTTCAAATTAACCGATTTCATAATCTATTGCAAATGAGAAATTAAATTTCTAATCAATTAATTAATTTCGAATTAATAGCCGGTATTAATTTTTGCTTCAGGACATTTTAAAAGGTTTCCACATCAATATACAAAATTATTGTTCATTTTCTTTCAAGGTATTATTTTACTCAACAAAAATATTCATGGATGGAGCTGGCTTAAGTGAAGCAAACGCTCAGTTCGCAACGTTAGGAGTTGGTTTAATAAACGTATTAATGACTATTGTATCTGCTATATTGATTGATAAAGCCGGTCGACGTATGTTACAATTAATTGGTTTGGGTGGCATGTGGATATCATGTATTGCGCTAAGTGTATCAATAATTTATATGGTATTTGCATATATAGTATAGTTAAGAAAGCATTGAAAACTGATCTGCTTGTTTTCAGAAACAGAACCAAAATTGGATTTCTTATATGTGCATTTGTTTTGTTTTCCTGTTTGTTGTATTTTTTGCAGTTGGACCAAGCAAGTTCAACATCGTTTCACTTTCAAATGTAAGAAAATTATTTTGTGATTGTAGGTTCAATCCCCTGGTTTTACACGAATGAAATATTTTTGCAAAACGCAAGAGGATATGCAAATGCTATTGCCGCGTCTGCGAATTGGATGTCGTCATTTCTTGTAGGTTGGATTTTCCCTCTGATGGCGGTATGTTTACAATGCATGATTAATTTCTGCATTTTAAATCATCATAGCATAATAAAGGGAAACACGTGTTATTTGTTTCTAATCGAACAGCAGTGGTTGTTGATTTTAGATCTTTCATGCATCATAAACTTGAATGCATAATTTTTAAAATCAAAACGATTCATTTCCTTATTTATTCTATACAAATAAGTGACTAAACTAAGTGTCACTTGTAAACAAGTGAGCAGCAATAAATATTTATACATCTGAAACATCTGAAAAACAGACAAAAAATCAATGCAAAATCTTTAATTTTTAATTTACAGATGATGCCATTGCAAGCTAATCAAAATAGCTATTCTCTCGATTTATTTACATTAATAAGTATAATTTAAAATTTTTATTTTTTGTGTAAGATGTTTCTTTAACATTTAGAATGCCTTGGAAGAGTATACATTTTTGGTATTTGTTGGTACGTTGGCAGTGTTTTGGTTGTTCACATATAAATTTGTCCCGGAGACAAAAAATCAAAAGATTGAAGATGTCGTTGCTGCACTGAAGATTCCTTTTTAAGCTGTTTAATGCTGCAGTTTGAATGGGTAATACATTTACCCAAAAATAGTTATTAGTTCTATCAAATTTAAATCCGATCAAATTGTACCCGATATTGTGGTCCGATGTAGAAAATACGCATACAGAGCACGCTTTATTGTTAGAATGGCATCATAAATTGTAAATGTTCAGTTTCTTTGCATATATAATTATTTACATAAGTATAACAAAAATTATGATTAAAAAAATTGATCAGCAATAAAAACAATTTTTTTGAAAGGATCATTTTAATTGCAAACTTATTATGGAGCATAATTTACAAATAACTGACTGAATTACAGTATACAGAATACCAAATTTCTTTGCCATTTGCATCCAAATATAATAAATAGCTAACAGCAGAGCTAACCAAATCCATTAAACAAAGAAGAAGAAAGAAATGTATAAAATAAAATGCAAAAAATCAAAATACCTGAATTATTTACAAATAGTTTTGCTATGACTTATGAAAAATTAATAAAATGACTGCATTTTATTAATTGCACTAATTTTCAAATACATCAAGGCATAATGAATAGATTTTTCAACTGGTTATTTAAATAATTAAGATTCAAATAAATTATGACAACTTTATTAGAGATATCTTAAAAATGAATCTTAAGCAATATAAATCTAAACAGATGGTTTTTTATCATATTGAAACTATCGTTAAGTAGTTTCTCACAAAGGTTTGTCATATACTTTCTGTCAGCAAAAATAAATTATTTTAAAAATAAGTAATTTATGCCAGGGTCATTAATATTTTAGTTAACTACTATTCTAGTTTAAAATATCAGTAAAATTACATTTTCGTTAAATTTTCATTGCAAATTACTGGTTCGTAACGTTTGTTTCACTTGTACTTTGTTTCACTGTGAATTGCAAAATTAAAGTTATTTTGTAATATGTAATAAAGATTGTAATAATAAATAAAAAAATATAAATTTTTAAATCATAAAAGCAAGGCGAACAGCAATGAAAATGAATTTAATACCAATCTGGAAATAAATATTTGCAAGTAATTTTAATCTAGTGTCTTTCTAGAAGCTTAACTTGCATTTAATACAAATAGTTTGCATATACGTTCGCTTTTTGCAAAGATACCAGAAACATATTTCAAGTTGTATTTCAACATTTCTGCCTAAACCTTCAGCAATTTTATTTTTATAATTAGCAATAGAAGCAGTATAATATAATGCTTTTCGTGGATTCATAAATGATAAACAAATTTGTTTGAATTTATAAATTGACCATTAATGTTTCCACCTTTGCATGCGCATTTGTGTATTTTTGAATGGGATTAAACTAGTGAACTGAATATTTGAAGGAGCTAATATGACAAATGAAGGAAAACTTTGAAAAGTTTTACTGAATAATTCTCGACATGTCCTGTGGAAATATTTGTAAAGTGACAAAACTACAAATACTTAACATTAAAGAACTAAAAAAAATTTCAGTGAATATATATCTAAAACAAAAATGATTATAATGTGAAATTCAGTTGAGAAAACTGTATAATCCAACGTGTATAATTTCTGTTATATAAAAAAAAATTAATCAGCATTTCGAAGCTGTCTATAAAAGCTTTGAACGTAAGTAAAGATGCACTTGTAATCAGGGTGGTCTCCCATAAGCAGCATATCTTCCACTTCTAGAAGTGGCACAATTCCTCCGTATTTTCTGAAAAACAATATATACATTATTTAAATATAAGAAAGTGCCGTAAAAATTTAAAACTGAAAACCCACCCTTTTCAAGTGTAACTGTAAAATAGATGAAAGATCTTTTTTAAAAGCTTGATTCATATCAATATATTAATGCTAGCAATAACATGCATGTGTGTCAGTAAGTGTTCATCTTTTACAAAGTAAACTATTGACAAAAAATGCTCAGAAGGTTACAACTAAAATATCATTAATATCAATTTATCAGATTTAATATATAATAGTAAGTGAATGGGTATAGCAATGAATTAAACTCACTCTGCAACTTGAAAAGCTAAAGCTAGATTTTCTTTTCTTTGAGCTGGATCAAGAGCATTGAAATCAAACGCATCTGGGTAAAAGTGATGAATAAGAGCACAAAATGCCATTCCGTTTGCCCAGCTTGACGAAAAGTTAGTTATATTTATATTCTGAAAATATGTATATGCAATATTTAATATTATCACTGCAACATTATTTATTATATTAACAAGTTCTATTATATTACACTGTTTCAATGTAAAATATTATTAAAAGCGACATGCATTGCATCAGATAGATAAGAATTTTACTTTATAATCTTTAGTCTTTATTTGGCACCAACGAAGAAGCGCCTCTTTTATTGCGCTTGGTGATCTGGCGATTATCGTTGTTTTATTAGAAGCACTATAAATAAAATAAAATAAATAATTTATAACAAAAAAGAATTCATTACATAATTTTATATTAAAATGTTTGAAAGTGCAATTATTTATTACCATTCGCTTCAAAATAATTTTAATTTCAATATTTGCCAATTTATAATTTCTGACTTTTTAAATTTAATAATTTCTTGTTGCAAAATTAACAAAAATTTTTCATTACTTCGATGTGGTTCCGTTGCTTGCTTTAGGTGCGACGTCGCTGCTTGACATTCCCAGTAAAGCTGATTTGAAGCTGATGCTTCTTCGATCAATTTGATTTGAAGAAATAATATCTGCAAAAAAATACAAAAATAAATTAACTAACTCCAACAAGCTTCAAAAATAAAAAATTAATGTTTCATCTGCTGGTTCATTTGAATAAAGTGCAGGGTTTTCCAATTTGTTTGATTAACAAATTATTCATTTTTAATTTCTGAAAGTATCAATTTGAGAATAATTTTTTTCCTCTTTTATAAAAACACTGTAATATAATTGTTTTTATTCCATAAATTAAAAAAATGAAGATTGACAGTGCCAAAAAAAATTAATTAATATCCATACACAGTTTTGAACAACATCTTGTGCAAATGTATTATTTAAACCTAATCAAAATCAAGCTTAACATATTTAAAGAAACAACAAAAGAAAACAATTATTAAATTAAATGCTATAGTGGATTCAAAATTCATTTCATAATGATTTCATTGAAATTTATATAAAGAAATAGAAAACCAGTTTATTATTATATACTTGTTTATAGTTATACATACATAATTGTAAAAGAAGGACTAGTTTAAATAATTTTGATAATAATAATAAAATGTGATAGGGAAATTTCAACAATAAGCATGGATAGTTTTCAAAATTGAAAATTTTTTTGGTTCCATAAAGAATATGTGCTCATTAATAAATGTTCAATAATAAGATGGAGAGATTTTTTAAAAAAATTAGAATAAATGAGTGAAATTTACGAAAGTCAAAATACAATAGACTGTAGATGTTGTAATAATGAGTAAGTATTAATTGTATATCTACGCATGGAATTGGGCAAGAAGAAGTAGAAAATTTAAATAGACATTACGTGAAAGCAAGAAGACAAAGCTGAATAGGAATGGAAGCGAAAAGTTGTACAGAAAAAGAGTACTAAAATGCAAGTGTAAAATGCTGAACAAATACTTTGAAGCTTTGAAGTGGTCTTCAGCTTAGGTTAAGCAGTTCCGAATAAAGGCTACGTGCCAGACAGCGCTGAGCCAAATGTTCTCTGCGCAACAACTGGCATGATTATTCTTATTCTTATTCTTTATTTTTATTCTATTAACAACACAGCATATGCTCGGCCTAACAACACAATCGTTCTTTTGGAAAAACTTTTGGCGTTCACATTTTCCAGAATTTTCTCAGCCAAGTGGAAATTGTTACTACTTCAGGCACCACGCAGCCAGCCTGATCGAAATTTCTACTTCAAAGTTGAAATGCCAGCTTGTTTGTTTTGTTTTCAGGCTAGTTTACTACATACACACGCATATATATTCTTATTTATATTTACATTTATATTTATTTATTTATTTATTTATTTATGTTTCCAATTTTTATGTTACCAAAGCATTAGCTAATCAAAAACAACAGAAATCCTCATTTGAATTCACCATTTTAAATTTACATTCACAAAGAAGATTCGGGAAATAAGTTTTAATAAAGAAGAAAAAAAAGACATTCTACTGATAAACAAGTGGACATTTGGAATTTTTAATAGTTATTGTTAAAAAATGAAACCAATAAAAATTTACACAACTTTTCTCAGGAAAATTTCTACTTGTGCTATGTATATAGTGTCTCTTTTTTCTTTTACGTTTTTTTTAAATATAAAAATCAGCCCAAACAGCATCTAGCGTAAAAACGTTGCAGTCTGAAAAATCAGCTTTATTATGATGCATTAGCATTTATCCTGATGACGCAAACTGCCCCGGGTAAGAACTACAGTGATTTATCACGGCAAGTCGCGGAAGCGAATTGCTTCAATTATTTTCAAAAAAATTGAGTTATGCTCAACTTTGCACTTAAATGAAAAAGTAAAACTATGCAAAAATATACAAAGTGTAAAAAATTGAAGAAAAGCTCTTTTTTTTTAATTTAAGAAATTATCGTCAAAAGAACAACAAATAAATTTCAAAATGAAAATGATTTGCAATTAAATTAAATTAAATTAATTTTCATTTAATACTGTAAGTAAACAATTAGGGATAATTTCAAGCAAATCAATATAGCAAACCTCTAATAATATGCAAACCTTTTACCACTAGATGATTCGTTTTCTTTTTAAGATTTTGAAAATTCAAGAAACTGTTTAAAGAATAAACAAAGAAGACAACAAAATTATACATATAATATGAAAACCGCTGAAACAATAAACATCATGACCTATCATCACTTTAAAACATAATATACATTAATTGTATAAAATTTTGTGAAATGCTTTCACGATGCAAATATATTTAAACTGAAGGGTTAACTGCTTACATTACATGTTACATGTAATAAAAATTACGCGACTCTGCAACAATACAAATGGAATGGAAATTAATTAAATCAAATTAAACTGCAGCATGCCGTAAAATACTTACGACTTTATACCACGTTAATCGTAACATTGAACAATAATCGAATAACAATAATATTATTATTTAGTTAATCAATAAAATATCAACTGATGACTCTTTCCTCTTAATTTTAATGTTATTCATTAAAAAATAATTCACTCATCAACAAAGTAAAAGTTTGAATTTCTATATTAAAACAATATTTATGCATTTATTTCAGTTCATTTTGGTACAAAGTCACTCACCTCTGCCAGAAAACTTTTGATTATCACCGACCACTGCATCATTTGCTCGTGCTGAATTTGAATTTGTCTGAAATGTATAAATTTGCATAAAACTTTGTGAATTTTGTAAACACAATTAGTTTACGGACTTTTTCTGTTGAAACTTTATTCTGACGATTTAAAGCAACTTGGTATTTTCTAGCCAAACGTAACACATTATCAGGGCAGAAAGGATTCTGAAATAACAAAAAAAAGACGAGATTTCATTTACTTTTTCAAATTTTTGAATTATTAAAAAATGTCACAATTAACAAGTAAATTTTCATTTATTTAACAGAATAATTTTTGAAGCATTAAAATTGAAATAAAATTGTCTTTTATTTTTGCATAGAAGATGTTCAGAAAAAGAGGATGAAATTTAAAAATATATTATAATTATTATGCACAAAAGAATCAACAGAAAAGGATGAATAATAAAAATCCAAGCACGCCACATCCACATGGAAGTGCGCTAATTGATCGAATGTGTGATGCCCGGCCGCTGCGCAACATCGTCTCAACTTAAGTAGTGGACGATAATGAATTTTTCATCCCAATGCCCAAGCTTAGAACAACGTTTGATGGATTCACACTTTCATCAGAAAGTGCGGAAAAGAAAAGTAAAATCAAATAAATTAAGAAGCATCATCAGATGCAGCGTCCGTTGTGTTCCGTAAGCGTAACGACACAGATGGACACCGGCAAATTATAAAATTACGATTCGCACGGTTTATCGACGCAATTTACATTCAATACGTGGATTTCAATTAGATAAATAAGGCGGTTAAAGATGGGGATAAAAGCGAACAACATCTAGATGGATAGTCAATCAGAAATTTTGCAGATTGAAATGATCCGTGAAGAGGAACCAACGCGAGAGCTTCAGGGTAACTGTCCATTGGCGAGTTGCCAAAACTGTCCACAAAGGGAAAAATTATCGACTTGTCCAGCTTCATCACTCTCCTTGAAGTGAGATTCAATGAAAAACATCGCTCAGTATGTTCAGCCTAATTGAATAATTAAATAACTTCGCCGCTGACAGATCTCATTATAATTTGGCCAAAGCCACCAAAATTAAATGTATAAAACAACTGTATCAAATTTCATTGAAAGAATATTTTAATTTTTGATGTGAAAAGAATATTTTCAGCCCTTAATTATGAATAACTTTTGGATCAAAAACAGGTGCTCTTCAAATACAACTTGCAAAAGTGAAAATAGTCTCATTTCATTTGATCATAATTCATCAACGTCTATTTGCACCTTTTACATTTGCGTAAATATCAATCAGTCAGTCAATCAATCGATAGATAATTATTACTTCAACATCATAATTATAATAAATTTGAAATCACCATCTTATTGTCTTGCAAAGTACAGATACAAAAAGTAGCATTACAATTCTTTTAAAATTTCATTATTGAGATAATTTATTTTTTATTTTATTACATGTATATGCACACACATTTACATATGTAAGTATATATTTGGATGCCATAAAGTAAAAAATTTATATTGAAAATCAGTTCAAATTAAATATTCTCTGTGGATTTTAATAATTAATTTAAATAAATATCTCAAATTGCGCAGTTAACCTATTATGTAACTGATGTTCTACATCTTTTTCATCTTCAACAACAACATTTTTCTACATCATTTCAAATGTTTCAAAAGAAAATTAATTATTACTTCTAAATATGTTACTTTTAAAGTAAGTTATTTTCTTTTTAATTAAAATTAAAATAAACCTAAAACAGCCATACTATCTTTTACATATTGATTAAAGCTGTAAATTATTAAGCTTATTTTAATTTCAATCTACCAATGCCTAGCAACGCACAATAAGCTAGTCAATTAATATTGCACAATATTCATTGAAATGGAATTTTACAAAGCCTACTACTGCTAAATCCCACAATTTCCACCTGAGACACCTCATATGATGAGTTATGCAAAGGGCTCAGTGCCAGGCACCTACTTGGTACAGCAACCCATCATCTTCTAGAACGCGACGGATTTGACCTAAAAAATAAAAAGAACAAAATTGATTTATATATTTCAGTGTTTCATCTGAATATTTTCACAAGATAAAAAAGCTATATTTCATGATATATATATATATATAATATTTTCAAAAAACAGTTTGTTTAAAATGCATGCAAGTTACAATACATATAAGTTTAAAATACAGTTTAAAAGTAAAACTTGAAAAACTACATTTAAAAAATACAATTTTAGAAATTAAACTGATTATTACTACTGAAATATAAATGTATATTAAATTATTACTTCATACAAATGATTTTATCTATTTAAATAACTTTTTGTCTATCAGTGACAGACATACGGTTAAAGTAGTGATTATCTAAATTAACTGAGGTGCATATTTTCTGACACCCACACCCATACATAAGATATACAAGAATAAGATTCAGAGATAAGAGTACCAATTATTAGTGTTTGAATATTTTATTTACGTCTCATCTCATATACATAAATGTAAAAAGATGTTGTGAATTTTCAACTAAATAATTAGTGATAATTTAAATAAATGATAATTATAATAAATTGGTATAATTTATTGAATTTCACAAATGTGTTTGTTTAAAAAATTGAAAAAACAAAGTATTTATACGTACATGCAAAAGTAACAATTTCCTTGTCCTTGGCGCAAGTAGCAGTTTTTCCTTCCATTACCTCAAAAAAGAAGAAAGTAGATTTTGTTGAATAATAATAAAAGCTGTTCTCGTTTTTACTCTTTCTTTCTCAGTTGCTGGAACGAAGCCGTTGTCTAATGCTTTGCAAAGCTCCGCCTCGTCACTGTGAGCACCACTTATAGTCGGTTTGTTGGATGCTGCTTGAATCGTTAGAAGACCGTCTTGGTATACGATGCCTTTCACACTGGCCATTGGATATTGGCAGTTGACGACAGACAGCACTGATTCGTGAATTTCTAAATTAACAAACTTTATATTTAACTCAATCAATTTATTTTTCATAATAAATAATTTCCTCCCAAATAGTACATGATTTTATATTTTATTACTTTTATTCACTTTTCAATATATGCATATATATATATATTTAGTTATTTATTTATGTATTTTATTTTCAATTGTTCTATTTTACTTTAGTACGATAAACTCGTGACATAATTTTAACAGTTTTATAATTTGTTTTTTCTTATAACCCCTTGATGAAAATGATTGCAAATGATGCTTTACATAAAAACGTCATAAATAATAACAACGAAATTTCGAACTTTTTATAAACTCAACTGAAAATTAATATCATTTTATTTCAGGTACGGACAATGAGGGCAAAACATTTTTTTATACAGCATAAAAAATATTTGATAAATATTATTTTGCATGATTAATTTAAAAATTGTATTTTTTAAATGTATTAAATGCATAATAATATTTTACAATGCTTCCTTCATGTTATTTAAATATACAAAAAATATACATATATTTTTTGATAATTTTAAAATATATTTAAGATCAGGAATGAGAAAGGAAAAAAAATAAATTGATTGTAAAATTGAAATATAAACAAAAACAACAAGAAGGATAAAAATGAAATATAATATAGAAAATAATTTTGTTTTTTTTAAATAAAATATATTCTATCAATGGGATTAGATTTAATTTTTAAATTCAAAACTTGGATTCGAGCTGAAATAATGCTTCCGTGAAATATTGTTATTGCACTTGCAGTGTTATAAAGGTTGACACTTTGAAATGCTCAACGACGTTGTCATTGATTTCTTACAATGAAACACGATTAATTATTTAGAGCTTACTGATGATGATGATTATCATCATCTGAGCATCTGATAAGGGCACGTTTGAATTTAACCTTTGAGCAAAAATTACATGTAAAAATAAAATACAAAGAAAAAGGAAAATTCTAAATATTGATTCTTTAAATTCATCAATAATATCAATGTTCGATAATTCAAGAATAAAAATTTGAAAACAAAATAATTGTTTATTTACTTATTTTCAAAATTATTCTTATTTAAATTTGTTAATAAAAATAAGCAGGTACATGACTGTGACGTGGAATACAATTTTACAAACTTTGAACATTTTAACTGTTGCTGAATGGTCTTCTCTATTCATTTTATTTCAAAATTTCTAATTAAACTGCTAAATTATTACGACAGCACGGACAATACTCGTTTTTTATTTTAAAAACTGAAATCATGTCATGATCAAACGGACATTGTTACAACACGCCATTTACAACAAATTTAGCCTTCAACGCAGAATTAGCAGTTAAGTACGTATATGCACATGTGGGTCGAATAAGCAGTGCATCAATCAGATGTGCAAAACAACAACAACATCATCATCAACATGAATTTTACAAGCCTGAAAACAATCCCCCACCACCCCCTTGGAAATTTTGACCCCCAAAGAGACAGGTAAATTTGAAGCCATCTTCTTGCTTTTGTCTTCTAAATCTGTACAACGCCAACAATGCAATTTGCAGAACTTAACCTGAAATATTGTTTTCACATACTTTTTTGCATGATCAAAATATGCGGAAAACAAATTTTCAACTGTCAGTGAATATTGTCACTACAGTAACTTTTCTTCGCTTCTAGCTAAATGTGTAGTTCTGAACTGGAAAAAATATTTTCCAGCACAGAAGAAGAAATTTGATTATTTTCACTTGCTCCAATTAAATGACGCATAAAAATTACAATAAACAAGTGCTTAAGAAAACAAATTATACATGTATATATTTTTGGCTTCTGATGAAAAGAATCTCAGTTGATCAGTGAACGATAAATTGACGAGAAATGTGATGAATCAGAAAAAGTGAAATAAAAATTTGCAAAGCAGTAAGCTGTAACTGTGGCGATCATATCGCCAATGTCGACTCAGGAAGGACAAGGCGAAGGCCGAAAACAGCCTCTAATGGCACTTGGACTTGGTCTGTTCTCGGGTCTCGGACAGGTCATCGGTTTGGAAAAATGACCATGGCAAAAACTGGAAGCAGTCCAAAACTGACCAACAACATGAAAGAAATCGCGGCAAAACGTTTGTGCTAATCAAGCAAAACCAACCTGACTTTCTTGATTTTCCTTGATTACCGTCATCGGTCATTTTTCTATTTTCCAAATCAAACGGAGCCGATATCCTTATCTGATGATGAGAATTGCATCCCACTTCAGGTCAATGGAGCGTTTGCTTTCTCACCACTTGGTCTGGTCATTTCTTTTTCTTCTTTTCCGGGGTCGTCTGTCTGTCCATCATCAAATTGAACATTTTTACATTTTATGCCCAATTTATACCGACAAAACAACCAACTAACTGCCCCCTAATCAACACACATCATGCTCAATTGTGCAAAATCGACTCCATCAGTGGGCGTTGAAATAACCAATTTTGAAAGTTCAGAACATATAAATCAATCAATCACGTTCACCACCTCAACATTATAATTAGTGTATTGAAATAAAAAAGCAAATCTTCATTTGATTTTTCTTTTTGAAAAAAAATAAGCTGATACACTCACTCCTGCTATTAGCAGTTGCAACGTGAATGAATGATTATACCTGCATGAAATAAAAATCAAAAAGCTCTACATGGAAGGGTTTAATTTTTGTTGCAAAGAAACAAAATACTAATTTTTGCCATTTATATTTTACATACAATTCATAAATTGTATGATATCACGAAAAGAAATTGAATAAAAAAGGAAAATTTTTACCACATTGCATTCGCTTCAATTGAAAAAAAAATTTTCTTTTAATCACTGACATTTTTTGTAATAAAATAAGCTGGTAAACGTTCGTATTGGCAAAAAATAACTTTTCATCTTCTCAATTTCAACAACATACGCATATTATATTTGTTTGTTTGCTTGTACATTTATTAAAAAAGCCCTCATTATTATACTTACTCAGATTGCTGTATTACACAACTGGACGTGATAGTGAAAATTGAATCGAAATGGCAACCCCAGTAAAAAAGCATTGTTGGAAAAGAAATAAAATAAATAAACCTGTATTTTGTTTAGAATGAATTTTGCACAAAATTAGCAATTTTGTATAGAAAATTTTTTTTCGAGTAAACAAAATTAACATAACAACGAGCTAGCTGTTGCTTAAGCAAAGGTGATTTTTTGCGACGTCAACAATTCCATAATAGTATAATAATATTGAAATTTGAATTGCAATAACAAAAAACAACAAAGTGAAATTGGAAATTTCAAATTTTAAATTAAAATTTAAACTTTTTCAATTAAATGCAACAACAGTAATGAAACAGTTTTTCAGGAAAAATTTGTAATCTACATGTTCTGTCTCGTCCCACCCAATTAATAATTGAACAATTAGTTACCTTATTATTTATCCAACAAGCAGAGTAGAAGTACAAGTGTTGAAGCAAATGATGATGATCAACTGATTGAATGCTAAACTGTCGTGTTAATAAAGTCGAGGGTCAATTAGCTGAATGAAAGAAAGTATAGCCTGTTGGAAAATTAATAGGAAACACGGGTGAATGGGAATTGACAGTTTCCTGCTGCGTGCTTCTACGTATTTCATTCACTATTCCAATCCACAACTGTACAATGGACGACGACGGCCTTGTTCAACCAGCATGTTCAACATCATTGTTAGTTATACTGCTGCTACAGACCCGCATAAATACTGCACAGCTTTCTACTTGTGTCTTACTGTGCAATAGAAGATAGCAGCAAATCAGCAGGCTCGGTCAATTGTTCCCTATTCAGGTCGTTGGGAGCGGCTTTCTAGCAAAAACTTGTTGTCTCAACAACACTACCAGATTCTATTTTCTCTCTGATCAAATACAACACGTCAATTTTACACTATTTTTCTTTTACATTCTAATCTACTATATTTCTTCTCATCTTATTATATTTATTATCCCATTAAACAAACCAATCTATTTAATAAAATATTATCATATTTTTCTTTTATTTAATAAAAACAAAATGGCAAAATTACCCTACGTAGTTGCTTCTATTAGACTTGATAACACATCAAGCAAAGCCGACCTGTCAGTGTCAAGATTCGAACGTCAAATTAGTAAAATTATTTGATAATGAGTCATAAAGATATCTTACGTAATACATAAAACTTGACAATCTAAAGATAATCAAAGAACCACCAATTGATAATAAAGTCATGAGAAAACACCTATATCTACTGCACATTACCAACCAACAAATGCCAACACTTAGTTGTTGTCTTTATTTACTTTCATTTATTTATCAAGAATAACAACATAAAGCAGATGATTTTATGTGAGTTTTGTTCTTTTCATCAAATATTTAACAAATTCCAACAAATCTAGATTTGCACAATTTTCTATTCAAATATGATCAATTCGAATATTGTATAAATACATCAATAAACACGGACTGTGAATTTCAAAAAAAAAATATTCTGCTAATGCTAATGCAAACAAACATAAGCAATAAAGTTTTTCTTTCATTTTCACCTTTCGCTGATATTTAAAATTTTTCAGAGAATAATTTTCTTATTTTAATAATAAAAAGCAAAAAATACAGTGATAATAAATAGAAACGGTTGAAAAAATTACATTAAAATAAATGTCAGTGCATCTCGTGTTCAGTTTGCATTATATAAACACTGAACCACCACCACCACGGTCAGTGATTCTGTTACGCTTTATTATTATACACGCTTTCGTGCGTAATTGAGACTTGAACTGGATGGATGGAAAAACGTTTCAAATTTACCCCGGTTATAAAATTCAGCAATGAAATAATAAACCGACACTAGTCAACAAAAATACATATTAATACTTTTGAACGGTAATAAACCAAACACAAAACCCATGAACTGAAATTAAACAACATGAACTAAAGTAAAAAATATGCAAATTGGACTGAGAATAAATTTCACCACAGTAATTTTAGAAAAAAAATATGCTTCTGTTCAAAGCTGAAAATGCGTACGATGAAAAAACGGATATTTTTAGAAATTGTTCAGTCGGCTCGTTCAACATGGAGAAAAGTGAACACAACAATTTAGCAGATCAAATTCTCAACAGTTCTGCAAACAGTGCGTATATTCTTCACTCATAGCGGATTACAGTGGCAAAACTCGGCATTGCTGTGTTTACAGAGATGGAGCACAAAAAGACAAAGCACCGTTCAGAGTTGACTTCAGCGTTCAAAGTAAACTGCCCCTTTGTGACCCAGACGTCATATCAACTATTTAATTTATTATTATCATTGTTGATTTATTCAGAAAATCCCCAAATCCAATTTCTCTTTCCAAGCAAACAGTAATCAACTGAACAACTATTTAAATAAAAAATAATAATAAAAGAAACATTGTATTATTGTTATATTGTGTGCATCTTGTAAAAAATCGACAATTGCATTCATAACAACAACCAAAAAGGAAAAAACTATTAATTTATGATTAAAATTAGATAAATAAATTACAGCAAAACGTTTATCTTTTTTATTTTTAGCCAAAGTTTGCAAAACAATTTGTTGAAAAATAAAAATTTACTAAAATGCTAAAAAATGTACAAAATTTTCAGTATAAAAAAGTGGTACTTGTGATGTGATGATACGAGTGAAATTTCACTTCTGCACAAACAGTTCCCTGCAAAGTGGACAGGAAGGCCTGTCAGTGGACTGGAACCACTGTTGCTAAAGTAAAAATATGCAAAAAATGTAATCATCTGTGATATAATAATAATAATAATAATAATAATAATAAATCCCATATTACCAAGCATGACCCGTGAAACTGATGCTTGCATTGGTAACACTTTTTACTCGGCAAATGACCCTCGGATGTTGTGTACGACAAGCACACCGGACAAACGTCCATTCGTTCCAAAATTTTATCCACCTCAGCCTGCCACAGAAGCAAACTATCCAACAGATTGGTCTCCTTAACAAGAGAAGCTTTGATGAATATATGAAACAATACAGCAATTAGTGCAGCAAAACGACTCTGCTTTTTTTACATGTTTCTGCAATCGCATCGCTAATTTTCTTATCCAAAAGTTGAACGAATCTCTCGGAACACCGGACGCGACATTCAAAAACACGTCTGTGCTATTCAACGGGTAATTGGAAGGCAACTTCATTGTGAAAGAAATGATAAAATCATCTTTTCCATAAGTTATGACTACTTCGCTCACATTCGGGCACAATGTAATCTAAACCAAACAATCAGCCATCAACTTGATGCAACTTTAAACAAAAAATCGAATTACTAATTATTACAGTACTGCTGATAAGATTAAAAAATGTATTTTTTTGCTTCATATCATTCTAACAAAAGTATCACAGAATTATTAATATCAGCAGTAGAAACAGCCACAACTACGGCGATGAATAATAAGAAGAAATACTTGCCTTCATTTTCTTCGAAGTTGCTTTGTGATCGGACAAAAGTTTGAACTCATCTTTAATAAGAGATGGACTGAGATGTTTGCTTATAAAGCTTAAAAATAAAAAACAATTAAGCAAGCAAGCAAGCAAACAAGCAATGCATATTGTTTCTTCTTCTTTTTGCACCTCTTAATACGTGAAGTGAGCAACTTTTCTGATCTCCAAAATTGTCTGGTAACGGTGGGGAAAAGTGTCAAAAAGTCCCGAAATACGCACAATGAAAGCCACCAAACAACGCTCGCAGTATCTAAAAAGAGTGATTTAAAAACATGCAAATACACTTTGCATTCCTTGTTTATGTATATTATTAACCAACAGATAAAAGAAAAAGCTTTTACCAGAAATTTTGTTGAACACATCGTCAGTGAACATGACAATGTTCATCTTTTGAGCATTTCGTCCACTTTCAATTGGGCTGAAAAGATTGATCGCCTTTTTCACTTGTTCCACATCAGCCGGATGTTCGACAAAAAACGTCACCAAAATTCTCCACAAGTGGATAAAATGCTGCTGCTGGTACAGCCATTCCCGGTAGCCATCTTGTTGTGATTTATCAACAATGGCAATGTATTCAAACAGCAATTTCCATATTATCATGTATTTGTACATGAAAATTAAAAACGAATTGCTGAAACGACTGACGCTAGAAGCTTGTCTGACATCGTCCAGAAATTCGTGAAAATAACTTGGCACTTCCCTAAAGTATACGAAAAAAAAACATCTCCTCTCCTGCTTTGTTGTTTTTCTTTTGCATTCATCTAATCCAATCCAATCAAATCAAATTCATACGTACTTCATCATACCATTCTGAGCTTCACTTTTCTCGTAAATAGCCACATCCGGCAACAATCTAAATAACAAACATGCACAATGTATTTATTATCATCATTATTATTAAGAAAAACCCACTTGCGTAAACAAAAATACGCCGCAAGTCCAAAAATGAACGAAGTCGCTGTTTGTTTGCGCAACAACATCAGCATTCGACTTATTATAGTTTGCAAGGATTCAGGATAGCTGAAAGCAATAAAAAAGTACAATAAACACATCATACATGTACGAAAAATAATCGCACTTCAAAGCCGAAAGCTTAGCAGACAGCAAAACGTTTTTGACAGGTTTCATCAGAGCATCACGAGGAAGAGATGAAATGAAAACTGCGAGCCTGTAGATCAGCAATCGACGCATTGTACAATTTGAAAAATTTTCTGAAATATTCCAAAATAACAATAAAGCAAATAAAAGCATCGAATTACCCGCATGATAAAAGAATGTATCCAAGTGATTTTCGATGCATTGGCAGAGGAAAAATTGGAACCATTCTTGTTTGCACTGTAATTGTTCTTCTTCTGTTAAATGAGCAAATTTGTTGTAATTCAATTTTTCCGACAACATGTTGCAACAGTGCAAACCCATGATGCAGTGCACCACAAACTGTATGCCCTTCAAACGAGCGGAAAACTAAAAAAAAAAAAGAAATTTTCTTTCTTTTGTCGTCATAATTCTCAAAGTATTCATGATAAATAAATATGTAATTACTTCCATTATTCTGGTAAGCATGAAAAATATGTTTTCGATCATTTTACGCTTAAACTCATAACCACGATCGAACAACAACTGCAACAGCTGCAGGTAAGTTAAATGACGTACACAGTTTTCCGTATCGTCTCCTTCTTCGCTTAAGAAAATAATAGCACACTTATTATTAGTATGCAAAAGAGACGTCGATAGAATATCACTTACAAAATAAATTTATCAATTTGATCAATATCGTCCACCAACTTTTGGAACAACTTTTCCAACATATCGTTAGAGTAAAGTCGAGCCGCCGTGAAAATATCCACAAAATTCTCTTTGGTCAATTCCATCTGATCATCTTGCTGCAGTGGAATCCCCGATGACAGCGGCATGTTCACCACCCACAGCAATTTCAAGTACTGTTTAACATTGTCCTTGCCGACAAGCATATCTTTGACAATGTCGTGAACACTGGCCACCAAATCGTCGGCATCTGCTCCACTGAAAGGATTGTCGTCGTCAGTGGCAGTGGCAGTAGCAGTGGCGGTGGCAGTGGGAGTGGGAGTGGGAGTGGGAGTAAGAGTGTCTTCGTTTTCGATTTCAGAATTCAAAATTTGCTGAGCTTCAGAGTCGAGCTCGGTATCCGAAAGCATCATGGCACAGCTCACATCCGACGCGGCGAAACTCTTCGATTCGGATCCTTCCTCGTCGCTGATGGCCACCACGTCAGAAAAGCCGTCGTCGTGGGAAAGTTTGTTCATCAATTTCACGTCCTTGGCAAGCAAATTGCTCAAGCCGAGCAAGCACAACGGCTCGTCCGAGCCGTCAAATTCGAACACGAAATTGGGAACCATTTTACCTTTGACCAAGTGGAAGACAAAACAGCTGAGCCGGTCGTCGCAGTACTGGGTTTCGGTCAGTATTGAATCGAACTGTTTGAAAAAGCCAAAATCAAAGCAATTCGACCTGGCAAGATGCAAATATTGGGCGGTTCCAAAAATGTCGAACAACTGCCTAATATATTGGAACGAAACGGGCTTGTCGGCGGCTTTGCTCTTGGCCACGTTGGCACAGAATACCCCGATCAGGCAAAAATAGCCGCGCATATTCAAATATCGACACATGTTCTCTTCGTCTTCGGCTAAATTTTGTGGGAACACTTCCCCGCTGAAATTGTCCGCATTCAAAATTGACGCAGGTAAAGCGTTGTTGACAACGGCCAATGCACGCCACTGCAAAAAAAAAGAAATATGGAGAAATGAAATGAAATTGCAAATAATTTTCTTCCGACAACCTCAGAAGCCAAAGTGTCCATAAATTTGATCCACTGATCGTGTGAAGGCAACAGTTGATCGCAAATAAATTTCGTAGAGTAAGCAGAATCGACTTGCTTGCAATGATTCATGCAGTGAAAAATCACCTTCGCGTATTCTTTCGCATATGATATCCTGAAATTTAAACAATTTTGAAATATTCTAATTTTCAAACAAAACAGCAAGCTTTTTCAATTTACCTTTCTTCGCTTAACTCTTTTTCAAAAACCTCCTCTCTGACAAGCGAACTCATCTGCTCCAGCAGAGAATCTGCCACGGAGAACTCGCCCATCGATGTTATCGTATGAAAAGCATACAACAACGCTATTGTAACAGAACCGCGCAGAGTATCGACATCTGATTCTAAAGAACAAATCACATTCTTGCCATGTTCACCATAACAATATGTAAATAAAGTAATCAACAATCGGCATGCTTCTTCTTTCAAATGGCCATTCCAAAATTCCTGAACATGAATGAAAAATAAAATTCAGAAGTGTAAAAAAACACAAAGCAAAAGAACAACAATGCCCATAGAACGTGCATATAAAAAAGTGCGAATGGTTGATTACCTCACACATGAATAAACCTCTCGCCAAAACGGCAACTTTCGCCACGTTAGACCAGTTGCGTAACGCTTCACGATTGAGAATAACATTCAAAGGGGATTCTTCAGTTTTAATTTCTAAAAATTATTACAATCGAAAAATCAAAAACCATATTTTACACTAAACAACAATAAAACGAACCTTTCAAAAATGTCAAAAGTAAACTTGCCACTTCTTTGCAAGATTTTTCAATTGTCAGACAATCATCGTGCAATAGACAGTTCAAAAAACGTCGAGCCGAATCAACCGGATGATATCGGCTAAAATCGAACTTCATCTTATTGGATGAAGTCAATGCGGCAATCGTTTCTATGATTGAAAAGTGTTCCATCTGAAAGCAAAATTATCAAAATTAAAAGAAAAACATACGAGTGATAAACAAACAAAATGTACGCATGTATACTTTGTAAATTCTATCCAAAGCCATAGTACGGTCTTCTTCATTCATCAAGTTGACCAACAAAAAATAAATTTGCATCGCCGATACACGGTCGTTCGCTTCCAACAGTAAAAATCTGTTCACGTTGCTCATCGATTCGTAAATCTTTTTCACGTATTTCGAAGCATCGGTTTCAATGCTGCGCTCCATTTCGCACAGCTTTTTGAACTTTTCCAAATTTTCATCAAAATCACAATTTTGATTCAACAACCAATAACGTTGCGTATCCAAAATTTGCTCAAATACCGGCTTTATAAATCGATGCAACAACGCCGATTCTGGATACAGAAGGTTCGCAATGAGCAAAGATAAATTTTCGCTTGCAACAGTTTCGTCTTCCAACAAACTATCAACCATCAACAAAACGTGCTTGCACAAATCTTCCAAAAACGGCTTAAAACTTGAATTCATGTCGCTCAGTTTGATTACAAATTCCACAAAATCTTTACAACACTGAATCACCACATCTTGATCAGAAGCTGGGTAAAATTTAATGCATCGCCCGTACGCAAAAGTCACCTACAACAACAATAGTAAAAATAATAAATAGAATTAATTTGAAAAACAAAAAATAATTTACCAAATAATTCAATCCTGCACTATCATTGGTAGTAACGTTGTCCACATCTTTCAAAAATTTTAAAACTGCCAATTGTTCAACTAACAGCGAGTCAATGACACGTTTCTCACAATTCTCCTTCGTCAAACATGTCTTCACCCTGAAGAATATATCAAATACAAAAAAAATTATTACTATAAATAAATGACAAATGTAAATTAAAAAATAAAAATTGTATATACTTTACTGCCAAATTAGTTACAACAAGTCCTATTCGTTGTATTTTCACATCGTCTGATGCGGGTGGCAAAATAGCAAAAAATGGTGCAAACAATTTCGCACCGTCGCACAGGCTATCACTGTCCAGTGAATCTGAAATTGCTGTTGCAAGGCAAGAAATAAATCGTCCACAATCAATATGCACCCAAATATCCTGAAAAAGAACAATAATCAATCCCTCATAAGAATCTCATACGCATGTATTTTAAAATAAAATACACACACAATTATAAATTATTAAATTGTCCATGCATTAGTTGCGAGAACAAAAAATAATCTCTCACCTCCACCAACTTATTCAATTCGGATATCACACCGAACATGTAACGAAATGTGCACAGTTGTATGGATGTCATGCTTTTTTGTATGGAAGTATACAGCCTTTTCAGTATCAAACTTTGAGATGAGTGTATAAAAACCGGAACTAAAGATTGAACCGTTCGATACCAAGAATTGACAAGATCCAATTTCTGAAACAAATATACATAAATACATACACATGTACGTACGTATGTGCATCCAAAAAAAATATTCAAAARRTCGTTATAAAAAGATTACGTACTTCATCGCACAAAAGTGGTAAATCCCAAAAAGTGATGCACTTCCCTAACGACTGCACCACGCCAAATTGAGGTGATCCTTCCGTGATCAAAGATCTGCCCAACGCCCAGCTTAAGCTTTCCAAGCATATGCTAAGCGTCACGTCCAATCTCGAATCCAATTCGCTGAAAAAAGCATAAAATAAAACAAGTTCGAGAAATATGCCTACTTTTAAAGTAAGTTATTGACAAAAAACTTTACACTCAACATAATTGTCATAACTAATCATTCATTCTACGCTAAGCTGTGCATGCAACGTATGAAAACTGCAATGAGGTTCAAAAATTAAAATTTTTATGCCTTGGATTTACAACAAATTTTTCCTTTATTAACAAATTGAAGAAACAGATTGACGGTTTTTTGTTTTGAATACCTCAGAGCGGGGATCGTCCCTTCGTCGTTTATTAGCATTCGACAACATGTCTGCAATAAAAAAAACTTATGTATTCATATATATTTTTTTCAGTTTACTTATTTTCATAAAAGTTGTACAGTCATTACTTTTAATTTATATTTAATTCTTCCAAATCCAGATTACTTTTAAATGAAATATGTAATTAAATGTGTTATTAATACAATATAAAAATTAACCAAAACTTATTTTAAAAAAATATTCGCAATTATAAAATAAAAGATATCTTTCTTACTCGACACCAATTTTCTGTAAAAAGAGAGTTAAACTCAGTATTTGTAACACTATTGAAAAAATTGATTCCGTCTTTTGCGGTGACTGCAACTTCCTTTTTGGGGTCAAAAACGCCCAACAGTAAATAAATCAGTGCATCATCCACCGGCTTCCGCTGGCATGGCAACACCTTCATCAAAAAGGCAGTACAAACTTCATGTGACAACTTTCGTATTCCCGAAATCGGATCCTAAAAACAAAAATACAATCATAACTAATATCCAAATTAACAAACTACCACAACTCTATTACTAAAGCACTTCGGGCGTAAAACCGATTCCAATAAGCAAAAGAAGGCATAACTTGTTGCACATCAGAGACTGCAATTAAATTTATCAGTTCGCTCATTCCCTAAAATAAATACAGTCCATATATACATAAATTCATTTATTTATTTAACAAATTTATTAAAAAGCTATTACTCAAAAATCAATAAACGCACATTAATCAATATGCTAATTATGAAACCAGTAAATTTTTAAATAAAGTTATTACGACAAATCTACTGTTATTATTAATAATAGCAGAATTAAACACAACGTCAAACAAAATAAAGAATGCAATTTCAATTGTTCTTATGCTAAACTTATTCATTACACAAAATAAAAAAAGATAACTGCTCCTTCGTAAAAACAACTGGATCAAAAATGAGTTTTCCTTCAAAAAATCCCTAAACAGCAACTTAAATTTACAAAAAATATACTACAGACTGATAAATGCACAGGAGAGTTGTGATGGAAATCTGAAGAATAAAACAGCTCGTGTAGCTTGAAAATGTTTAGCAATGCTGTACCTTGTACTTGGTATCAACTTCTTTTTTAAAAATTTTCTTAAAAACATCTTTAAATGGAATTGGCAATGACATCATGGTTACAGCTGTCACATTGCTATCCGAGGCAGTGTTCTGTGCAAAAACGGAAAATGTTCTCAGCCCACCGGACTCTGCGACCAGTTCAGCTGCCCGTCTACTATTCGATGGCTAAAACAGCAACTTTCACGTGTGCCAATTCAATTTTATTTTTAAGCATTCAAGGCAAATTCCAATTTTCATTTACATACCTGCGCACGCTGATACCTTCTTCTCACCATGATAATCTAAAAATTGCAAAACTTATTTTAAGACATTACACTATTAATTGATTATTATATTCATAATAAGAAAAAAAAGCTTACAATATACCTAACCTAAAAATCATTACTGTAAAGAGTACAGTAATTCATCTAAAGCTCCCACGTTTACAACGAAAATTTTCAAAAAACAAAACAAAAAGTAGTCTTAATGCATTTAAAATATTTAAAATCTAAGCTTTTCGCTTTCCATTATAATTTAACATAACAACTGCAGCTTATAACAACAATAAACAAAAAATTTAATTTTCGAAAAAAGTAACTTCATGCAATGTCAAAAATAAAAAATAAATATATAAACTCAAAATTTATTTATTTACATTTATAAGCTAGCTCATGTCAGAAGAAAGAAAAATTCAAGAATGAAATGCTACAGAAAACTTAAAACTTTAAAACTGTCATTAAACTATGAGAGCTAAGACAACATTGACAAAACAACATCCTAAAGAAAAGGTTAACAACGAAAAGAAATCTCAATTTGAGCTACTGTGCGAAAAGTACAACAAAATTAAAAATATTTAACATTCATTATTATCCTCAATGTATTTATGATTCTAGGACAATTCTGTTTGAATAATAAATAGTTTATGCAAAGGAATATATGACAAGCATGCTAACAAGAGAACCATTCCCCCTTGAAAATTAGCAATAATCAATTACCGAGATCACAAAAAGTACAATTAATCAATGAAACATTCAACCACGCATATACATGTATATATGAATTGAATATATGTATATATATATATAACAAAACGTTTAGTTCTTCAGTTTCTAAAAGTAAAATTTAGTCTCAACATAATTACGCAAAAAACAAACAAATTCTTCATATTTATTTCAAAAATTTACGGATACAAATTGTAAAAATAACTTTAACTTTCTGGAAATTTAACTACCATAAAAATCATCGTAGATGACAACAATAATGGTAATGCTGAAAATACTGAAGCTGAAAAGTAATTCACAATACTCACTTTAAGATGACTACATAAAAAATACCATTCAAAATACTGTTCTAAATTAACCAACACGAAAACAATATCCAAAACCTCTCTAACAACCAACAATTCCACATACACTACAGTACTATAAGCATGTAATAAGGTAATTGCATTACTGTATTATTATAATGCTGTTGAAATCCTTTACAATTACTTCACAATTTGCACTTATGTATTTTCAATTGAATTTAAAAGAATTCCTCTTTTAGATTATACATTAAAATTCGAAGTATTTTCAACATTATTTAATGTGTAAACAAGACTGTAGTACAAAAGTGATTCTCATTGCTTAAATTCATTCTGACAAATTCGATTTGAAATCGAGATGAACACTTTTGAATGGTCGATTTATCATATTTTAAATAAACTTTTGTTACTTGAGCAAAATTTGTTTTGAAACGTCCCGCTAAAGGTGCTTTTAAAAATACACACGCAGTCATTTTTTTAATTGTGTGCAGCTCAAAATTTCTTGAAACAATTCCGTAAATGATTAAATTTCATGAAATAAAGCATTAATAATTTTAATATAAGTTTCAAAGGAAAAAATTATTTTCAAAGCTAAGCAAATTTAAAATGAAACATTTTGACCCATAAAATATTAACTACTGTAAGTATTCATAATTCGGTGTTATAAATGTTGAAAATCCAAGAAGTATTTGCATGTGAGCAATTATCAAAGGAACATCTAAAACCAATCGACAAATAAAACAGTAAAAAGTATTACGCCAATAAAAGAACGCAAACAAAAATTTGTTCGAATCATCCTATTTCATCAAAGTTATTTGAATTTATACTGAATATATTTGTAGATTTATCTCAAATAAGTACAAATGAGATCATAGAAGAGTTGTTTGAAATATCAGAAGATTTTCTCCCTAGACTAATTCGTGATACGAAGAACGAAAGAAGCATTACAATTTTACACAATGTTACTTGGAATAAAATAGCAATCTAATTTTACGTTTCAGTTTTATTTCGGGAAAGCGTTGTTTGAAAATTGGAGTCAAGTTTTGCGTTTTAATTGTAACTATTTCTGGAAGTGTCATTTCAAATGTCAACAACCATTGGTCTTTAGCTATTATAAACCTAAAGCTGCTTTTCACCAGTTACTTTTTCAGTTTTAATTTTGAAATCCAAACTAAAGCAGTTCCTTCACTTTATCCCACGATATATTTTGTGAAATTGCAGTGCAAATATTTTGATCAATGAAACGTGAAATATTGCAACCATTCACAATAGAATTATAAATAATAGAAATTATGAGTTAATGGAATCCTGACTCTTGAGTACCGAAAACGACGTAAGATCAGATCACAGTAAAAACAACTTTTAACCGATGAACAAATTAAAGTAATTAAATCTTTGACCAATTAGGGAATAATGAACTCGGGAAAAATTTCCTCCCTAACCAAGGTACATCCAAAGTAGTCTAATTCATAAATTTGCGTTTTACATAATAACTGCTGCCTCTATTAAGTCGCTAGTATATCGACCAACGTCAAACGCACATCATTAAAGCATACGTCATATCAGCTCCTGGCATCAATATGATGTGCTTTCGTAATTTTCATTGGTTTGTGCTTTATATCCAAATTTTACACGTATTTGTTTCTGGCTGTAATGGACAGGACGTACACACGCTATAAGATCAGGGTAAGTCAGGAAGATTCGAATTTCCCACTCAAAATTAAATACACTCCACTTTATCTGCGAAAGCAAAAATTTAACGCTTGTAAGTGGTGTTGCAAGAAGTTTTTTCGGTGTTAAAATCGTAAATTTTAATGAAAAATTTTGAATTATGCATTAAAAATGCATCTTTTAACATTTAAAATAAACGTAAAACTCGAATCAGTTTACATGTACAATGGTAATGAAGGTATAAGCAAAGTACATTTTGCCATTGGTAAACAAACCGCAAAGACATGAAAAATGTTCGCATAAGTATTTGTAAGAAGCTAGGAAAATGAATTGCAATTCCAGGAAATACCTGCCAATGATGACCTTTGATTTGTAGAACATGAAATGGCCTATACGTTTATAGAAAGGCGTTTTTAAAACAAAACTTAAAGAGCATATTTTTCTGGCTGTTGCTTTACGATAAATATTTTTGTATATGTACTGTAACTTCATCGGAGAGAGAATGCATCAATCAAAATTAATATCTGTGAATGAAATTCAGCTGATGGGAAAAGAAAATTTTTATGTTTAATGTTCAGTGGAACAGTTGTTCTCATTCAAATTTTCATAATTAAAACGGTTGATTTTTAGAAACAAAGGAACTGAGGATGGTCTACTTTAGAGCAATTTTCAATGCCTTTCTTACTGGTCGTTTAACGCGTTATCGTATTGGATCTTCACATCATAGACTTATTGGTGGCCCTTGTCTGAGTGCGCATTGATTCTAACTTAATTAATCTGACTTTAATTGATCTGACTATCTTAACTAATATCTGACTACGTCTTGCACCAAATCGTGGCGTAGTATGTCCATGTATATGAAGGCAGAGCATGCAAATTTAAACACACCGGTAAAAATTATTGGAGGTGTTTAAAAGTATCATTGCGTGTGTTCCTTGTTATTAGCGATCATTTTACTTTGGCTATTCAATACTGTGTAACATATTACTTTTTCTGTTGCGTTCGCTGAATACGCGCTATCACACTTTATATAACATCATAGTGGTACACTGAAATATACAATAATGATTAAATTATTTTTGAAAATGCTGATCACTGAAATAAAAAAACTTTACCATAAATAAATAGTATATTGAAAAGGCAAAATTTTGATGAATGACAAACATAAATTTTAATGAAAGAAACAATGTAATTTTGACTAATAAAAATTTTTACTGTTAATATTATATCTCTACTATTAAGTTTCGTCATCTTAAATTAAAATATCTGAATCAATAAAAAGAAAAAATATTACAGCTAATCACAACTGAGAAGTATAAATTAATGAAAAATTCAACAATAAAAACCAATAAGACAACGGTGCGATGGTAGAAATGAGAAGCGCTACCAATGACTAGAAAGAAATCGCAGTAAAAGTTGCTCCTGAGTTTAAACATCATTGCAACATGCATAAATGATCTCATTCAGTAATGATAGGAAGAGGAAATAATAACAGTGAATTGTGGTGCATCATTGTGGTTATGACCAAGTTAATTGTTCCACAGATCTACACTAAGCGTGCGCTGAAGTTACTCTAAGAAATACCAAATAAAAACAAACGCACACCAGTGTTAAAGGGGAATTAATATGATAAAACATTATCATCACCCTCTGTGATGAAGTCGAGGCTTCTTATAAGAAACGTAAATGATGAATTGCTGTATTTGACATATGGCTGCATTCGATCAATCTCACATCAGGAAAACAAGCAGAATTAGAAAGTGATTTTACTATTTCCAATATGCTGATAAAAACCTCAAACAAAAAACTCATGAAATGAAAACGACGCAGTGTTTATAATGGCATCGAACAACAGCTTTGTGAATTCGGTTGTTCTTCTTTAAACACTATATGGATGTTACAACGTGAAGCGTTCAAACGTCTTCCAGTTCATCACTGGTTTGTGCGCAACATTTTAAAAGACATTAGCCACACGACTGCGCCAGTAATCAAAGTGAAATTTGTAGTCGTCGATAGGGATGTGGACGCCCACTTTTGCTTCCCCGTCGACAGACATCAGGAGAGATGCGCCTCTGCGTACAACCATGTCACATGATGGTCATGAATAATCGCACACAGCGGTAAGAATACGCCACTGTTACCTTCGAGGATCCGTATAGAATTTGTGCGGTGCTATTTGACGAACATGCATTTCCATTGCTTCTGCATAAGGTTTAGTTGCAGTAATCAAAGTGAGAGTTGCAATCGTTGACAGGGATGTGGACGGTCACTTTGCTTCCCCGTCGACGGACATCAAGAGGGATGCGCCTCTGCGTACAACCATGTCACATGATGGTCATGAATAATCGCACACAGCGGTAAGAATACGCTACTATTACCTTCGAGGATCCGTATAGAATTTCTGCTGTGCTATTTTGACGAACATGCATTCCCATTGTTTCCGTATAACCATACACAATCAGTATGTAAGGAAGATAACTCTTTTCAGAATTTCAGTGACTTTCTTGCCAGCGAGTAATCTGAGTTTAAAAAAAATGTTTACATATCAATTCATTCAAGTCGTTCAAGATTCACACATTGGCCCTACTACCAGCATTTCGACGACCAGAAGCTGTAATTTTCAGCTTTTTCATCCATGCAGAGTTAGCTGTACATTCAGGAGTTACATTAATCAATAAATTTTCTTTCTTCTTTGGCATACTAAAGGTTCTCCTTCCGTAAACGGCTGAATTTCTTGAAGAAATGTCCATAGAATTTTCATTGGAAATATCTTCCTCAACATTCCTAATTGAACCTGACAGGAGTAGAAGCAAAGCAAGTTCTGGCAACGAATCAGAATCATCTGGTAAAAGTTGTCTTTTCCATGATATTCTGCAGAGCAGACCGGGTTCAGTGTATCAAAAACAGTGCACTATATTTTGACCAACTGCCGTTACCTTGGTAATACCTCACAGCAATGTAGAAAATAACCGAAACTTATGAAACTTGCGTTCATTACAAACTGATCGTCGATAAAAAAACAACACACGAAAGATCGACTTCGACGG
This sequence comes from Trichinella murrelli, assembly GCA_002221485.1. Classification (NCBI taxonomy): domain Eukaryota; kingdom Metazoa; phylum Nematoda; class Enoplea; order Trichinellida; family Trichinellidae; genus Trichinella; species Trichinella murrelli. The sequence goes on along the minus strand of CM008133.1, from coordinate 17,236,048 downwards.
CAGGAGCTACACAACGCAACCAACGCCCTGTGCGCAAAGTCACCAAACTGAAACTGACATATTTTCAAGCTGCTTTTATATCACGCTTGCCGATTGTTGCCTGCCTTATCTCTATAATCTTTGCTTCGCAACGATTCGCGTGATCTCTTTTCGCTCACGCACGACGTGTAAAATTTCGCAACTTACGCAGCTTTTTCAACGCGGCTCAGCACGACATGATTGGCGGATACGTTCCGCTCGCTATATGACGAGCGACTGTACTGCCACCTGCCGCCGTTAATCTGACGTAACTTGTGGCGTAATATAAAAATTACAAGCAAAATGTTTAATAGTACATTTCAACGCCGGTTGAAAAAAGTATTTTTGTCAGTATTATATATTAAACAATGTAATGCATTCAATTAATTTTATTAGTATATTGAATTTCATTTATTAAAGTGTTATCAAAAATAATCAGCTCCATATATATTTGCGATGGGCAATTGATTCAATATTATGCGCAAACAAGGTCATTTATATCTGTGAGTTAAGCTGGAAACATATTTTCATTATATCAAGATAAAATGTTGCAATATCAAAATTCAGTGTAATGTAAATTCGCAAGCTTAGATATAAATAATAAAATAAAGTTAATGAAATGTAGTATTTTGTAAGTATCAAATTATATTTCTCCATCTTCGTTGAAGCGATTCAATCAAGCATAACTTTTCTCTCATGAATATCGCTTCTTTTTGGGGTAGATTTCAATGAAGAACGTTTTCTTCGAGATTTGGTTGATTTGACAAAACTGCTTTTTGACTGGATTTTTCACGCTTTTTCTTATTACACGAGATTTTCCTCCACTATTAGATCTTTGTCGCACTGCGATGTTACGGGCCACTTTCTTGGCAGGAGTCTTCTTCCTTTTAATAATCTTTGATCTCGAACGTGACCGCAACGACTGCAAACACGTTGGACAAATTATTTCTGAGGGAGCTTCACCTCCATCTAATTGTACAGCTGATGGTCTTTCTGCAATTTTAATCTTGATGATGGAACCAATATTTGACGAGTAGAACGCTTTGGGGTTTGAATTCTTGACATTGGACGTCTTCGAGGACGGGTAAGACTACCCCTGCGACTACTCATACTTCTTCGGCTGCTACTGCGACTGCGACTTCGACTAGAACTACGAGCAGAGCGCGCCATTGTCGAACAGGGTATGGACCACACAAACGATAAGACTGAACAACGTTTGTTTGAACATCACTTATATAGGCTATATTGCACTTTAAACAATATCACTTTAAATCAAAATTGTTTAAACTTATCTTTAATGTAGGTTATGAATCAAATGATCATCAGTATTACTCTAGCTTGATACACAAAACTCAGAAAAAATGTAGAAAAATCTGGAAATCATAGAGTATGAGATCTGCTCAAATTATTCTGTTTTGATTAGTTGAAATATTTTTTAATTTCATTAATACAAATATTTAAATACGCAACAATTGATTACGTAACATTAGTGAATTTGATGTTTGGTTTTTCAAATGCCGTTGTTTTTTATACGTGTAAGAAGTACTGAAGCGCCCTCAGAAATGATTTGTCCAACGTGTTTGCAGTCGTTGCGGTCACGTTCGAGATCAAAGAGTATCACAAGGAAAAAGACCCCTGGCAAGAAAGTAGCCCGTAAAAAAGTGGACGAAAATATGTTCGTAATAAAAGAAAAGCTTCAAAAAATCCAATCAAAAAGCAGTTTTGATTAGTCAACTAAATGTCGAAGAAAACGTTCTTCATTGAAATCTACCCCAAATAAGAAGCGTTATTCATTGAGAAGAAAAGTTATGCTTGATTGAATCGCTTCAACGAAGATGGAGAAATATAATTTGATACTTACAAAATACTACATTTCATTAACTTTATTTTTATTATTTATATCTAAGCTTGCGAATTTACATTACACTGAATTTTGTATATGCAACATTTTATCTTGATATAATGAAAATATGTTTCCAGCTTAACTCACAGATATAAATGACCTTGTTTGCGCATAATATTGAATCAAATTGCCCCATCGCAAAATATATATGGAGCTGATTATTTTTGATAACACTTTAATAAATGAAATTCAATATACTAATAAAATTAATTGAATGCATTACATTGTTTAATATATAATACTGAACAAAAATACTTTTTTCAACCGGCGTTGAAATGTACTATTAAACATTTTGCTTGTAATTTTTATATTACGCCACAAGTTACGTCAGATTAACGGCGGCAGGTGGCAGTACAGTCGCTCGTCATATAGCGAGCGGAACGTATCCGCCAATCATGTCGTGCCTGAGCCGCGTTGAAAAAGCTGCGTAAGTTGCGAAATTTTACACGTCGTGCGTGAGCGAAAAGAGATCACGCGAATCGTTGCGAAGCAAAGATTATAGAGATAAGGCAGGCAAACAATCGGCAAGCGTGATATAAAAGCAGCTTGAAAATATGTCAGTTTCAGTTTGGTGACTTTGCGCACAGGGCGTTGGTTGCGTTGTGTAGCTCCTGCCGTCGAAGTCGATCTTTCGTGTGTTTTTTTTATCGACGATCAGTTTGTAATGAACGCAAGTTTCATAAAGTTTCGGTTATTTTCTACATTGCTGTGAGGTATTACCAAGGTAACGGCAGTTGGTCAAAATATAGTGCACTGTTTTTGATACACTGAACCCGGTCTGCTCTGCAGAATATCATGGAAAAGAACAACTTTTAAGATGATTCTGATTCGTTGCAGAACTTGCTTTGCTTCTACTC
>CM008133.1:17184397-17233170 GCA_002221485.1 Trichinella murrelli | reverse complement strand
TCGAACGTCAAATTAGTAAAATTATTTGATAACGAGTCATAAAGATATCTTACGTAATACATAAAACTTGACAATCTAAAGATAATCAAAGACCACCAATTGATAATAAAGTCATGAGAAAACACCTATATCTACTGCACATTACCAACCAACAAATGCCAACACTTAGTTGTTGTCTTTATTTACTTTCATTTATTTATCAAGAATAACAACATAAAGCAGATGATTTTATGTGAGTTTTGTTCTTTTCATCAAATATTTAACAAATTCCAACAAATCTAGATTTGCACAATTTTCTATTCAAATATGATCAATTCGAATATTGTATAAATACATCAATAAACACGGACTGTGAATTTCAAAAAAAAATATTCTGCTAATGCTAATGCAAACAAACATGAGCAATAAAGTTTTTCTTTCATTTTCACCTTTCGCTGATATTTAAAATTTTTCAGAGAATAATTTTCTTATTTTAATAATAAAAAGCAAAAAATACAGTGATAATAAATAGAAACGGTTGAAAAAATTACATTAAAATAAATGTCAGTGCATCTCGTGTTCAGTTTGCATTATATAAACACTGAACCACCACCACCACCACGGTCAGTGATTCTGTTACGCTTTATTATTATACACGCTTTCGTGCGTAATTGAGACTTGAACTGGATGGATGGAAAAACGTTTCAAATTTACCCCGGTTATAAAATTCAGCAATGAAATAATAAACCGACACTAGTCAACAAAAATACATATTAATACTTTTGAACGGTAATAAACCAAACACAAAACCCATGAACTAAAATTAAACAACATGAACTAAAGTAAAAAATATGCAAATTGGACTGAGAATAAATTTCACCACAGTAATTTTAGAAAAAGAATATGCTTCTGTTCAAAGCTGAAAATGCGTACGATGAAAAAACGGATATTTTTAGAAATTGTTCAGTCGGCTCGTTCAACATGGAGAAAAGTGAACACAACAATTTAGCAGATCAAATTCTCAACAGTTCTGCAAACAGTGCGTATATTCTTCACTCATAGCGGATTACAGTGGCAAAACTCGGCATTGCTGTGTTTACAGAGATGGAGCACAAAAAGACAAAGCACCGTTCAGAGTTGACTTCAGCGTTCAAAGTAAACTGCCCTTTGTGACCCAGACGTCATATCAACTATTAATTTATTATTATCATTGTTGATTTATTCAGAAAATCCCCAAATCCAATTTCTCTTTCCAAGCAAACAGTAATCAACTGAACAACTATTTAAATAAAAAATAATAATAAAAGAAACATTGTATTATTGTTATATTGTGTGCATCTTGTAAAAAATCGACAATTGCATTCATAACACAACCAAAAAGGAAAAAACTATTAATTTATGATTAAAATTAGATAAATAAATTACAGCAAAACGTTTATCTTTTTTATTTTTAGCCAAAGTTTGCAAAACAATTTGTTGAAAAATAAAAATTTACTAAAATGCTAAAAAATGTACAAAATTTTCAGTATAAAAAAGTGGTACTTGTGATGTGATGATACGAGTGAAATTTCACTTCTGCACAAACAGTTCCCTGCAAAGTGGACAGGAAGGCCTGTCAGTGGACTGGAACCACTGTTGCTAAAGTAAAAATATGCAAAAGATGTAATCATCTGTGATATAATAATAATAATAATAAATCCCATATTACCAAGCATGACCCGTGAAACTGATGCTTGCATTGGTAACACTTTTTACTCGGCAAATGACCCTCGGATGTTGTGTACGACAAGCACACCGGACAAACGTCCATTCGTTCCAAAATTTTATCCACCTCAGCCTGCCACAGAAGCAAACTATCCAACAGATTGGTCTCCTTAACAAGAGAAGCTTTGATGAATATATGAAACAATACAGCAATTAGTGCAGCAAAACGACTCTGCTTTTTTTACATGTTTCTGCAATCGCATCGCTAATTTTCTTATCCAAAAGTTGAACGAATCTCTCGGAACACCGGACGCGACATTCAAAAACACGTCTGTGCTATTCAACGGGTAATTGGAAGGCAACTTCATTGTGAAAGAAATGATAAAATCATCTTTTCCATAAGTTATGACTACTTCGCTCACATTCGGGCACAATGTAATCTAAACCAAACAATCAGCCATCAACTTGATGCAACTTTAAACAAAAAATCGAATTACTAATTATTACAGTACTGCTGATAAGATTAAAAAATGTATTTTTTTGCTTCATATCATTCTAACAAAAGTATCACAGAATTATTAATATCAGCAGTAGAAACAGCCACAACTACGGCGATGAATAATAAGAAGAAATACTTGCCTTCATTTCTTCGAAGTTGCTTTGTGATCGGACAAAAGTTTGAACTCATCTTTAATAAGAGATGGACTGAGATGTTTGCTTATAAAGCTTAAAAATAAAAAACAATTAAGCAAGCAAGCAAGCAAACAAGCAATGCATATTGTTTTCTTCTTTTTGCACCTCTTAATACGTGAAGTGAGCAACTTTTCTGATCTCCAAAATTGTCTGGTAACGGTGGGGAAAAGTGTCAAAAGTCCCGAAATACGCACAATGAAAGCCACCAAACAACGCTCGCAGTATCTAAAAGAGTGATTTAAAAACATGCAAATACACTTTGCATTCCTTGTTTATGTATATTATTAACCAACAGATAAAGAAAAGCTTTTACCAGAAATTTTGTTGAACACATCGTCAGTGAACATGACAATGTTCATCTTTTGAGCATTTCGTCCACTTTCAATTGGGCTGAAAAGATTGATCGCCTTTTTCACTTGTTCCACATCAGCGGATGTTCGACAAAAACGTCACCAAAATTCTCCACAAGTGGATAAAATGCTGCTGCTGGTACAGCCATTCCCGGTAGCCATCTTGTTGTGATTTATCAACAATGGCAATGTATTCAAACAGCAATTTCCATATTATCATGTATTTGTACATGAAAATTAAAAACGAATTGCTGAAACGACTGACGCTAGAAGCTTGTCTGACATCGTCCAGAAATTCGTGAAAATAACTTGGCACTTCCTAAAGTATACGAAAAAAAAACATCTCCTCTCCTGCTTTGTTGTTTTTCTTTGCATTCATCTAATCAATCCAATCAAATCAAATTCATACGTACTTCATCATACCATTCTGAGCTTCACTTTTCTCGTAAATAGCCACATCCGGCAACAATCTAAATAACAAACATGCACAATGTATTTATTATCATCATTATTATTAAGAAAAACCCACTTGCGTAAACAAAAATACGCCGCAAGTCCAAAAATGAACGAAGTCGCTGTTTGTTTGCGCAACAACATCAGCATTCGACTTATTATAGTTTGCAAGGATTCAGGATAGCTGAAAGCAATAAAAAAGTACAATAAACACATCATACATGTACGAAAATAATCGCACTTCAAGCCGAAAGCTTAGCAGACAGCAAAACGTTTTTGACAGGTTTCATCAGAGCATCACGAGGAAGAGATGAAATGAAAACTGCGAGCCTGTAGATCAGCAATCGACGCATTGTACAATTTGAAAAATTTTCTGAAATATTCCAAAATAACAATAAAGCAATAAAAGCATCGAATTACCCGCATGATAAAAGAATGTATCCAGTGATTTTCGATGCATTGGCAGAGGAAAATTGGAACCATTCTTGTTTGCACTGTAATTGTTCTTCTTCTGTTAAATGAGCAAATTTGTTGTAATTCAATTTTTCCGACAACATGTTGCAACAGTGCAAACCCATGATGCAGTGCACCACAAACTGTATGCCTTCAAACGAGCGGAAAACTAAAAAAAAAAAGAAATTTTCTTTCTTTTGTCGTCATAATTCTCAAAGTATTCATGATAAATAAATATGTAATTACTTCCATTATTCTGGTAAGCATGAAAAATATGTTTTCGATCATTTACGCTTAAACTCATAACCACGATCGAACAACAACTGCAACAGCTGCAGGTAAGTTAAATGACGTACACAGTTTTCCGTATCGTCTCCTTCTTCGCTTAAGAAAATAATAGCACACTTATTATTAGTATGCAAAAGAGACGTCGATAGAATATCACTTACAAAATAAATTTATCAATTTGATCAATATCGTCCACCAACTTTTGGAACAACTTTTCCAACATATCGTTAGAGTAAAGTCGAGCCGCCGTGAAAATATCCACAAAATTCTCTTTGGTCAATTCCATCTGATCATCTTGCTGCAGTGGAATCCCGATGACAGCGGCATGTTCACCACCCACAGCAATTTCAAGTACTGTTTAACATTGTCCTTGCCGACAAGCATATCTTTGACAATGTCGTGAACACTGGCCACCAAATCGTCGGCATCTGCTCCACTGAAAGGATTGTCGTCGTCAGTGGCAGTGGCAGTAGCAGTGGCGGTGGCAGTGGGAGTGGGAGTGGGAGTGGGAGTAAGAGTGTCTTCGTTTTCGATTTCAGAATTCAAAATTTGCTGAGCTTCAGAGTCGAGCTCGGTATCCGAAAGCATCATGGCACAGCTCACATCCGACGCGGCGAAACTCTTCGATTCGGATCCTTCCTCGTCGCTGATGGCCACCACGTCAGAAAAGCCGTCGTCGTGGGAAAGTTTGTTCATCAATTTCACGTCCTTGGCAAGCAAATTGCTCAAGCCGAGCAAGCACAACGGCTCGTCCGAGCCGTCAAATTCGAACACGAAATTGGGAACCATTTTACCTTTGACCAAGTGGAAGACAAAACAGCTGAGCCGATCGTCGCAGTACTGGGTTTCGGTCAGTATTGAATCGAACTGTTTGAAAAAGCCAAAATCAAAGCAATTCGACCTGGCAAGATGCAAATATTGGGCGGTTCCAAAAATGTCGAACAACTGCCTAATATATTGGAACGAAACGGGCTTGTCGGCGGCTTTGCTCTTGGCCACGTTGGCACAGAATACCCCGATCAGACAAAAATAGCCGCGCATATTCAAATATCGACACATGTTCTCTTCGTCTTCGGCTAAATTTTGTGGGAACACTTCCCCGCTGAAATTGTCCGCATTCAAAATTGACGCAGGTAAAGCGTTGTTGACAACGGCCAATGCACGCCACTGCAAAAAAAAGAAATATGGAGAAATGAAATGAAATTGCAAATAATTTTCTTCCGACAACCTCAGAAGCCAAAGTGTCCATAAATTTGATCCACTGATCGTGTGAAGGCAACAGTTGATCGCAAATAAATTTCGTAGAGTAAGCAGAATCGACTTGCTTGCAATGATTCATGCAGTGAAAAATCACCTTCGCGTATTCTTTCGCATATGATATCCTGAAATTTAAACAATTTTGAAATATTCTAATTTGCAAACAAAACAGCAAGCTTTTTCAATTTACCTTTCTTCGCTTAACTCTTTTTCAAAAACCTCCTCTCTGACAAGCGAACTCATCTGCTCCAGCAGAGAATCTGCCACGGAGAACTCGCCCATCGATGTTATCGTATGAAAAGCATACAACAACGCTATTGTAACAGAACCGCGCAGAGTATCGACATCTGATTCTAAAGAACAAATCACATTCTTGCCATGTTCACCATAACAATATGTAAATAAAGTAATCAACAATCGGCATGCTTCTTCTTTCAAATGGCCATTCCAAAATTCCTGAATGAAAAATAAAATTCAGAAGTGTAAAAAAAACATAAAGCAGAAGAACAACAATGCCCATAGAACGTGCATATAAAAAAGTGCGAATGGTTGATTACCTCACACATGAATAAACCTCTCGCCAAAACGGCAACTTTCGCCACGTTAGACCAGTTGCGTAACGCTTCACGATTGAGAATAACATTCAAAGGGGATTCTTCAGTTTTAATTTCTAAAAATTATTACAATCGAAAAATCAAAAACCATATTTTACACTAAACAACAATAAAACGAACCTTTCAAAAATGTCAAAAGTAAACTTGCCACTTCTTTGCAAGATTTTTCAATTGTCAGACAATCATCGTGCAATAGACAGTTCAAAAAACGTCGAGCCGAATCAACCGGATGATATCGGCTAAAATCGAACTTCATCTTATTGGATGAAGTCAATGCGGCAATCGTTTCTATGATTGAAAAGTGTTCCATCTGAAAGCAAAATTATCAAAATTAAAAGAAAAACATACGAGTGATAAACAAACAAAATGTACGCATGTATACTTTGTAAATTCTATCCAAAGCCATAGTACGGTCTTCTTCATTCATCAAGTTGACCAACAAAAAATAAATTTGCATCGCCGATACACGGTCGTTCGCTTCCAACAGTAAAAATCTGTTCACGTTGCTCATCGATTCGTAAATCTTTTTCACGTATTTCGAAGCATCGGTTTCAATGCTGCGCTCCATTTCGCACAGCTTTTTGAACTTTTCCAAATTTTCATCAAAATCACAATTTTGATTCAACAACCAATAACGTTGCGTATCCAAAATTTGCTCAAATACCGGCTTTATAAATCGATGCAACAACGCCGATTCTGGATACAGAAGGTTCGCAATGAGCAAAGATAAATTTTCGCTTGCAACAGTTTCGTCTTCCAACAAACTATCAACCATCAACAAAACGTGCTTGCACAAATCTTCCAAAAACGGCTTAAAACTTGAATTCATGTCGCTCAGTTTGATTACAAATTCCACAAAATCTTTACAACACTGAATCACCACATCTTGATCAGAAGCTGGGTAAAATTTAATGCATCGCCCGTACGCAAAAGTCACCTACAACAACAATAGTAAAAATAATAAATAGAATTAATTTGAAAAACAAAAAATAATTTACCAAATAATTCAATCCTGCACTATCATTGGTAGTAACGTTGTCCACATCTTTCAAAAATTTTAAAACTGCCAATTGTTCAACTAACAGCGAGTCAATGACACGTTTCTCACAATTCTCCTTCGTCAAACATGTCTTCACCCTGAAGAATATATCAAATACAAAAAAAATTATTACTATAAATAAATGACAAATGTAAATTAAAAAATAAAATTGTATATACTTTACTGCCAAATTAGTTACAACAAGTCCTATTCGTTGTATTTTCACATCGTCTGATGCGGGTGGCAAAATAGCAAAAAATGGTGCAAACAATTTCGCACCGTCGCACAGGCTATCACTGTCCAGTGAATCTGAAATTGCTGTTGCAAGGCAAGAAATAAATCGTCCACAATCAATATGCACCCAAATATCCTGAAAAAGAACAATAATCAATCCCTCATAAGAATCTCATACGCATGTATTTTAAAATAAAATACACACACAATTATAAATTATTAAATTGTCCATGCATTAGTTGCGAGAACAAAAAATAATCTCTCACCTCCACCAACTTATTCAATTCGGATATCACACCGAACATGTAACGAAATGTGCACAGTTGTATGGATGTCATGCTTTTTTGTATGGAAGTATACAGCCTTTTCAGTATCAAACTTTGAGATGAGTGTATAAAAACCGGAACTAAAGATTGAACCGTTCGATACCAAGAATTGACAAGATCCAATTTCTGAAACAAATATACATAAATACATACACATGTACGTACGTATGTGCATCCAAAAAAAATATTCAAAAAATCGTTATAAAAAGATTACGTACTTCATCGCACAAAAGTGGTAAATCCCAAAAAGTGATGCACTTCCCTAACGACTGCACCACGCCAAATTGAGGTGATCCTTCCGTGATCAAAGATCTGCCCAACGCCCAGCTTAAGCTTTCCAAGCATATGCTAAGCGTCACGTCCAATCTCGAATCCAATTCGCTGAAAAAAGCATAAAATAAAACAAGTTCGAGAAATATGCCTACTTTTAAAGTAAGTTATTGACAAAAAACTTTACACTCAACATAACTGTCATAACTAATCATTCATTCTACGCTAAGCTGTGCATGCAACGTATGAAAACTGCAATGAGGTTCAAAAATTAAAATTTTTATGCCTTGGATTTACAACAAATTTTTCCTTTATTAACAAATTGAAGAAACAGATTGACGGTTTTTTGTTTTGAATACCTCAGAGCGGGGATCGTCCCTTCGTCGTTTATTAGCATTCGACAACATGTCTGCAATAAAAAAAACTTATGTATTCATATATATTTTTTTCAGTTTACTTATTTTCATAAAAGTTGTACAGTCATTACTTTTAATTTATATTTAATTCTTCCAAATCCAGATTACTTTTAAATGAAATATGTAATTAAATGTGTTATTAATACAATATAAAAATTAACCAAAACTTATTTTAAAAAAATATTCGCAATTATAAAATAAAAGATATCTTTCTTACTCGACACCAATTTTCTGTAAAAAGAGAGTTAAACTCAGTATTTGTAACACTATTGAAAAAATTGATTCCGTCTTTTGCGGTGACTGCAACTTCCTTTTTGGGGTCAAAAACGCCCAACAGTAAATAAATCAGTGCATCATCCACCGGCTTCCGCTGGCATGGCAACACCTTCATCAAAAAGGCAGTACAAACTTCATGTGACAACTTTCGTATTCCCGAAATCGGATCCTAAAAACAAAAATACAATCATAACTAATATCCAAATTAACAAACTACCACAACTCTATTACTAAAGCACTTCGGGCGTAAAACCGATTCCAATAAGCAAAAGAAGGCATAACTTGTTGCACATCAGAGACTGCAATTAAATTTATCAGTTCGCTCATTCCCTAAAATAAATACAGTCCATATATACATAAATTCATTTATTTATTTAACAAATTTATTAAAAAGCTATTACTCAAAAATCAATAAACGCACATTAATCAATATGCTAATTATGAAACCAGTAAATTTTAAAATAAAGTTATTACGACAAATCTACTGTTATTATTAATAATAGCAGAATTAAACACAACGTCAAACAAAATAAAGAATGCAATTTCAATTGTTCTTATGCTAAACTTATTCATTACACAAAATAAAAAAAGATAACTGCTCCTTCGTAAAAACAACTGGATCAAAAATGAGTTTTCCTTCAAAAAATCCCTAAACAGCAACTTAAATTTACAAAAAATATACTACAGACTGATAAATGCACAGGAGAGTTGTGATGGAAATCTGAAGAATAAAACAGCTCGTGTAGCTTGAAAATGTTTAGCAATGCTGTACCTTGTACTTGGTATCAACTTCTTTTTTAAAAATTTTCTTAAAAACATCTTTAAATGGAATTGGCAATGACATCATGGTTACAGCTGTCACATTGCTATCCGAGGCAGTGTTCTGTGCAAAAACGGAAAATGTTCTCAGCCCACCGGACTCTGCGACCAGTTCAGCTGCCCGTCTACTATTCGATGGCTAAAACAGCAACTTTCACGTGTGCCAATTCAATTTTATTTTTAAGCATTCAAGGCAAATTCCAATTTTCATTTACATACCTGCGCACGCTGATACCTTCTTCTCACCATGATAATCTAAAAATTGCAAAACTTATTTTAAGACATTACACTATTAATTGATTATTATATTCATAATAAGAAAAAAAAGCTTACAATATACCTAACCTAAAAATCATTACTGTAAAGAGTACAGTAATTCATCTAAAGCTCCCACGTTTACAACGAAAATTTTCAAAAAACAAAACAAAAAGTAGTCTTAATGCATTTAAAATATTTAAAATCTAAGCTTTTCGCTTTCCATTATAATTTAACATAACAACTGCAGCTTATAACAACAATAAACAAAAAATTTAATTTTCGAAAAAAGTAACTTCATGCAATGTCAAAAATAAAAAATAAATATATAAACTCAAAATTTATTTATTTACATTTATAAGCTAGCTCATGTCAGAAGAAAGAAAAATTCAAGAATGAAATGCTACAGAAAACTTAAAACTTTAAAACTGTCATTAAACTATGAGAGCTAAGACAACATTGACAAAACAACATCCTAAAGAAAAGGTTAACAACGAAAAGAAATCTCAATTTGAGCTACTGTGCGAAAAGTACAACAAAATTAAAAATATTTAACATTCATTATTATCCTCAATGTATTTATGATTCTAGGACAACTCTGTTTGAATAATAAATAGTTTATGCAAAGGAATATATGACAAGCATGTTAACAAGAGAACCATTCCCCCTTGAAAATTAGCAATAATCAATTACCGAGATCACAAAAAGTACAATTAATCAATGAAACATTCAACCACGCATATACATGTATATATGAATTGAATATATGTATATATATATATATATAACAAAACGTTTAGTTCTTCAGTTTCTAAAAGTAAAATTTAGTCTCAACATAATTACGCAAAAAACAAACAAATTCTTCATATTTATTTCAAAAATTTACGGATACAAATTGTAAAAATAACTTTAACTTTCTGGAAATTTAACTACCATAAAAATCATCGTAGATGACAACAATAATGGTAATGCTGAAAATACTGAAGCTGAAAAGTAATTCACAATACTCACTTTAAGATGACTACATAAAAAATACCATTCAAAATACTGTTCTAAAATTAACCAACACGAAAAACAATATCCAAAACCTCTCTAACAACCAACAATTCCACATACACTACAGTACTATAAGCATGTAATAAGGTAATTGCATTACTGTATTATTATAATGCTGTTGAAATCCTTTACAATTACTTCACAATTTGCACTTATGTATTTTCAATTGAATTTAAAAGAATTCCTCTTTTAGATTATACATTAAAATTCGAAGTATTTTCAACATTATTTAATGTGTAAACAAGACTGTAGTACAAAAAGTGATTCTCATTGCTTAAATTCATTCTGACAAATTCGATTTGAAATCGAGATGAACACTTTTGAATGGTCGATTTATCATATTTTTAAATAAACTTTTGTTACTTGAGCAAAATTTGTTTTGAAACGTCCCGCTAAAGGTGCTTTTAAAAATACACACGCAGTCATTTTTTTAATTGTGTGCAGCTCAAAATTTCTTGAAACAATTCCGTAAATGATTAAATTTCATGAAATAAAGCATTAATAATTTTAATATAAGTTTCAAAGGAAAAAATTATTTTCAAAGCTAAGCAAATTTAAAATGAAACATTTTGACCCATAAAATATTAACTACTGTAAGTATTCATAATTCGGTGTTATAAATGTTGAAAATCCAAGAAGTATTTGCATGTGAGCAAATTATCAAAGGAACATCTAAAACCAATCGACAAATAAAACCAGTAAAAAAGTATTACGCCAATAAAAGAACGCAAACAAAAATTTGTTCGAATCATCCTATTTCATCAAAGTTATTTGAATTTATACTGAATATATTTGTAGATTTATCTCAAATAAGTACAAATGAGATCATAGAAGAGTTGTTTGAAATATCAGAAGATTTTCTCCCTAGACTAATTCGTGATACGAAAGAACGAAAGAAGCATTACAATTTTACACAATGTTTACTTTGGAATAAAATAGCAATCTAATTTTACGTTTCAGTTTTATTTCGGGAAAGCGTTGTTTGAAAATTGGAGTCAAGTTTTGCGTTTTAATTGTAACTATTTCTGGAAGTGTCATTTCAAATGTCAACAACCATTGGTCTTTAGCTATTATAAACCTAAAGCTGCTTTTCACCAGTTACTTTTCAGTTTTAATTTTGAAATCCAAACTAAAGCAGTTCCTTCACTTTATCCCACGATATATTTTGTGAAAATTGCAGTGCAAATATTTTGATCAATGAAACGTGAAATATTGCAACCATTCACAATAGAATTATAAATAATAGAAATTATGAGTTAATGGAATCCTGACTCTTGAGTACCGAAAAACGACGTAAGATCAGATCACAGTAAAAACAACTTTTAACCGATGAACAAATTAAAGTAATTAAAATCTTTGACCAATTAGGGAATAATGAACTCGGGAAAAATTTCCTCCCTAACCAAGGTACATCCAAAGTAGTCTAATTCATAAATTTGCGTTTTACATAAATAACTGCTGCCTCTATTAAGTCGCTAGTATATCGACCAACGTCAAACGCACATCATTAAAGCATACGTCATATCAGCTCCTGGCATCAATATGATGTGCTTTCGTAATTTTCATTGGTTTGTGCTTTATATCCCAAATTTTACACGTATTTGTTTCTGGCTGTAATGGACAGGACGTACACACGCTATAAGATCAGGGTAAGTCAGGAAGATTCGAATTTCCCACTCAAAATTAAATACACTCCACTTTATCTGCGAAAGCAAAAATTTAACGCTTGTAAGTGGTGTTGCAAGAAGTTTTTTCGGTGYTAAAATCGTAAATTTTAATGAAAAATTTTGAATTATGCATTAAAAATGCATCTTTTAACATTTAAAAATAAACGTAAAACTCGAATCAGTTTACATGTACAATGGTAATGAAGGTATAAGCAAAGTACATTTTGCCATTGGTAAACAAACCGCAAAGACATGAAAAAATGTTCGCATAAGTATTTGTAAGAAGCTAGGAAAATGAATTGCAATTCCAGGAAATACCTGCCAATGATGACCTTTGATTTGTAGAACATGAAATGGCCTATACGTTTATAGAAAGGCGTTTTTAAAACAAAAACTTAAAAGAGCATATTTTTTCTGGCTGTTGCTTTACGATAAATATTTTTGTATATGTACTGTAACTTCATCGGAGAGAGAATGCATCAATCAAAATTAATATCTGTGAATGAAAATTCAGCTGATGTGGAAAAGAAAATTTTTATGTTTAATGTTCAGTGGAACAGTTGTTCTCATTCAAAATTTTCATAATTAAAACGGTTGATTTTTAGAAACAAAGGAACTGAGGATGGTCTACTTTAGAGCAATTTTCAATGCCTTTTCTTACTGGTCGTTTAACGCGTTATCGTATTGGATCTTCACATCATAGACTTATTGGTGGCCCTTGTCTGAGTGCGCATTGATTCTAACTTAATTTAATATCTGAACTTTAATTTGAATCTGAACTTAATTCTTTAACTTAATATCTGAACTACGTCTTGCACCAAATCGTGGCGGTAGTATGTCCCATGCATATGAAGGCAGAGCATGCAAATTTAAACACACCGGTAAAAAATTATTGGAGGTGTTTAAAAGTATCATTGCGTGTGTTCCTTGTTATTAGCGATCATTTTACTTTGGCTATTCAATACTGTGTAACATATTACTTTTTCTGTTGCGTTCGCTGAATACGCGCTATCACACTTTATATAACATCATAGTGGTACACTGAAATATACAATAATGATTAAAATTATTTTTGAAAATGCTGATCACTGAAATAAAAAAACTTTACCATAAATAAATAGTATATTGAAAAGGCAAAATTTTGATGAATGACAAAACATAAATTTTAATGAAAGAAACAATGTAATTTTTGACTAATAAAAAATTTTTACTGTTAATATTATATCTCTACTATTAAAGTTTCGTCATCTTAAATTAAAATATCTGAATCAATAAAAAGAAAAAATATTACAGCTAATCACAACTGAGAAGTATAAATTAATGAAAAATTCAACAATAAAAACCAATAAGACAACGGTGCGATGGTAGAAATGAGAAGCGCTACCAATGACTAGAAAGAAATCGCAGTAAAAGTTTGCGCCTGAGTTTAAACATCATTGCAACATGCATAAAATGATCTCATTCAGTAATGATAGGAAGAGGAAATAATAACAGTGAATTGTGGTGCATCATTGTGGTGTATGACCAAGTTAATTGTTCCACAGATCTACACTAAGCGTGCGCTGAAGTTACTCTAAGAAATACCAAATAAAAACAAACGCACACCAGTGTTAAAGGGGAATTAATATGATAAAACATTATCATCCACCCTCTGTGATGAAGTCGAGGCTTCTTATAAGAAACGTAAATGCATGAATTGCTGTATTTGACATATGGCTGCATTCGATCAATCTCACATCAGGAAAACAAGCAGAATTAGAAAAGTGATTTTTACTATTTCCAATATGCTGATAAAAACCTCAAACAAAAAACTCATGAAATGAAAAACGACGCAGTGTTTATAATGGCATCGAACAACAGCTTTGTGAATTCGGTTGTTCTTCTTTAAACACTATATTGCATGTTACAACGTGAAGCGTTCAAAACGTCTTCCCAGTTCATCACTGGTTTGTGCGCAACATTTTAAAAGACATTAGCCACACGACTGCGCCAGTAATCAAAGTGAAATTTGTAGTCGTCGATAGGGATGTGGACGCCCACTTTTGCTTCCCCGTCGACAGACATCAGGAGAGATGCGCCTCTGCGTACAACCATGTCACATGATGGTCATGAATAATCGCACACAGCGGTAAGAATACGCCACTGTTACCATCGAGGATCTGTATAGAATTTGTGCGGTGCTATTCTGACGAACATGCATTTCCATTGCTTCTGCATAAGGTTTAGTTGCCAGTAATCAAAGTGAGAGTTGCAATCGTTGACAGGAATGTGGACGGTCACTTTTGCTTCCCCGTCGACGGACATCAAGAGGGATGCGCCTCTGCGTACAACCATGTCACATGATGGTCATGAATAATCGCACACAGCGGTAAGAATACGCTACTATTACCTTCGAGGATCCGTATAGAATTTCTGCTGTGCTATTTTGACGAACATGCATTCCCATTGTTTCCGTATAACCATACACAATCAGTATGTAAGGAAAGATAACTCTTTTCAGAATTTCAGTGACTTTCTTGCCAGAGAGTAATCTGAGTTTAAAAAAAATGTTTACATATCAATTCATTCAAGTCGTTCAAGATTCACACATTGGCCCTACTACCAGCATTTCGACGACCAGAAGCTGTAATTTTCAGCTTCTTCAATCCATGCAGAGTTAGCTGTACATTCAGGAGTTACATTAATCAATAAATTTTCTTTCTTCTTTGGCATACTAAAGGTTCTCCTTCCGTAAACGGCTGAATTTTCTTGAAGAAATGTCCATAGAATTTTCATTGGAAAATATCTTCCTCAACATTCCTAATTGAACCTGACAGGAGTAGAAGCAAAGCAAGTTCTGGCAACGAATCAGAATCATCTGGTAAAAGTTGTTCTTTTCCATGATATTCTGCAGAGCAGACCGGGTTCAGTGTATCAAAAACAGTGCACTATATTTTGACCAACTGCCGTTACCTTGGTAATACCTCACAGCAATGTAGAAAATAACCGAAACTTCATGAAACTTGCGTTCATTACAAACTGATCGTCGATAAAAAAACAACACACGAAAGATCGACTTCGACGGCAGGAGCTACACAACGCAACCAACGCCCTGTGCGCAAAGTCACCAAACTGAAAACTGACATATTTTCAAGCTGCTTTTATATCACGCTTGCCGATTGTTTGCCTGCCTTATCTCTATAATCTTTGCTTCGCAACGATTCGCGTGATCTCTTTTCGCTCACGCACGACGTGTAAAATTTCGCAACTTACGCAGCTTTTTCAACGCGGCTCACGCACGACATGATTGGCGGATACGTTCCGCTCGCTATATGACGAGCGACTGTACTGCCACCTGCCGCCGTTAATCTGACGTAACTTGTGGCGTAATATAAAAATTACAAGCAAAATGTTTAATAGTACATTTCAACGCCGGTTGAAAAAAGTATTTTTGTTCAGTATTATACATTAAACAATGTAATGCATTCAATTAATTTTATTAGTATATTGAATTTCATTTATTAAAGTGTTATCAAAAATAATCAGCTCCATATATATTTTGCGATGGGGCAATTTGATTCAATATTATGCGCAAACAAGGTCATTTATATCTGTGAGTTAAGCTGGAAACATATTTTCATTATATCAAGATAAAATGTTGCAATATGCAAAATTCAGTGTAATGTAAATTCGCAAGCTTAGATATAAATAATAAAAATAAAGTTAATGAAATGTAGTATTTTGTAAGTATCAAATTATATTTCTCCATCTTCGTTGAAGCGATTCAATCAAGCATAACTTTTCTTCTCAATGAATAACGCTTCTTATTTGGGGTAGATTTCAATGAAGAACGTTTTCTTCGAGATTTGGTTGATTTTGACAAAACTGCTTTTTGACTGGATTTTTTCACGCTTCTTTTCTTATTACGACGAGATTTTCCTCCACTATTAGATCTTTGTCGCACTGCGATGTTACGGGCCACTTTCTTGGCAGGAGTCTTCTTCCTTTTAATAATCTTTGATCTCGAACGTGACCGCAACGACTGCAAACACGTTGGACAAATTATTTCTGAGGGAGCTTCACCTCCATCTAATTGTACAGCTGATGGTCTTTTCTGCAATTTTAATCTTGATGATTGAACCAATATCTGACGAGTAGAACGCTTTGGGGTTTGAATTCTTGATATTGGACGTCTTCGAGGACGGGTAAGACTACCCCTGCGACTACTCATACTTCTTCGGCTGCTACTGCGACTGCGACTTCGACTAGAACTACGAGCAGAGCGCGCCATTGTCGAACAGGGTATGGACCACACAAACGATAAGACTGAACAACGTTTGTTTGAACATCACTTATATAGGCTATATTGCACTTTAAACAATATCACTTTAAATCAAAATTGTTTAAACTTATCTTTAATGTAGGTTATGAATCAAATGATCATCAGTATCACTCTAGCTTGATACACAAAACTCAGAAAAAATGTAGAAAAATCTGGAAATCATAGAGTATGAGATCTGCTCAAATTATTCTGTTTTGATTAGTTGAAATATTTTTAATTTCATTAATACAAATATTTAAATACGCAACAATTGATTACGTAACATTAGTGAATTTGATGTTTGGTTTTTCAAATGCCGTTGTTTTTTATACGTGTAAGAAGTACTGAAGCGCCCTCAGAAATGATTTGTCCAACGTGTTTGCAGTCGTTGCGGTCACGTTCGAGATCAAAGAGTATCACAAGGAAAAAGACCCCTGGCAAGAAAGTAGCCCGTAAAAAAGTGGACGAAAATATGTTCGTAATAAAAAGAAAAGCTTCAAAAAATCCAATCAAAAAGCAGTTTTGATTAAGTCAACTAAATGTCGAAGAAAACGTTCTTCATTGAAATCTACCCCAAATAAGAAGCGTTATTCATTGAGAAGAAAAGTTATGCTTGATTGAATCGCTTCAACGAAGATGGAGAAATATAATTTGATACTTACAAAATACTACATTTCATTAACTTTATTTTTATTATTTATATCTAAGCTTGCGAATTTACATTACACTGAATTTTGTATATTGCAACATTTTATCTTGATATAATGAAAATATGTTTCCAGCTTAACTCACAGATATAAATGACCTTGTTTGCGCATAATATTGAATCAAATTGCCCCATCGCAAAATATATATGGAGCTGATTATTTTTGATAACACTTTAATAAATGAAATTCAATATACTAATAAAATTAATTGAATGCATTACATTGTTTAATGTATAATACTGAACAAAAATACTTTTTTCAACCGGCGTTGAAATGTACTATTAAACATTTTGCTTGTAATTTTTATATTACGCCACAAGTTACGTCAGATTAACGGCGGCAGGTGGCAGTACAGTCGCTCGTCATATAGCGAGCGGAACGTATCCGCCAATCATGTCGTGCGTGAGCCGCGTTGAAAAAGCTGCGTAAGTTGCGAAATTTTACACGTCGTGCGTGAGCGAAAAGAGATCACGCGAATCGTTGCGAAGCAAAGATTATAGAGATAAGGCAGGCAAACAATCGGCAAGCGTGATATAAAAGCAGCTTGAAAATATGTCAGTTTTCAGTTTGGTGACTTTGCGCACAGGGCGTTGGTTGCGTTGTGTAGCTCCTGCCGTCGAAGTCGATCTTTCGTGTGTTGTTTTTTTATCGACGATCAGTTTGTAATGAACGCAAGTTTCATGAAGTTTCGGTTATTTTCTACATTGCTGTGAGGTATTACCAAGGTAACGGCAGTTGGTCAAAATATAGTGCACTGTTTTTGATACACTGAACCCGGTCTGCTCTGCAGAATATCATGGAAAAGAACAACTTTTACCAGATGATTCTGATTCGTTGCCAGAACTTGCTTTGCTTCTACTCCTGTCAGGTTCAATTAGGAATGTTGAGGAAGATATTTTCCAATGAAAATTCTATGGACATTTCTTCAAGAAAATTCAGCCGTTTACGGAAGGAGAACCTTTAGTATGCCAAAGAAGAAAGAAAATTTATTGATTAATGTAACTCCTGAATGTACAGCTAACTCTGCATGGATTGAAAAAGCTGAAAATTACAGCTTCTGGTCGTCGAAATGCTGGTAGTAGGGCCAATGTGTGAATCTTGAACGACTTGAATGAATTGATATGTAAACATTTTTTTAAACTCAGATTACTCTCTGGCAAGAAAGTCACTGAAATTCTGAAAAGAGTTATCTTTCCTTACATACTGATTGTGTATGGTTATACGGAAACAATGGGAATGCATGTTCGTCAAAATAGCACAGCAGAAATTCTATACGGATCCTCGAAGGTAATAGTAGCGTATTCTTACCGCTGTGTGCGATTATTCATGACCATCATGTGACATGGTTGTACGCAGAGGCGCATCCCTCTTGATGTCCGTCGACGGGGAAGCAAAAGTGACCGTCCACATTCCTGTCAACGATTGCAACTCTCACTTTGATTACTGGCAACTAAACCTTATGCAGAAGCAATGGAAATGCATGTTCGTCAGAATAGCACCGCACAAATTCTATACAGATCCTCGATGGTAACAGTGGCGTATTCTTACCGCTGTGTGCGATTATTCATGACCATCATGTGACATGGTTGTACGCAGAGGCGCATCTCTCCTGATGTCTGTCGACGGGGAAGCAAAAGTGGGCGTCCACATCCCTATCGACGACTACAAATTTCACTTTGATTACTGGCGCAGTCGTGTGGCTAATGTCTTTTAAAATGTTGCGCACAAACCAGTGATGAACTGGGAAGACGTTTTGAACGCTTCACGTTGTAACATGCAATATAGTGTTTAAAGAAGAACAACCGAATTCACAAAGCTGTTGTTCGATGCCATTATAAACACTGCGTCGTTTTTCATTTCATGAGTTTTTTGTTTGAGGTTTTTATCAGCATATTGGAAATAGTAAAAATCACTTTTCTAATTCTGCTTGTTTTCCTGATGTGAGATTGATCGAATGCAGCCATATGTCAAATACAGCAATTCATGCATTTACGTTTCTTATAAGAAGCCTCGACTTCATCACAGAGGGTGGATGATAATGTTTTATCATATTAATTCCCCTTTAACACTGGTGTGCGTTTGTTTTTATTTGGTATTTCTTAGAGTAACTTCAGCGCACGCTTAGTGTAGATCTGTGGAACAATTAACTTGGTCATACACCACAATGATGCACCACAATTCACTGTTATTATTTCCTCTTCCTATCATTACTGAATGAGATCATTTTATGCATGTTGCAATGATGTTTAAACTCAGGCGCAAACTTTTACTGCGATTTCTTTCTAGTCATTGGTAGCGCTTCTCATTTCTACCATCGCACCGTTGTCTTATTGGTTTTTATTGTTGAATTTTTCATTAATTTATACTTCTCAGTTGTGATTAGCTGTAATATTTTTTCTTTTTATTGATTCAGATATTTTAATTTAAGATGACGAAACTTTAATAGTAGAGATATAATATTAACAGTAAAAATTTTTTATTAGTCAAAAATTACATTGTTTCTTTCATTAAAATTTATGTTTTGTCATTCATCAAAATTTTGCCTTTTCAATATACTATTTATTTATGGTAAAGTTTTTTTATTTCAGTGATCAGCATTTTCAAAAATAATTTTAATCATTATTGTATATTTCAGTGTACCACTATGATGTTATATAAAGTGTGATAGCGCGTATTCAGCGAACGCAACAGAAAAAGTAATATGTTACACAGTATTGAATAGCCAAAGTAAAATGATCGCTAATAACAAGGAACACACGCAATGATACTTTTAAACACCTCCTAATCGCCGTGGAGCGATTATGTATTACTTGTGGATGTGGAATTAATTAATTTGGCAGTTGTTGGTCCATGCGACTTTGTTGGTCGTTTTTATCTGATTAGCCTGAAATCAGCTACCGCACTGAAGTCAGGTTCAAATAAGTAGGAAGATGGGAAGGAGAGTAGGAACGTACTAGGAAAGACTCAGTGCCGGATGTACTGGTGCATTGCGTAATTCACAGACAACATCTAGTTGCAAAGCACCTTACTGAACGTTTGCATTGCTCTTTGGAATACGCCATTGCGGCAATAAGCAAAATCAGAAGCATTCTTTTGAATGACAGATTATTCAGCCAGTTTTGCGAACAAAATGACGAAGAATTCAATCGCCTGCAGATGCACACTGAAGTCTGGTGGTTATCGAAAGGTGCTTGTTTAAGTCGCTATTATGAGCTTTTTGAAACTATTTTGGAATTCTTTCAAAATAAAGACCCTTCACTAAGAGAGCTTGAAGGAGTGCAAAAGTGGGGTGGTTTTACTCGGTCCCACTTTTCTTTTATTTGGCTTTGCCCACGCTATTTTATTGGACCGTCAAATCTTTGTGGTATTGGTTTTCATTTTATTGGGCCGTGAATTCTTTGTCGTATTGGTTTTCCTTGCCTAATTGCTAATTGATTCAAACTCTTCAGTTGTGATTAGCTGTAATATTTTTTATTTCATTGGTTCAAATATTTCAATTAGGATTACGCAACTTTAATAATAGTGACGTAACATAAAAAATGGAAATATTTATTATTCCACATTTTTGTTTGTTTGAAGTTTTGTCATTCATTGGAATTCTGTTTATTTAAATATATTCTTTGTGGTGAAGTTTATACTTTTTCATGATCAGCATTCTCGAAAATAATTTTTATCATTACTCTATATTTTATTGTACCAAAGTGACATTGTCAAATGCGATAGTCATAATTCAGAAAAAACAATACAACAAATAAGTTAAATAGTGATTTTCACTTTTCACTACCCAACAGCAGCAGCAACAACAGTAAAGAACAGCCAACAACAACAACAACAAAAAACAACAATGAACGAACGGTATTAACAAAATGGAAAAAACAAAAAAGCAAGAAAGTAAATAATACAATACAATATATATATATATATATATATATATATATATGTATATAATACAATACAACACAATAAAATACAATCCACCAACTGGAAGGCGGCATTAAATCAGCTCCGGCGTTATATACATTAAAACTTCTAGAAACTGCTTCAGCGTACGTCTAACGTTGATGTATTCACCCGTATATCGTGCAACCTGTCGTTGCTTTTGAGCATACACCTTGTTAACCCGTCTTAAGTCACCAACGGTAGCGTTTCCTGATAGCACTTGCTAAATCAGGGTGTCCATCACACCCTGTTCTGCTATCAGGAGCTGGAGCAGTTCATATAACCCGTTATGACTTTTACCCGCTTTTCTGTTGAGCCGATTATGCCAACCTTCCAAGTGGTTATTTGTCCTAATATTTACATTATGTACATTCCAAAGCGGCAGTCTTTCATCGGTCATCCACTCCTGCCGAAAATATTGAAATAATGCGGCTAATGTACCCGTAGTGCCTGCTTCAAGCAGGCTAACACCCGTATTAACATGCGGTACAGGGAGGAAAGCGGTGGCCAGGAGCATTCTGATTTTTCTTCTTATTTCCTCATGCTGGCGATATCGCGTTTTCAATCCCAGCTCACCGGCTATCCTATGTACCGCCTGGCAGAAGTGGAAGTATCAGCCCTAAACCCGCGCATTCGGAAAATAGCCCTGAATCGCAGGTATCAGGGCTGTCTCAAAATCACAGATATTGGTATCTGGATTGAGATCGACCTCCAAAGCTGCTGCTCTGCTTATCATAGCTTGGGATTTAAACCCGTATGTACCAATGTCTTTATCCGTACATAAGCAACAGACTGCTGGCACCAGTTTAGCGGCCGCAAAGGCATGGATGGTAAATAGCTGTTGATACCACTGAGGTACAATCTTGAATGTACCATCCATGCCCCAGGTTCGACTGGCTGCCAGCAGTCTAATGTTGTAACCAGTAGCAAAGACCAGGATGTGCCTCGATGCACTCTGCCACAATAAAAAATTATCACCAGCCTTCGTTGTTCTAAACGGTACCGGGATTTGCGGGTCCCGGCGATGATTAGGCAGTTTTGGGAATCGCTTTGCCCGGTGGCCATACATCGCGGCCCTTACCCGTCTAAAGGAGGAAAATAGCCAGATGTTGATGGCTGGGCGGACGCGGCGGAAGCTTCCTCGTCATAAATGGCAGGGATGGGTTTTGTTTCTTCCGCGCTGCGCTTTGTCAAAACCGCCTTCTCTTCAATTTTGTAGACCAAGTGCTCATCCACCGGGCAGCTTTCGATGTGATCATTTCGCTTGATAACCGATGTCACATCAAGGTTGGTCCATATGGCACCACCACAGCCTTTTTTATCCTATACCAAAATAAACTAATCCTTAATAACGAAGGAAACATACTGTACATTTAGCACATACTTTCGAGCATCTCCAATATTTCTGTCTGCCGGCACGTTTTAATTTATATGCCTTGCCTTCATAAACAAGGGACATGCCATCGCAACGATTTGGTACAAGATGCAACTCAAATACATCACCCATAAGGAACAGATTAGAAAATGATTTCAATAACTCAGGAACGAAAGCACTAGTCTCAAAGACAACATTAAACATAAATGAATTAGACGGTTTTGAATTTCATTTTATATAACCATTTTGCAACATTTAGTTTTCATTTCTCATTGATTTATTACCGATTTCCCTCCTGATAAATAAATCTGCTCTGACCGTTTGTAAATAAATTTGTTGTCTGTTGAAATATGTCAAGATTGGATGTTAACTTCCGGGTGTAATATCAGAATACTGGATAATCTGTTTGAAAAATCTGGAATGTTGTAGCAACACTTAATTTTCGGGTTACAAATGGCACTAATGCTAAAGTTACGCGTTAGCTCGCAATTTCACTTAATTTTACGCTTGATTTCTTGCATATGCCATTGTCATACATTGTTCGCGTTTCTCGTCACATCACATATGTTGCTAAAGGCGATTTTAATACAAAGGGAAAATGCATAATTGACAAATTGTTCACAGTTGAAGCTTTCAAGCTTAACCAAGGAGTGAGAACTACTAAATTATTAGCATCTGATTAATTTCTTGATTTTACTGGGAGTGTTCCATTTAAATCTTTATTGTTTACAATCCAAGAATTTTACTTTTATATTTACAAAGTTTATTTCGTTACAAAACATCCATATATATATATATATTTATACATCTCGATTAGTTTTGCTGTAGTATGAGAAATCGTGTTTGACATCATACATTTCATATAAAATACAGTCGAAATTGGTTAAGTGCATAGGATTTTGGCCGAAAAAAATTCCCTTTATTTAATAAAACGGTAAAATAATGGATAAGTGCATGGAAATTCTTTCGAAATTCCATGCTCACTTATAACCAAGTTCAAATGTAATTTGAAATGCAACATCAAACAGATCAGCTACATCATAAGCGATGCTTTTGATGCGGAATGTTTAAATGTTTCGTTATCATTAAAATATACATTAAAATGTTGCAAATGGAAATGAAAATAGATGGAAATTTAAGTGTTCACCAACGCACTTGTCGGTTTCGTTCAGATGTAAAAATGGAAAGTTTACAATTTACACCAAATATATAAATAATTTTGTTTTTTGATTTCTAAATAAAATTCCAGCTTTTATTTTTTATTTAACCGTTCGTTCATTGTTGTTTTTTATTGTTGTTGTTGTTGTTGTTGTTGTTGTTGTTGGCTGTTCTTTACTGTTGTTGCTGCTTCTGTTGGGTAGTGAAAAATGAAAGTCACTATTTAACTTATTTGTTGTATTGTTTTTTCTGAATGATTACTATCGCATTTGATATAACGTCACTTTGGTACAATAAAATATAGAATAATGATAAAAATTATTTTCGGGAATGCTGATCATGAAAAAGTATAAACTTCACCACAAATAATATATTTAAATAAACAGAATTTTAATGAATGACAAAACTTCAAACAAACAATAAAATTTTGGAATAATAAATATTTCCATTTTTTATGTTACATCACTATTATTAAAGTTGCGTAATCCTAATTGAAATATTTGAACCAATGAAATGAAAAAATATTACAGCTAATCACAACTGAAGAGATGAATCAATTAGCAATTAGGCAAGGAAAACCAATACGACAAAGACTTCACGGCCCAATAAAATGAAAACCAATACCACAAAGATTTGACGGTCCAATAAAATAGCGTGGGCAAAGACCAATAAGAGAAAAACGATTTTAACAGATTTTAATTACTAATAATGCAAAATTTTACTTTTCAATTGCACACAGCTTTTCATTGTGGACAGTTTTCAACTTGAGCAGCAATGGCATTAAATTGAGCAAAAATTGTATCTTTGTCAATACAAATTGCCAGCGCAGGCTCTGTCGCTTGACTTCTCTAAATTACAACTGAATGGTAATATGAAAATTATTTTACTTTTAATATAGTTACAGCATATGGCTTATCCATGAAGCAAAATATATTTCCAGGTTCTGAAACAATCCAATTTGATTCGTCAGCCTCAATATTAGTAGAATGGCCAGCAATTTCAACGGGACTTTTGATTAAACGAATATTCCTTTCTGGAACTCTGCAGTCTCCTTTTAATTTATTATCTCTTCTAGACCAAACCTTTATAGTTTTCTTCAGTTTTTTTAAGATGACTTTCTTGTAAAATTCTAAAATTTGAATTGCATTCTTATCTGATTTTCCACTAAAATTAGCAGTTGATTTAATATTCAATATTAATTTCAATTGCATCAAAAACGCAGCGATATTTTTTTAGTGATCATAAATTGCCCAACAAGATAAGTTCGAATTATATTGAAAGGGTAAGACTTTTTTATCAATAGAAATGCATTATGCATTTTTTATAAATGGTTCATTTATACTAAATATTCATAAATAATTCTTGTTAATAAACACTTAATTATACAATATTATAACAGTATTACTTAACGCATATTTTCAGATAACATAATAAACAAATCATATAAAGCACAGAGAACAACAATTTAAGACACTATTTTATATACACTTTGATTTACATACCATATCTAGATTTAGCTGATTTACTGTAAATATGAACGTCTATAGGAGCTGCAGCTGTAATTTTAATTGATTGCTTGATAGTAAATGGTGGCAAGGTAGCAGTTTGTCCTTCTGCTAATTTTTTGAAATCTCCCATTCCTACAGTTTCAGATTCAGGAATATCATTGTAATACACAAATGGTTCAGCTCGAATTAATGATGAAGCTAAATGAAAAGATGTGAACAGAATATTTATGTTAACATCATTTAATGTTACATTTATTTTTTAAAGAAATTAATGCAAATTAAAGTTCTTTATGGTACGTCCTTTGATAAAACTGTTTTCTGATTATTTTTCAATATCCTGAGAATATTTTTTTAAGTTTTTATAATAATTTTAGTTAGAATTATTTTTAATATGAAACGGCAATTATTTCTGAATTATTTATAATATAATTTTAGTTGTATCTAAAGACCAACCTATTGCGTTGATTTGTGTTTCTGCGATAGTCATACAAATTAGTAAATGTCCTTTAGCATTTTCAGCTGCAGGCCAGTTGTAACCTGTTTTTGCTGCCGGAAATCCTGGAACAGTATGTACAATCCATCTTCCTTCATTCGCTCCTTGAGCTGTGCTTACAATAATGACTCCTGCATCATACACTGCATGAAATTTTACATATATTTTGTGAATTCTTAAATTTTCTACCTTTGCTGTTTGATTTCGTTTGTACGTTTGGTACTGCTGGTGGAACATTGTTGTACGCAAGAAACGTTATATCTTGAGCGTTTGCTACAACACCTGTTAATGATCCTGCAAATGAATGTCCTGCTTGATTTGCAAGCGGTGCTGCTCCATCAGCCCAATTTGCAGCTGCTGTTGAAAGGAGCACTTTACCATTAGCTTGTGTTGGTCCTTTGTATAATATAACCCTATGTATATTGCTTTACTTTCCTGCATCGTATTATGTTTTTAGACAGTGCTTTTAAACAGTTTGATACGAAATTGATGAACATACGAAAAAGTGTTATTAAAGATAATTAATACTGGTTGTTTGCAAACAGTACGACTAATTAATTATTTTTTTTATTTTCAACGAACGAGGTTATTGGTATGGAGAGATCTAATTTGTGCTGAAAAAGAAGGAAACTTTTATTGCTTTATTTTATTTTATTTCATATCCAAATTGTAAGCACTTATCTCAAAACTTACCAATCTACGTTTCCTGCATCATTATTGTTTTTGCATTTTAGATTTTGTGAAACTGTGATATTTAATAAAAACGAAAGTGAAAGAACAATTAATTTGGAGCGCCTCAGCATTTATTGATATATGACTGCGTGTGAATTAATGGCAAACTGCTCATTGTAGGTTTATATATATTTGTGTTGGTGAATTAATTGACAAATATTTATAATGTTATAGACGTGATTAAGTAAATTTAATTTATTTTTGCTGTGCAATTACTGAAGCTAATAAATATTGCGATCATCCATTTCACTGTGTTTAAATGTTCAACGTTTTTTTTATAAGCGAGCTTTATTTTATTTTAATTTTACTACATGTCACTATTTTTGAATTCAAAGTTTTTTGCAAATTAGTCTGTTTTCATATTTTAAATTGCTCAGTTTATTTCACTAATGAACATTAATTAATAATGATTAACAGACATTTGTTAAAAGTGTCTTTGTGAAAATCTTTGTGAAAAGTGTGAAATAAAAGTATTTTGTGGAAATATTGTTTATCCACTGTTATCTGTTGTTTGTGAAGGGATAAATTTGCTCGACTGCAAAAACATCTGCAAAACTTTATAATACTAAAAATGTTTTAAGAAACTTATTCTGCATAGTTGTGGGATAAAATGTTTTTTTGTTCAAATCAGATTCAGTGTTATCTTTAAATGTTATTTATCTTTTCTTATTTTTTTAATGTTCGATGTTTTTTGCTTTTGTTTTCAACTTACACTTTGTTTCAGCTTTATTTGAAGACGGCACTTGATAATTTGCATTTCATTTTATCACGAGCGAAAGCGTTCCAAGTAGATGGCTTTGTGGTAAATATGTCAAAACCCACTGCTATAAATTTAATCCAAATTATAACTTTGGGAAGCAACCTTATTTGGCTTTAACTGACAATTATAAATGGTCTGATAACTGTCCCTAGCTTACAGCAATACCCTAAATCTGAGGTTGCAAATGAATCTATTTGCGCAAGAAATTCTCACCAGGTAGCTTGAAACTTATAAATGAAGTTGCTCAAATTTGAAAAATCTGTAACAGCAACAGTTTCTTCAAAAACTGTTGTCATATGGCATCTTTAGTAGGGTGGTTTTCTAGATACGGAATTGATAGATGGAATGAAACTAAAGATAAGAAAAAGCTCTGCAGCATTTCGATATTTCTTATTTATTTTTTGTCTTATTCTATAAAAAGAATACACATTTTGTGCACACTGTGAGCAGTTTAAATTTGCTTCTTTGATTAATCGGCGTTGTAAAATAAAATAACGCGCTTTGGAATGCCAATCAAAGCTAGATGAAATTTTCTTTGCAGCATTTGCCAAGGATAAAAGAGTGCTACACAGTATTTACTTTACTTGTGAATTATATGAACAATTTCTGAAAAAGCCGTTACAATATTGTATTGCCAATTATTAACGCTTTTCATTAATTTTATAAACGTACGATTTAAGAATAGTAGGACAGAATTGTATTTTATGGTTTTTCAACGAAGAAGAAAACAACACTGGGCCTGCTTGCTGCTGTTGTTTGTGAAGCTCAACTCCTGTTCTCTAGCATTCATTCAAAATTAATGTTCAGATGAACAAATACATTTTTTACTGCTGCTGCCTGCCATCCCTGTTATTCGAACGTGAAAGTTTATTGATGAATTGTTCAGCAGAAACTCGAGTTCTTAATGAACTGATTCTACTGTAGAGAAAGGACGTTTTGTAGAAATTTCATACAGGAAAATGTTGATGTGAAAAGTTAGTTGAGTCTGAATATGGTATTGCTTCATGAACTGTCAGCAACATACGGAAAAACGAAGCTCAAGTTCTATCTCAGTTAGATGGCAGTTTTTCAAAGTGAAGACGTCTGAGAATGCGCAAAACTGCACGCAATGCAGATGTAACCGAACTCATGTTTTAGTTTATCCTTCGCTGTCGAACCAAATTGATCCTATTAACTGGACAATTGCTTCAAACAAAGTCAATCGACATTGCTAGAAAGATGGGCATAAGCAAATTTCGTGCCAGGAATGGTTTGCTGGAATCATTAACGCGTCGCCACAATATAAAATTTCGCATGATTTCCGATGAAGCAGCTGCGGTCGAACCGAGTGTAATTGATATTTGCCAGTCTAAAGTGATGAATATTGTTGCGGGATATTCATTAAAGGATGTCTTCAACGCTGATGAGACTGGACGTTTTTTTAATCAGCTACCGCAAAAGTTATTAACCATGCTTGGAGAAGCATGCAAAGGTGGTTCGTTTTCAAAGGAGCGTTTAACAATACTTCTTGCCGCTAATGCGGCTGGAGAAAGACTGGTGCCGTTAGTGATAGTAGAAGCTGCCTCTCCACGTGCATTTAGGCATGCTCGAGTTAATGTGTCTAAACTGTCTGCGACGTGGAAATACAACAGAAGTGCGTGGATGACTGCAGATGTTTTTGTAGAATGGTTGGAAGTAGTCAATGCTGCTATGCGTCAACAACATTGCGAGATTTTACTTCTGCTCGATAATGCGCCCAGTCATCTGCATGTGGAACTATCGAACGTGATGCTAGAATATTTTCCTGCAACGTCTACATCGTGCTTGCAACCAATGGACCTTGGTGTTATACGACAGTTCAAGTGTAAATATTGCTCGCGCTAATTTCAAAATCTTTTGACTGATGCGGAAACTTGTGAACATGCGTATAAATTTTCTTCTCGCATTACTGTTCTGGATTCAGTTTGCTGTATCAGCGAGTTGTGGAGCCATTTTGATGCGGAAGTAATCATAAAATGTTTCCAACTCGCATGCATAAAAAGCGCTGAAGATTCAATTACTTGACAAGATGACAACTCATTTGCATAAATGAATTGGTTACGCTACACATGGCCGTTTCAGAAAGTCGTCTCGTTACTGTCGATATAATAAATGAACAAGACTACGCTACCATTGACGATGAACTTAATGTACATGAATGCACAGAAGAAAGTGCTGATCAAATTGTCGAAGAGTTGCTTTCAAAATCAAATGCCAACAAAGATGTGTTATTTGAAGAAGCTGAGGATCCTCTTAATGAGAACCTGACCTATTCAGAAGCTATAACAGTGCTACGAAAATTACAAAGATATTTGTTTCAAGAGCACCCTGATCTAGCGCCAGCACTTTAAAAAGATGAATCGAAGCTGGCAGAAACTGAAGCAGAAAAACGCATGAAACGCAGCCATCACTCCAGTATTTTGAATTATTTAACAGCGGTTGGTCAAAATGTAGTTCCTGATATACTGAACCCGGTCTGTAGGGCTGTAAACTGTAGAGCATGAAATTGTCTTGGCAAAAGCATCCACAATATCATCAGTTACCAGCAGTGAGTTGAAGTTTGCCTTGCATCCGTTTAAAAAGGCGTGGTTGTAGTGTCTAGTGGCATTTTTCATGGACAGCAGTTTGTCAGAATTCATGGAAGATGAAGTGCACTTACTATAACTTCATGTGGAAAAGTGAAGGAAAATTGCCTACATAAATCAACGTGAGGAAGCCGAGTTGGAACTTTTATTTATAGTAGTTTATTTATAGATTATTTATAGATAGTTAAGTGTTTATTTTATAGATAGTTTATTTTATATTATTTATAGATAGTTTATTTATAGATATTTAAGTGTGTCAAAGTACATCCACCATATTCCGTCTTATCAGAAAAGCAATAAATTGTACATATTAGAATATTTATCAGCAACTTGTAAAATAAAATGCAGGAATACTCAGTGGCAGTACGATCGCGAAATAAACTGTGCATCACCTGTGGCTCAATTTGACCCAGAAGACAGAAGTAAAAAAGTGAATTTGAGGATCATAGGAGGGTTAAACGTAAGGATTAATTTAATTTGAATGCGCTGCTATTTTTGAAGTTGAAATCTACGGTCTATCTCAGAACAACTTTGCTTACAAAATAGAAAATTACATATGTCCGTAGGGATAGATCTGATTTCTCCAACGAATTCCCCCTACTCACTCCTCTCTAACGAACGCAGCAAATTTCATTGTTACTGCTCTGATGCACGCCACTAAATTTCATATTTTACTGCTCTTATGCATTCTAATTGTTAAATGCTGATTTCTTCGATTTCTCTCCCCCGATTATTTTTTGTTCGTTTCGTATCAAAATTGAAATATGGTGTTCGCTTATGAATTTGCATAATGATTGAATCCGACGTGTCTTGTTCCCTTTGGCAATTCAGAGTTAAGCAATCTTATCCTCTCAGACTGACAACCAATGAAGTTTAAATGCGCGCATCAGAGTGACAATCAATTAAATTTCGATGAAAAAAAGTAGGCGGAGTTCGTTGAGGAAATCAGTACTGGACCGTTTTACATGACTGAATTCTACAAATAGAAGTTCAAGAAGAAAAATCAGTGAAAAAGTAAATTAAGAAAATTGAAAACTTATTATCCAGTATAGTTACATTAATCCCTGTGACTTAATTATTTAATTAAATAAAAATTGAAAATGAATATGAAATCATTTTGAAAATTTTGAATTCCTCTAACAGTTACAGACCTCTGCAGAATGGTCAATGAAAACTTTGTTTACTTATTTATTTATTAATTCAGATTCTTGATTATTTACCTATAACCCAAACATTTACTAAAAAAACTACTAAACCAATTATAGAGCAACGCTGAATTACCAATAAATTGCCTGAGAACAACCACTTGTAAAAAACATGGAGGGGTAAGTAAAAGAAAAATCCAACTTGTGGTTGAATTTTTGCGGACAAGAGCAGAATACTGTTATTTCTAGAATTTTGCCATATTGTAAAGAACTTTTATTGTTGCTTTTCAACTTCTCTGATTGCTATCATTTTTTACTGTAGTTTGCTCAGTACTCAATGAGCAACTGCTTTATAAAATCAGTTTTTGGTTCACAAAATTGAGCCTTCAGTTATCTGTTTACGTTTTCTAACTTTGACAATGATTTCGATTTTTAATATTAAAATTTATGAAAAAATCCTTTTTCATGATAAGTTCAGTTTATTTTTATGATTTAAGGGGATGGTCTATTGTGGGACAAATTTTCACCGCCTTTTCTTACTGGTCGTTGAACTCGCTATTTCATTGGACCTTCAATTCTTATTATCTTATTAGTTTTCCTTATCTAATTGCTCATTGATTCAAACTCTTCAGTTGTGATTAGCTGTAATATTCTTCATTTCATTGGTTCAAATATTCCATTTAGGATTACGTAACTTTAATAGTGGAGACGTAACATTAATAATGAAAATATTTCTAATTTGGGAATTGTTTCAATCAAGATTTATAAGTTTTATCATTCATTGAAATTTTGCTTTTCCAATATATTATTAGTGAAGTTTATACTTTTTAGTGATGAACGTTTTCAATAATAACTTTTATCATTATTCTATATTTTATTGTACCACAGTGACGTTATATCAAATGCGATAGCAATAATTCAGAAAAAACGATACAATACAAAAATAAGTTAAATAGTGATTTTAATTTTTCACTAGTCAAGAGCAGCAACAACAACAGTAAAGAACAGTCAACAACAACAACAATAAACAACATAACAGTGAACAATATTAACAAAGTAGAAACGACGAAAAAGAATAATACAATACAATACAAATATAATATAGTACAATACAATATAAGATATGAATAATTTCTAGAAATGCTTGTATGGTCAACAATTCATTTTGTGTCCAGATTAAATAGAAATAAAATGATTTTTTTACAATGTTGCAGAGTTTTTTCATTATGCGCAACAGCATTTTAATGTCGTATTTTGATTAGAAATGACATGCTTGCGCAATACTATGACTCTAAAAGTGATGCTTATAAATGGATGTGAAATTATTATAAATGAAGCCAAGTTTGATAATACAGGAAGAAAAAGATAATGCTGAAATAATGTTAATTCCCAATATCATTGGCTTTTTTGGCATAACTGAAATTTTTTGGAAAATGTGAACAATTATTTTAACAAATCGCTTAAATTCATTTGTGCAGTTCATAGAAAAAGAGAAAACAATACTACTCTTTTTGTAATGTACATTGGTCTGTCATCAAATAAGCAATGTTCTACTATGCAGGTTAGGTCTGAATCTCCAATGTGCTATTCAAAATTAAGTAGCATTTTGCTTGTTCTAAATTTTCCAATAAGCGTAAATAAAATGCTGAGCTTTCACATTAAAACAGTAATGAAGATCTACCAGGTAGAAAAATTTTATTAAATAGAATTGAGGTGACAAATTAAAGAAAAAAGCTAAAGGGTCAAAGATAAGATATTCAGTGTCCCCTCAATTCCAACATTGTGTTGTAGAAATAAACAATAGCCTGCTTTTAAGATGATGTATGAAAAGCAAATGCTTAAACATTACGTCCATTATGATCTGCGTGTAAACAAGAAGTGCCGATTATGTACGAAAGACAGATTTTTGATTAAATGATTTTTTGTGCCTATTATAAATGTAAAAAATAAATCAGAAATGAATATTTTAATTCTAAAACTGCTTCACCATTGTCATGTACGGTTTGTTTAAATTAAGTAGTAGGTTTTTAAAATGTCTCATCGGGGAAGGGTGATGAAATCATTTTCATTGATTCATTAATAACTATTTAGATATTCATCATAAGTCATTTAGTTTAATGATAAATAAACATAAGATGCTGTCATTCGTAATATGTTTACATCAAAAAGTAAATAAAAGACAATGCATAAAGAAGATGATGCAACTGTAATAATATTTCTTTTTTTCTTTAAAATGCACAGTTTTAATAGAACTGTGTCAAACTAAAATGCAAACATCAACTAAGCACATAAAAATTGCAAGAATAAAATTAGAATATTTTACAGTGTATTGTAAAAAAGGAAAAATCATCACTTAATAAAGTACATGCTAACATTGCAACTATAAAATTTAGTAATAATTTGTAAAAATAAACAGTCAGTTTTATTAAATTAAATTGTTAAATAAATGAAAAGTGCAGTTTAATTTCCATTTAAAGTTCACATTTAGTTGGATCACATTTAGTTGAACAATACGGAAAAATGATTTCCAAGCATTTGAAAGGCATTTTTCACTGCATCAGTATCTTTTTCCTAGTATATCAGAAAAAAGATAAGTTAATTTAAATAAATAACTTTAGCAATTTTTTCAGTATACTGTCGAAACGGTTCCTTGTGGTACAAGTGTAAACTCAGCAGTCGTGAATGGATACAGCTTGCGCATAGTTCGTGGTTCAGTAGTAAGACCACATTCACTGCCATGGCAAGTGTTGATCAACATAGATAATAAATCCGATGATGATGCTGAAGACACTATTTGTGGTGGAAGCCTCTTAAAAGTGCAATCTGAAGAAAACAGCAGCAATATAGTGCTAACGGCAGCTCACTGTTTGTATGCAAAGTATGCAATGAGTATTATTTCGAAATTAAAAAAAATACTTGTAATAAATTTTTCCTATTTAGTGAAACACTCATTGACAAAAGTAAAATAACCGTAGTATTGGGAGTTCACAATCGTTTGATTAAAGAATCGAATCAAATGGTTCGAAAAGTAGCAGATGTGAAAATCCATTCTTCATTTTCACTTGACATGCTAACATATGATATTGCAATACTTTTGCTCAACGAACCAGTAAAATTCAACGACTATGTTCGACCAATTTGCATCCCGTCTAAAACTACTTACAATGAACGATTGTTATACAATTGCATTGTATCTGGCTGGGGAAGAACAGCAGGTTCGTTGTCGTTAATTTAGCATAAATTAAAATTATTTAAGTGATTAAATACGTTTCAGAAAATGCTGAACTAAGCAGTGTGCTTCAGCAGGCCGCGGTGCCAATAATGTCAGATAAAGAATGCTCCAGATCTTCAAACAGAATCCTGTACAGTCCAATTACAATGTTGTGCGCTGGAAAAAGTTACGGGAGCTCAGATGCTTGTCAAGTACACACATATTCTTTTTAATTAAAATCACAGTTGAAAGCATATTTTCAGGGTGATTCTGGCGGACCGTTAATCTGCAAAGCCCAAACTGGACAATGGGTACAGTTTGGAATAACAAGTTTCGGCATAGGCTGCGGTAGAATGTTCTATCCAGGCATCTATACACGTGTATCTGTTTTTTACACATGGATCGACAAAGCTGTAAGCGAACTCAAAAATGGAAATTATAAAGTTGAAAAAATTTAATAAGTCATCAAAAATGTAAGAAAAAAGTTTTAAAAGTAAAGACATTGAAATTTCTTTATCACTCTTTCATGTTTTCATTTGAAAAATTAATCAATTATTCAATTATTATAAAATTATTTATGAACAATTTGAATATATAATGAATAATAAATCATTGACAATTCTTGTAAGTTAAAACAAAAATAGCACTGATGCATTGAATACGATTTGTCGTAAACAAATCACACAAAGAGCTATAACAAAAAGCAAATAACAAATAAATCATGTTACAAATCAACCAGTACTACTTCAGCAATAATTGCAAACATGCTAATAAATCAGAATTTCAATTTTACAAATAATAGAAATAATTTAGCACCGCATTTGAACAAATGCTTCGCTTGTTTACTCTCTTTTCCCGCATCAAAGATTGTTAGCGCATTGGGCCATCAACTGAAATAAGTATAATTAATTATTTGATAATGTTCATGCTGTTTATTTTTATAATATAAAAAAACAAGCATATCTGCTTAAGAAATAAATAAGTAATAAATGCTCTTTAAAAAGCTTTAATTTTTATAAATTAATTAAAATTATTCAGTGTCAATTGAATATTATTTATTCATCTGAATGTACTTTCCACAAAATCAATGTTTACTATAATAATTACTGAATGGAATAAATATGTGCAATAAACGTAATAAACTAAATGATCCATTATGGAACTGATGAAATGAAAAATCTAATTGTTAAAAAATAATTTCATTTGAGTGAGCAACAATATCAAAAATTATCATTAAAAATTGTTTTGTATAATAAAATACAAAAGCTAATTATCTGGTACTGTACACTTCAACTTTGAAAAGTACAATGTTTATTATTGAACACTGCATAAAAATACTGCTTCAAATTTAAAAGATAAAACAACTGAATTTAGCATTGTTTCAAGTATCTTGTTGCATGAACTTACTAATTAATTGAAAAATGAATCCAAATCGAAGATAACTTTAACATGTTGAGTGAGCACTGTGGTCACAAATCGATGCGTTGCCACAAATCACGCCATGCTTTTGCAACCTAATTGACAAAAAAACAGTTTCATTTTGTGGGAAAAAAATTTAAATCGAAATACAAATGGTCCAATGCCTGCATTTTTGTGCAATTGTAGTGCCAAAGAGAGCAGAATACGACGTGGGAATTTTTGATAATTTCATCATTGCTCAATTGAGCATTCAAACGTCGCCTTGCATCCTCTTCGGTCAGCTTGTTCCTTTCGACAAGACGTTTCACCGCCTGTAAAAAAATAGGGATCATCATCATAATTGAATTTTCACTTTTTTATAATATAATGAATAGAAATAATAAAAAAAGAAAGACTATAAGAAAAAAATTCCGCAACCTACTTCATCCACGGGGATGAAAGAAGCCCAGACTTCGTCGACAAAATTTTGCCATCCAGCTTGAATGAGTACGGCTGCTTCGATGACTACAATTTTCTTCCGTTCCTTCATCGAATCCAATTGAAATTTGACTAATGATAAAATTTCAGGCCATACAATTTCGTTGAGTTCTTTCAAAGCTGCCTGGAACAACAGTGGAAATTCTCACCAATTTATTCACATTCGATAAATAATTTTATACAGGATTAGAAAAGACAATTTTCCCAAGACAGCCACGGTCAATTTCTCCAGTGCATTGGTTGACAATTCGTTTTCCAAACGTATTTACAAGTCTGCAATTAAAATAAATTGTAATGATAATTCACATTAATAACAACAGAACAATACTTTTCATAAACAGCAGTATTCGGACTGTACGATTGGTGGCCAATTTTGTCGCAATCAATTACACAAGCACCCCAGTGATTTAAATATTCGGCAATTTTCGATTTACCACTAGCAATACCGCCAGTGAGTCCAATAATAAAAGGTTTTGATTCGGATTTTGATTTCAATTTCTAAACAACTGTTTGATTTGTTTCAGAAAAAATCAACTTATTATTCAATAAATAAATAAATAAATAAACTTCAAAAGGACGAAGTGTTGAGCCCAACAGTTGTTTACGCGCTTCAGATGAACTCAATTTGTTAACACCATCGTTTTTCTGAGTCACTTGAAGCAAAGAAACCGCATATGCAGCTAATTCTGGTAAATTCTATTTCAAAAAAAATATAATTTAAAAAAATAGAGATAGTTTTTAAAAAATATACCTTATTTTTCCTCTTTTCGTTTACCCTTAGAATGCCTGAAGCAGTTTCTTCACTGCCAACAATACAATCCATGGATGCGTCATCTATAGAAGGACCGAATGAATCTTCTATTGGCACAATGTCCAAACGAACCGACGGATCGACATCAGTCAAAAATTGTTCAACAATTTTACAACGTTCTTTCACAGGCTGAATCAGCTCTGACAAAAATTTATCTAAATCAAATTAAATCAATGATTACAAAGATTTCTACTGCTGCTGTTGTTGTTGTTGTTGTTGTTGTATTTCTTTCCTAATATTACTGGTCAACATTGATCCGCATGTGATTCCACACGTTAGCTGTCTTTTGGTCAACAACAATGCAATTGTCAGCAAAAATTTGTGACCATCATGCATCCGATCGAAAGTGCCTCCGAGAACAATATGCTTGTACATGGGCAAAGTTTGTGGCGCTTTGGAAAACTTCTCCATCGAGCAGAAGGTGGTCATTTGCGTAGGCAAACCAGACATGTCAGCTAGTTGCTTGTCGAAGTGAAGCATGACCATTTGCATGGGTAGATGCAATCTCTCTTTGCTGGTGAAAAAATCGCCAAGCTGACTAAGATCACAGTCGAGCAATAGGCAAGTTTCGGGATTCAACTTCCGCTTGTAGTCGCCAACTCTTTTCAAACTGTCCACCATCAAGCGGACATCTAATGACTTATCCAATGAACAACTTGCATTGTACGTATGTTGAACAAAGTTCCATATATTCTCAGTCGTCAACTGTCGGACCAAATTTTCATGAACCGAAATAAACAATGTACCTTTGACGTGTTGGCAAGCTTTCAAAAGCAGAAATTCTATTCCAATTTTAAGCGTTGATGATCGTTGTGTTAAAATCAGTAAACCAGTACTGTTCATTTGAAAACGTCTAAATTGAAACCAAAACCACATTAAATTCCATGCTCAGTGCAATGCAAAATTTTACATGGAAACAATATCCTCTGCGCATATACATGCATTTAGATTAAATATGTATACATATTCAAATGAGCAACTTACAATTTTCAGCTTCAAAGTTTCACATATAAAAAAGTATCAACTATAGTCAGCGTAAATTTTACAGCTGACATTGTAAGATAACAAATTAAACACTTCACTTGTATCAAAATAATTAATCTGCAAAAATTTTAACATTCCTTTATGATGTTATTATACAAATTAAATTCTGACGATTAGCAAAAATTTCAGTTACATAGAACAAAACAATATGATCATATTCAATCACGTTATGCATAAAACAAAACTTTGTAATTAATTTTATAAATGAATACCAAATATGTTCGGTAAAAATATATTAATAAAACATACTTTAATAAAATAATTGTGCAAAAAATTGGCAATGATCTGCTTTTCCTGAGAAGTGTGAACATTTTATGGATTTCGGAGTATTTTAAAATTTAAGGATTAAAAAATAGTTTTTCTTCAAAATAATTTTTAAAATGCAACAATAAAATTACCTGTTGCCTGAATTTTGAAAAAAATTCAACTCAATTAGTACAGTAAAGTAGAAAAATGCAGGTGCAAACGGAAACTAATAGTTTTCTTTCCAACATTTATTTGAATAATTTTCGTTTTAATTACAAAGCATTGCACGAATGTTCCCTAATCATAAACTATAACAATTTCAAGGCGTATAAACATATGCTACTCCCTGAGTAGAAGCACGTCTGAGTCACTTTCTAATTGGACGATTCTAATTCGTAACACCCAGCTTTTTGCCATCTGGTGTTCGCTTGTCAGGCGGAATTTCCAGATTATCTATATTTTCAAAGTAAACATGCAAAGTGTTACTTAAAAAATTTAAAAAAATATTCAAAACAAACAATGTTCTGTAGTACATAAAATTATTACCCGATAGCACTGCACAAAACAACTAAACTTGTTTATTAATTAAAGATCTACATGAAATAAATAACGCCTGGAAATAAATAAAAGAGAAAAGGAAAATTTCAATCTTCAGACAAAACTGCTTTTTCATCTTTGAATAAATTGCATGCTTCCAAGCTGTATTCAAAGAGTGCTTGGCGTGCTTCAGAATTCTCCACTAACGGATTCACTTCAGCTTGCTTCATTTCGCAGAAATATTTTCCAGAAACACTGCCCAGTTCTTTCGACAGCAAACAGTACAGTGGTGTCTGGGCTCCATCTTTGGCATTTTTCAAAAAATACCATGCAAATGGTGCTATTACAGATTGGAAAGTAGAACTGCCTAAAATTGGCACCTGACGAAACAGTGGCGTATTAACAACTCCTGGATGGCAAGCGTTGATCGTTACTAAATAGCCTTCACGTCGAAGCATCGCAGAACGAGCAACAGTATACATTACCTTAAAAAAGTACAATCAATAAATTTTAACATTGTATTGTCTGTATTGAGTAGATATACTTGCGCCAGTTTACTTCTTCCATAAGCTTTTACTGAACTCCAATAATTACGGCGGTCAATCGAGTGAATATTCAAATCATTTATCCACAAGTGGGCATTTGAAGAAATTATCACAACTCGACCCTCGTCACGGCACTTTTCCAGCAAAGGAATCAAACTTTCACACAAAAGAACAGCGCTTAAATAATTCACCTGCCAAATGTATTCATGCCCGTCCTTTGTCAGCTGATATCTCGGTACATACATCACTCCTGCATTTAATACTATTCCATCCAGTTTGTTCGTTAAATTGTTCAACTTATCAACAAAAGCTTTCACTGATTCGAATGAGCTTTGATCTAATTCTAAAATGTGAAGCCGATCCGCAGAACAACCCAATTTCACCAGGTCATCAATGGCACTGTATCCTTTTTCCATAGAGCGACAAGCCATATAAACCACAGCACCTTAAATTACAAAAAAACACCTACGATGATGATAAATTCACAACATGTGAACATTAAAACATTAAATTTTGAAACGAAACCAAAGA
This sequence comes from Trichinella murrelli, assembly GCA_002221485.1. NCBI lineage: Eukaryota > Metazoa > Nematoda > Enoplea > Trichinellida > Trichinellidae > Trichinella > Trichinella murrelli. Next base: position 17,193,480 of record CM008133.1, on the reverse strand, counting down.
AATGCAACAAAAATACTTATTCAAATAATGATTGATCATATATAGTTAGTTATACATGTAGTTTTTCTTTATCAAATACCTCTATAGTTCAGTTCTCGAACAATTTCTTTACCAATACCGGAATTCGCACCAGTAACCACATAAATCCTACCTTTGCATTTTTCTTTGCCATAAAATTGAGAACCTTTGAAGTAAAAACTAAACAAATACAGCTAAAAAAATGTTCAACAATGCAAAATAAAATTCAATATTACCGCCCAGTGATTATACAAAGAATTGCAATAATAGCCCAAATTAAAAAAGAATCAAGTTCATAAAAACCAATCATTTCAATTCTGCCCAACTACAGCACCACTGCACTTATTAAAGATTACTCTTTGTTTATAATTTTACCTTATCTCAATTAAAAGATAATCAAGTTCATTTTTCAGTTTATATTACGTTCCTGTTTTTTAACGTATTCTTAAAAGCAGAAGCGCAAAATATCTTGTATATATTAATTTTAAAAAGTTTTTTTAAATAACTAGTAAACCTGCTAAAAAATACAAAACAGTAAAGAATCAAATTTAAATAAACCATTGATTCTCAGAAAATCTACTCTACAGGCTAGCAGTGGATTATGCTTATTTTTGCGGATTATGCTAATGAATCGTCTATCCAGATAACCAGATCTCTCAATTAGTTCACTGTTTAACCATGCTGCAATACCCGCAAAGTTGTACGATAAGGAAGTGATCGTACAAAACTGGTACAGTAGAATCTTTGGCTCGACAGCATCACAATTACAAAACAACATCCACAAAGAAGTTTATAATTTGTTAAGCCCTCTTCTCTCGATATTACGCCATATTTTAATTTGTAAAATTCATGCATATTAATGATCGTCAAGTTCAATTTATAGATGTCATCCATAACTCTGTATTTATCATTTAAAAAAATAAATAAATACTTTTTTAACAGATGAAATAAGAAATAAAAATTACTAAAAATTCATAAAATGCTTAAAAATACGTGAATCAGTTAATGATTTGACTTATAATGCCCAGCAAGCTCATCGTACTATCTCGTTCGATAATTGTTTTTAAAAGTTTGCTTGGCACGAACGATGGTCTCTGATAACGGCCAGCAACACACCGCTGCATCATAAAATAAACAGACGGGATGCAACAGCTGGCGCGCCTGCTGTCAACATTCAGCACTTGATATGTCCCGTCATGTGGCCATGTCCATCAGTTAACGACCGTTTTGACTTACATCCTTAGCAATAGGACGATCAGTGTGTGTGTTTATAGCTCTCTCCCGCTGGTGTGTTGTTCATTTTTATTCTACTGTTGAATAAATAGTTATGCCTTGAGCTCCGTTGTGTGTGTCTTGTAATGCCAAGACCCTCTCCACGACAATGTAGCTGGTAGAAACTGAGGAAACAGTTGGAAGAAAAGCTCGGCACGTTACAGAATTAACGCATTAAAAATTATTTGAATAAGAAAAAAAAGAATTACATGAAAAATATTATAATACTGATGAAAACACAATTAAAAGATAATTAGCTTGCATCTCAAGGTAAAGCAACAGTTATTTTGCATTACTACATAGAGTAATCTAATGAAGTAGGTTGTATTGTAATGGTATTACGATCTCAACAGCCTAAACATCAATAATCTAGAGTAGGAGATCTAATTTTTTATAAAGTGGCGTTAGCGTCGACGTGCTAGAGAGCTTAGTATTGCCGTGTGTGTTATCACTTTATATAGTTATTCCTAACTGAATAAAAGCGTTGTTTCGTTAAATAAAAAAAGATTGGTTTGTTGATAAAAGGCGTAAACGTTACATTGGCGACGAGGATAAGATCGAACTCACGCGGGGAAATACCAACAGATTAGCATTTATTCAGACAACAACACGATAGGACACGTAATAGCCAGCAGTCTCTGATGGCCTAATTATTTTAAATACCTGTCCGCGAACAACGCCATAATAACGAGCAACTGGGTCAGTGCTTTGGATCCTCGGCAGCTGATGTTCTTTGATTTTATATCTGTCCAACAGTTCGTCCTTTTCTTTACTGGACATGATGACATGTCGTGGTACAAGCTCGTGCCGTATTATATTTACCATCAATTCGGCCTCCAAAAATTGTTCTAACTTATATTTAGGGGAGAGATCCGCTACTGAATGTCGGGCTATGGCCGTCATCGGTTCTTGAACAATCATAATAGCTCTACTCATATTTTCGCTCTGGAGACGTAAACAGACGTTTTTTATGGTCTTTATGCCAACTTTTCTCTCATCAGCAAAATAAACAAATAGATTTTCAGCAGCGTCCTCTTCGTGCGAAACAAGGAAACTCAAATCCGATCTGGCGGGCTTTCCTTCGCTTGGTCGATCCCCATACTGTCGTACAAAATCTTCAAAACTTTGGTCTAGTTCGTAGGATGTGACCAGAAAACCGCGATCACGACACATTTGAAATGCATTCTGCCGTATCTTCCAAAGGCGAAATATTTCTCTGTCATCTTCAGCCATGAAGAACACTACCGTAACCACACAACTCAAGCATCAAATGTGTTACCTTGGCAACAACGAGCGGCGTCTAATTCTGTTTACTTTATAGCAGAAGTGCAAAATACGTACTTTCTGAATAACATGAAACTTTCACAACCACTACAACTGGCACAACGGAGTGTGAATATTAAGAAAACGTTTATTTCTGTTATCCTTGTACTGATGATGTGTATCGTCAGATACATAATGGCTTCATAGCATTGATCCTATATGCACAGATCCTATTGATCTGTACATATAATTTTTCAATAATCTTTGAGTATTACGTATTTTCATCACCAGCAATGGCAAAACCAAAAAACTTTATTCCGCTTCATTCCTGCAAAATTTATTATTTTTTAATTATGATACACATTAATAAATTATACAATTGTTATTATACAGCTATACAATGAGAACTGTTGTTCAAAGCTAGGGATATGTCAGCTTAGCAGTTAATTCATAAAGAAAAGGTAACTATAATCATTCTTTTTCATCACGCTTATCAAGTATCATCGCAATTTTAAGCAATAAATTACTGTAATGCGTGAGGCATATAAATTAAAAGAACAAAATATTTTTACAATAATTAAAATATGATTAGCCAAACCATATTCTGCATTATTAATTGTACATTCTCTTACTGTAATAGTTTGTACATATTTTCAAATTACGGTAAGAATACTGTACAAATATTAAATGATGTAGAAATTTTATAAATGGTATGTTGCATTCTATTTTATTTTTATGAATAATAAATTATTTTTGTATTTTAAAGTATTTTAATTTGAGTGGTTAGTTACATTTTATTATCAGATGTTTTGAATGCAGTATTATACAATATAGAATACACAAATTGGAAGTAAATCGCTCATTAATTTAAATGAGAAAACCCTTTTTGAAAAGTTTAGCATTTAATTTTTTTTAAATTAGTACGTCAGCCAATTTTAAAAGTAAAATTATTTAATGCTTATAACTTTATGAATTTCACGTTTAGTAGAGTAACGTGATGCATAATTTCCCTTTGAAATTTGTCTTCGACATTTATTTTTTTGTAATGAAAGACATTTGTGTAGTATTTTATTACTGTTTATAACTGTCTTTATAGTGATATTATTAGTCTTAATTTTTAGCATCTTATTTTGGATAATAAATGTCATCTCTTTTCTTATAGCATTTTATTATGCATAACGCAAAATATTGTTTGTTATTTCACTAATTTAATTATTTATGCAATTTTTGCAAGCAAAGCATAATTCCTGCATGTTTATACTAATGTATTTTTGCTGTTCTAATTAAATTTGAAATATAATAATTTTTGTTATTCAATCTGTATTTTGTAGCCCCAGAACGAGTATATAGAGCTTCATCGGAGACGCTATGGTCGTCGCTTCGATCATGAAGAAAGAGAGTAATAAATTTGTTTCTCGTCAATATTATGATATTTTTTACTTTTATAATAAAGTTGTAGGAAATTTTTTTCTGATTTAAAATTATTTTAATGGATATATGCATTAATGCAGATTCTTTAATTTAAATTTGTGCATTTTAAGACGAAAAAAGATTAGCCGAGATCGCCATGTATTGGCTAAAAAAGCAAAAACGTTGCGCGGAATAAAGGCGAAATTATACAACAGAAAACGCTATACGGAGAAAGTTCAAATGCGAAAATTGTGAGTTGATTTTTATTGAATATTTTCCTCAATTATCATAAGAATCTTAAATATTGTAATAAGTAACATTTATAATTTGATTTCGGTTATCCGTTCATCTTATTTATCAGAGTTTTGAAGCTTATTATTTTTGTTTTTTATTTTACTAAATTTTTATGCTTGTTAGGTGTTTCCAAAGCTTAATTATTACTTACATGGTTGTATGATTTTGTGTGGAATTTGTAATTCAAAAGTCGTAATGTGATACTTTTATATGACGATAATTGTTGATAATATTTTGGTTAAGTAATTAGCTTCTTTCTTCTTAGGTGTCTAATTTATTCTATAATGTATTTAAATTAAATATTTATGTATGTTTTGTTAAAATTTTAATGTTGCAGAATAAAGGCACATGAAGAAAAACAGCAACAGGGAACAAGAAAACCAGAGAAGTCAGCGGATGGTGCTATTCCTGTGTATTTGCTTGACCGTCAACAGAAAACTAGCGGAAAAGTTCTGAGTAACATGATAAAGCAAAAAAGAAAGGAGAAAGCTGTAAGCTTGTTGGCACTTGTATTTTCTTTCATTTTAAAGTGGTTATTTAAGGGAAAATGGGCTGTACCTCTGCCAAAAGTGAAAGCTATGAGTGAAGCAGAAACTTTTAAAGTGATTCGTACAGGAAAATCTAGAAGTGATTTGAAATATGGTTTTTATTTGATTATATTTTGTCAGTTAAACAATTCTATTAAGGGAAAGCATGGAAACGCATGGTGACAAAGGTTTGCTACGTTGGAGAAGGCTTTACTCGTAAACCACCCAAATTTGAACGCTTTATTCGTCCAATGGTTCGCATCATATTTTATTTTTTTAATTGCATTTATATGATGTTGCAAAAACTTTTTTTTTATATTTAGTCACTTCGGTTCAATAAGGCTCATGTCACTCATCCTGAGTTGCAAGCGACGTTTCATTTGCCAATAATCGGCGTGAAGAAAAATCCATCTTCTACGATGTATACTCAGCTAGGCGTCATTACAAAAGGGACCATAATAGAAGTGAACGTCAGCGAACTTGGTCTTGTCACTACAAGTGGTAAAGTTGTCTGGGGAAAATATGCTCAAGTAACCAATAACCCTGAAAATGATGGTTGCATAAATGCTGTTCTGCTGGTTTAAGAATAAAATTCACTTTGAATATTATTATTGTTATAGATGTTTTATTTTACGAAATATAAACTACTAGCAGTATAATAATATATAATGTAATAATATTATATAATACAGTTGTAGATATTTGAATGAAATGTACAATGAAATTTGTCTGCAGTAGATAATAGTAATTTAAAACATTTTTTCCTGGACGACGAATGCGGTGGGAAACATTTGTTTTACCTTGGAACGAGGCAAGTTTTTTCAGTCGCGTGCTTTCCTTTTAAGCGAGTTTGAAGAAAGAGTCGATAACATTCATTAGTTAAAACAAACACATAGCAGTCAAATGATGAGAAAGCATGTCTGATGATTAATTGCATATCATGAACAATAACGAATAATATTAGTATTGATCTATAAGACAAAAATTATACATTATGCTCAATAATTTGTGTGTTCTATACATTTCATGTTATAAGTTTTCGTACAAACGTATCAAAATGTTTCGTATCAAAAATCTTTGTATGGTACAATGTAACGGTGAAAAAGCTTTCTCATTTTGTTCATTTGACCTCGAGCACTGGCTATACAAAGAAATGCACAATCAGTTAAAGGAGTTTTCAAAACTGAATATTCTGGTGGTGTGGAAGCGTGTGCTTGATCCTTGCTTGTATTATTCTTCTTGGAGATATCATGTTACCTTTTGAATGAAGCCTCTAAATTGATTTGTTGAGTTGCATATGAGACTGATTGCAAGCGGATATTTCAGCTTGGATATACAAAATCGGTTGGGTTCAATTAACAGAGCACAAACTACACAGCCAGGTTTTGCAATAATGTTTGATTATACCTTGAATGTCTGGAAAAGATTTCTACTAATAAATTTGCATTAAATGTTTCTTGACTTCTTTTCCTGACTAAATCTGTAATACTTGTATAAATCAAAAACAAGAAACCCATGAAAATAAACCAGTCAACGAATACGAAGACATTGCAAAAATATTATTTTAATCAAAAAAAAGTTTAAATAGTATTTCACTTCAAGTAAAGGAATAAAACGGATTCCATTTTTATTCCACTTTTAAAACTTGACAAAAATTATATACTCAGCACTTTTTCAACTCTCTGTTAAGCTGTTCTATACACAACTGAATATGCAATCTCGTGGCTTTTTCAATTTCAACATTGTCGAGTCCTTTTCGTACATTCGTTTCAACTCTCTGTAAATAGAATGCAGTCGGTCACCATAAATTTCAAGCAGCTTCCCTTCGGCACCGAGAAACAAATTATGCAGCAAGTGAACAGAAGCCCGAAGCAAAACAGACCATTTCTGTATCTTGAGATTATATTCGATCAACGACAACAATTCAACTTTGAACATCATTATTTTGTAAGATGCAGATTTGACAATCTCAGCTATAATGCACAAGCAGGACACTTTCACATTGCATTCACCGGTGTAATAAATTTTCAAAAATCTGTTCAAACTTGTTCAACGTAATGAGGAGTCACATCGCCCAAGCTGCGTATCACCGAAGCTACTGCTTCTCCAATTTTCAAACAATTTTCCACGTCACCTTTGCTTTGCATATCGTCAAACATCTGCAAAAGGAATGGAAACACATTTGCTTTCCGTTTTTTGCACGCTTCGGCTAAAACTTTGATAGTCAACAAATAAACATAAGAATCTTTATCACGAAGTTCTGTGCAAAGTGTTTCGAAAAAAGATTTCTTTTCCAAAGCCATCATCGCATGCGTATCTCCATTTTCAATCAATCGCCTCAGCATGATCAACGCATGTCCTTTGATTTCTACACCAGTCGAATTTAAATCTTCCATCACAGTTTGAAATGTTTCAACTTTGCGCGATTGTTCCTCTTCTGACAGTTTCGAATAAGCTTCTTGGCATTTTTGCAATAATACATCATCAGAACGTCCCTTTTTACAATTCACATTGGCAACTAATTTTGCAGCAGTTGCCCGAATACTGGAATTTGGATATTTTTCAGAGTAAATTTTCACCACCCGAATGACAGATTGAAACGTTTCCAAAATATCTTTTTGTGACAAAAAATATTCAAGATGAAAAATGCCGACAAATTTTAACAAAAAATCAGCCACTTGGTTTGTAAGCGGTGTGCTTTTGTGACTGCGCTTAAGTAACCAATTGAGAATTTTGCGCAACACGTTCAAAAAGTCCACTGCGTGTGTTGAAAATAAATCATAAAAATGCGAAATATGCGTATCGAGTATGCTGCAAAGAGATTCAATCAAAAGGAAACTCAAAGGCAACTGGGATTGCTGCTGCTGCTGCTTTTCCTCTTGCTCCGCTGCAAAAGAATATGTGATTATAATTTTCAACCATTCTTCTAAAACAGCAGAATAAATATTATTCTTATTCTGTATCGAATTCAAAATAGCGTAGAAACTATCTACAGATCTGTTGATAAATTCCACATCTTCGTCATATGAAACAACCACTGCTTGCACACCATTACGACGACCAATTACAAACTTAGCACGTAATGATAGCAACGAATCTTCAATTCGACTGCAAAGCCACGCCATCAATTTCTTGGCAAATGCAGCTGGCTTTTGAGTATCAAATAAATTGGTCATAATATCAGAAATTAATGGTGCGCAGTATGTAACTGAATTACGCACATCACAATTCATTGACAGCAATACAGGTACTATTATTTGAAGAACCTCGTCAAAATGATCATCCAAAGTCACAACTGTCATTAATTCATCCATTAAACTCAAAAATGACAACACTGCTTTCTCGTCCATTATAACATCATGAAGCTGCTTGTCTGAAATTGAGCGAATTCGATCGACATATCTGTTTTTGATGTACTCATTTAATACTGATACTGGTAGTTGACTCTTTTCAGTAAATAAACTGCGAAGAATATCGGCACATACATTTTTAATCCATTTATCAGCATTGGGCATTTCCAAAATGCCAATGCATTGTCGAAACACGATCAAATAATATTTCATCGGCTTATCTTTAAATTTTTTCGGAAATTTACAAATTAATTCAGGCATATGTTTCTGCCATTGTAACTTATCTTTCTCATTCAAAAGGATCTTTATTAAAGCAAGTCAAAATGTGGAAAATACCATTGCGCTGTATCGTAATTTCAGACATACATTTCCACAAAAAACCAACACATATTTAGCGTACCGAGATTTCAAATTTCTAAAAGTTTTCATAAGCAACAATAAATTATTTGCTTTCGTTGTTGCATAAGCAGTAGTCATCATGTTAATAAGAGCTTTAGAATATTTTCATCTACTGAACAAAATCTCAATAACAACAATATGGCAATCATTTTACCACCAAAACGAGAAAACAACATTCCTCGTACAATGTACAAATGTTGAATTGCAAGAAAGTAATCAATCAGTGTCGGTATTGAGAACAAGCGTTTCTCAGGTGTAGATAAATCCCATAGACCATCAAAACGTTTGTGACAAAAGTAACTCCCACACCAGGTAAAGTTTCACCACATCGTTTCCCATGCAGAAACAACAATATTCAAATAAAAATTTAAGCAGTTCTTCATTAAAGTCTTCAAATTTCACAACATCGATTAATCTGTAATGTCTCTCTGCATATAGAGCAACTTTATTATGCATCGCCATAAGAACGCGAACAAGATCGAACATAACAAAATCTTCTTATCATCAACGTAATCAGGTGAAATGTGTATAATTCGCTTAGCATTGCTAA
>CM008133.1:17134969-17184297 GCA_002221485.1 Trichinella murrelli | reverse complement strand
TTTAATTGTTTTTGTAGAGTATATCCCGCATCGATTTGAAATTGGTTTTTTTTTGATTGTTGCTTACGTACACAAGCACGATTATTTGAATGCACAGATAGTGGCTGAAGAAAGTACAAGAATGGGAAATAATTTGCACAATATATATATATATATATAGGGGGGGGTGCATATTGTTTTAAAATTTCATTTCGTTTTTCGAATTGATTTTAGTGGTGAAATTGAATTTGGGCATGGATTCACGTCCGCGTTATTATATTTTACGTTTGCGTTTGGCAGAAATTTACCGTGAACTGCAGTGGAATTATGAACAGGCGAAAGAATATTGCTTAGAACTTCTGGCTCAGATTCATTTGCCATTCAGCGAACGAACGGTACAACGTGCCAGGATCTGTTTGGCATTGCTGCTGGCCCAAGAGGGTGAAGTGGCGAGGGGTTTGGAACTGTTGGCCCAAGATGAGACCGGCTATGAAATTCACTGCGCTCGTGCCGAATGCTATTTGCGGATGGAAAAGCTGCAGGAAGCGTTGGCTGAAGCGACGGCCGCTTTGGACCAAAACGACGACGACGACGCCCAAGCCCACTATTTGATGGGTGAAACGTTGCGTTCGATTGGACAAGATCCGGCTGTAGCTTTGAAAGAACTGTTGCAAGCGTGCAAATTGAACGCCTACCACGCCCCGTCGTTTTTCAGCCTCGGTCAGTTGCTTTGGTTGACCGAAGGTCCCACGGAAAAAGCGTTGGAATGTTTCAAATGGGCGGTCCATTTGCGACCGTACGACAGGCTGATCATTCGCTCCTTGAGTGAAAGGTATTGTTCGTTGGGCAAAAATGAAGAAAATATGGAATTGTTGGAAAAGAGCGCCGGCTATCGACAATTCGACCAGTGGACTTGGGCGTGGCGAGAGGTCGGCATGTATCAACTTTTCAAGGGCAACAATCCGATCAAAGCGATCAAAGCATTCCAACGTCTTTGTCCATCTCCGGCCGGCGTTACCGAAGACGGTGATCTGGTGTCGTTGGATTTGTTGGCCGAGTCGTTTTATCGACAAGGCAACTGGCCGACGGCGGCGAAAATTTGGAGACAGTATTGCAAATTCAATCCCGACATGTACCATCTCCAGCTGCTCGGAGATGCGTTGCAAAAGTCTCAACGTTTCGAAGAGGCGCTCGAAACGTACGGTCGTATTGGCGAAGAACACTGGGCACCGTTGTTTTCCACTGGTCACGCGTATGCTTACAAGGCCAGAGTGAACGAAAAGGCAGGCAATTTCCGTAGCTGGTGTGCAGCCATTGAACCACTCGAACGAGCTTTTCAACTTCGACCGTCGGCGATGGAAAACTCTCGCCGATGCCCAATTTGCCATGGCCGTTTACCGACAGCCGAATCCGATCCTCTGGGCCAGGAAAGCTTGGCAGCATTATTTGAACTGTTGGTCATGCATTGGACGTTATCCGTCCAATCTTTACGGCCAAGTAGCTCGTTCCATGGCACTGTGCGCAGTTTATTTGTGCAAAAAAGCATCCGACGAGGATTTGGACGACCAGATTCGTAAAGTTGGTCGTCCGGCGTTGAAAGCTTTGAAACGAACGGTCAAAGCACAGCCGGACGTTATTTCCAATTGGATTATTTTTGGTGAGAATTTGCATTTTTTTTCTTACGCTCAACTGCGCAATAAATATGTTGGTGGAAATACAATTGTTAATTTTTTTTGAATTTGCTTTTTTTTGAAGGCTTCGCTGCCGCTAGATTACGCAAACCGAAACTGGCGCAGCACTGTTTCATTAGAGCTATAATGATCAACAGGGAAAGTGTGCAAAGTTGGACAAATCTTGGAATGCTCTATTTGGAAAATCACGACTACGACCTTGCTTATGAATGTTTTCGTAATGCTCAAAATATGACTGCCTGTTATGGACACAGTTGGTATGGGATGGGATTGCTTTCAGAAAAAGTGAAGCAGTCTGAAAGCACTTTGGACATTTTGAAAGAAAGTTGTCGTATATCTTGCCAGGTGATGATTGCCTTATATGAAAATGATATGTATATATTAATTAAAATTATCAAATGAACCAATTATTATATGATATTGTACAAAACTTTTTTTAGCGATCTGTAATTTTTGATTATGGTCGCCGCTTTTGTGAAAATTTAGTAGAATTTACAAAGGAACATGGCCATTGCGATCATTTTAACATGAAAGATTTGCTATTTGTATCCGAAATATTTCCAACAGTTACATGTAAATAAATAATCTATCTCTGTTGGTTATTGTTGTTGATTTGATCAGTTTTGTTTCAATTTTACATTTTTTACGCGTTGTTTGTAGATTTGTTCTATTCGAATCCCATAACATTAAATAATCTTGGCATATTCTTTGAAATTCAAGGCGATTATAATGCTGCTTACAAAGCTTACAATGAGTAAGAAGTCATTATTGATATATGGTTGCTTGATGTTTGCAACTTATTGTGTATTTTTTGCACATTTGCAGTTCTTTGGCTTTGATGAATTCTGACGATTGTGATTGGAAAGAGACGAGAGTGATTGTGAAAACGAATATATTGAGATTAGCTGGGTAGAAAAAGATGTTTTTTCATGGCATGTGGGTTTGATATTATTTTTTCAATTTGTGAATAGATTGGATTGGAAAATAGCAAAAATGTACGAACCTGATGATGAGGCAGCCGAAGGAAATTTGCCTCATCGGTATGCTATGATGGCTGGACACAGTTGGCGTAAATCGCTTGTAGAAGAAGCCTGTGAAAGTAAGTAATCGAGATGCCTTTTTGATAATTGGGTTGTATGAAAACAAAATTTTTTTTTTGCTGTAATCTTTCAGATTTTGAAAACTTGGCAATTTTTGCTGAAAATTCTACCCAAAGAGCTTTGGGAATTTGCTGCAAACATCTGTTAACAAACGAGATTACTGCTGATCATTGTGAAGCATTGTTGGCCGAGTGAGTGTGCATTTTGAATTGAATTTTTTTGGTGTTAAATGAAAATTGAAAAAAAAATTTATTTTCCCTCTTTAGATTAAATTTGGACGAAATGCCACCAGTTGGTTTGGTTTGTTTGCTTTGGAATTTATTCCAAGCTGATATGCCGTTTGAAGAAGTTTCAAAACGTGCTTTGAATTTACTTGCAAAGTTCAGCATATCTCTGAAAAAAGCCTTCTTCTATTTGTTATACTTGTATCGACAGGTTGTAATGAAGAAATTAATTAATTAATTTACATTTTGTTTGATAAATTGCAAATATGACAAATTTTTATTTTTAGAAATTGAATGCGGCATTTTTGTGCGAATTGTTTGCAGTTGCGATGAATGAATCGTGGGTGAAGATGATTTTGTTGGATTTTTTGGACGAAACGAATCAATTGAAGCTCGAAAATCTGACCACTTTTCGAAATACAGTCTGGAAAGAGGAGCCAGATGCTGTGGTTAACTTTTTCGTTTATTTTAAATTTTCAACGCTCCAACTAAGTTCAGCATCAAGAAGCGTATATTTGGTTAATATTTTTTCTTTTGCAGATTTTACAGTATGTGGTGGAAAAGTCGAAAGCTCTTGGCGATGTGAAATGGGAAATTTGGAAGCAYCGATTTGCCTTCCTTTATCCGGATCGTGTGGAACAATTGCGATTAGGGGATGGATCAAGCTGATATATATTAAAATTTAAATAAAATGTTCGTTGTCTCTAATATCGTCTGTTTTTTTAATTTTGGTCGATGGTTTTCAATTTATTTTTTAAGATCAATTTTAAAGAAATTGAACATGTTGAATGAAAAAAATATACATGTAAGTTTTGAAGTTTGTCGACTGTCTGTCTTTTTTGTAAAAAGACATATTTAAACTAGCCATTTGTTTCTGTACTTTTTGCAAATGCTTTTAAATTGAATTATTATAAATGTGATAGATTTTGGATGAAGTTTCATTTTTTATTATCACTTTTAGACATTTTAAAAAATTTTATTCACAACTCAAATTTTATGCATACGCATGAATGTAATGTGAAACGGAAGCATGTATATTTAGATAATTTTTTTTGCAGATAATATGTTTCAAGCAAGTATTGCAAAATTGCTGTTTCAGAAAAAGGAGAAAAATAGTCACTGCGTCGGCCGGGAATCGAACCCGGGTCGCCCGCGTGGCAGGCGAGCATTCTACCACTGAACCACCGACGCGTTGTTTCATTTGTGAAATTATTCCTTCATAAAGTTGCCCAGAGCACGAAGAAAGTAGGAAATTTTTGATTAATGAATAAATAATAATTTATACAAAATTATTTTAATGACAAAATTTTATTCTGTTTCAATTGTTGAACGATTATTGTTTAAAGTGAATTGTTAATTTAAAAAAAATTATGAATAATTTGTTCGAATTTTTATTTATTTGTTTACAGCCAAGGCTGGTAGAGAACACCGAACTTTGTTTTGTTGTTGGTCTATTTTGTTTCCTGTTTGCTGAGGTCGCTTCAGGTCGTTCACCTCCCACCTACCCGTTGGTCCATTGTTCAGAGTATAATTTTCCCATTCTCTTCTGCATCCTCTCTTCTCTTCGTGGTGTGAAAATTTTCTGTTCATTCTGTTTGTTGTGATGGAAATTTTGAAAAATCAATTTTCAGTTCTCTTTCTCACGGTCATTTTACAACTGACCAATGGTCAAGTGGAAATTGAAGAAAACTTGACCACTACAATTAAGCGAAGTTCTTCATTTTTTGGCATACCCGTTCCGGGGAATTCAATCAGCGGCACCGACGTGTTACAACTTTACGTGCGCTCGTGCAAGCCTGGCTTTGAAGAACTTCCTCAGGGCGACATTTTGTCTAGCACGATTAAAGTTTATTTTAAATTTATTTTAATTTGAAAATTTTGATTATTATAAAAAAACTTTTTTTATTCTTTTCATTAATAGATGCTAGCCGACGGTCATGGAGAACAGTTTCTTCAAAAAATGTACAGTGAACTATTTTTTGCTATTCAAAGCATCGATCCAAATAAACTAGCTGGTAAATGGTATCGTGTAAGTATTCTTATTTATTTATTTATTTATTTATTTGTTTGTTTGTTTTAATTTTTTTATTTTTAATTAATATTTTATGCTTTGTTTGTTTTATTAAATAAACAGTTTGCAAGTTTTTTTTAACAGTGACGACTTTCACATTATCATAAAAGTGATGCAGGTGCTGCTATTTTGTTAGAAGAATTTTTTAGTCCAATGTTCTTAATTTTTTCTTATTAGAAAAAGTCACGCTAACTGATAACAGTAATTTTCTTTTGATTAATGAAGATAAATAAATGAACGAACACAGACAATTTCAAAAGATTATCATAATAAAAGAAAACAAATTTTATGTAATAATGGATAAATTTTCCAGATTGTGAGCAAAATGAAACACTCTATCAGTGTGATACACACTTGTTTTATAAAATTGATTAATTTTTTTTGCTATGATTTGTAATGAATGATATAATTTTTAGGTGATGGACAGCAGTGGATATTACGATGAAATTTGCAGCGTTGTTGACAGTGAGAAGACATTTTTGGTAAATTAAACAAAAAGATAATCAAATTATAATATCTTTTAGTAAAAATTATTGAACATCGCAGTATATTGCTACATTTTCTATTAAAGAATTCTACAGGCCAAACGGACCAATGGTACTGTCGTAACTTCTAGGGTGAAGCTTTCAAAATTGGCCCAGATCCTGGTGGCTTTTATATTTCACAGGCCGCCAAGAAGATGTGTGCCTTGTAAGTGCTATTTTGTTGTCATAATTTTGATTTTTATAAATTATTATCATTAATTACATTACAGTTTACATCAGTGTGCTTTTTGAAAAGGATTAACTTCATTAATTACATCATAAATCATTACGAATTAAATATTCATGTGGTAATTTTATTTTAAAAGTGTAATATGCTTCTTTTTTTCTTTATTGCATTATTTAAAACTCAAAAATAAATATTTGTTTATTTTAATTTTATTTACAGATTGTACAATTTGTTTTCAGATTTTATTGTTAAAACGGTGCTTTGAACAATGAACAAAATATGAATATGTAATATTATCACAGTGTTTAAAACACCCGTTCTAGTACTTGCAGAGATCCTCAACGTTTTGCTCTCAGTACAAAAATGAAGTGAAAATTTTTTCAAACAGAACGACTTTGCCAAATCACCTTGGGACAATGACAACACGGCCACGTTGTCTCATTTTGATCATGTAAATTGTGTCTCTTCTTATGATGATTTTTAAAATGAGTAAAAATTTACATGACTACAACTCAGTAAAACTTTGTCCAAAAGTGTAGCTTATGGATTTTTTTTTGGTAAATTTGTAATTGTATTCACAATAGCACCTGCATATCAATTATTCCAAAAAGCATGTAAAATCTTGCATCTTACTTCAGCAAATTTCATTCATATACACTGTATCAAAAATTGGCAGTTGTTTTTTTGAGAGTTTAAATTTATTGATTTCTTTGCATTTTTTTAAAAATAAATTATAATATTCATTTAATTTAACTAGAAAGCAGTTTTTTATTCTGATAAAAAATGCCATTCAGTTACCGCCGTTTTCATATTTGCGAGCATTTCTTGCCAATGTTGCAGTGGTTTATCTCTTGTAAACATATAGCCACCGAGTATTAAGCGTCCGACAAGTTTGTAAGCTTAAATGAAGCAAACACAGGCGTACAGTAATAATAATAATGATAATAATGTATGTAAGAAAAATGAAACATATTTCTACTTCATTATGAAAATGACAAAACTTGATTCTGATTAAAAATTTCCTCTAAAAGCAGTGTTGAAATTTCAATTTGTTGCACTTACGTTTTGTTTGATAAAGTTGAATGTGTATTGACGCTTCGTCAATTCTTTCTGGAGATATGCTAAAGCTGAACGACTGGTTAAACACTGGAGATCTGGTTTTTTTCACAACTTGAGATTTTTTTGTTTTTAGCTTCCGTGCGCCCAAACACAATTCAACTTTCAAAAATACACCTGAAAAACAATAATCAATAATTATAATTAAAAGGAAAATATTTTTTTTCATGATTCACTGTGTAAAAATTATACACATACCCCAAGATTCATTATTTCCAGTCAGATTTAGATCATTAGCTTCCATAACAGTGAGCGTCAGTCTTTGTAAATTTTCATAATAAACTAATGAGCAGTGAATCTCGCTTGTAACAATGGGAATCTAGATGATATAAGAAAATTTAACTCATACATTAAATGTATAATAAATGAAATCACAGCATTTTATTTGCTTACATCGTTACATTTCTTTCAAAATCTCTCCAGAAAGTGACGCGTTTTTTCGTTTTATTGTGTAATCTTTCAATGGAAATAATTGACCAAAAGGCAAAGCGGCATCAAAGTGTCCACACGGTATATTACAAATTTAGAATCTTCGTCAAAATGATCCGGGATAACTAAATCAACAGTGAAAATTATCATTTATAGAATATTACTTTCTTCATTTGTCCATAATCAATTTTAAACATTAATAACAACAACTGGTGGTACTGTTAAATGCAATTTATATAACCAAACTTAGTTGCAAATTAAACTTTTTCCAAATATTACTCACATCAAAAATTATCACTTCATCAAACTTGGGATTGAGGGTTTTTCTTTTTGTTTTGTTTGAGCAAATTGTCGATCAAACGGAGACAAATATACTCTAAATTAAATAATTTTAAATAAATATACTGTTTTGCGTTGATTTAGTAAATTTTAATTATTAATATAAAGTTACAATTAAATATAAAAGAAGATTGCATCCTGTTCATAATAACACATTAAGCCAATGCAATAGAATGTTTGAATTTGATTTTGAAAAATAATGCAAGAGATCAACCTGCCTTATGAAAAATTGTTGCAAACTTCTTTTCCATAATTGTGATTTGGCAAATTACGAACTTTCCAACACAGACAGATATTCGTTGGCGATCAGAATCATATTCCAATTCAAACCACAGTCGACCAATGTGATTCTCACCAAACACATATTCATCCCCTCAGAAGAGGCATACAATTCCAAGTTTAAACTTTCCAACAGTGATTTTTGTTCTACAAATGAAATGGCATCATTGAATTATCCACGTTGGTTGCCAATATTTTTACAGTATACGTGATTTGATGCATTATTTGATCATTTCTTTTGCTTATTAACACTGCTGATCATATTATTAGAATTGCATGACTTTGAAGCAATTATGTGAAGAAAATGCAAAAGTAATATAATCCACTATGAAATCAAACATTTCTACTTTAATAATAATTAGCATTGCAGTGCGTGTACAGTTAATTAGCATTGAATACAATTAATTTAAATTAATTGGACTATACGCAACGTTATTTTTGAAATTCTGTTAAAAACTTGAATTTCAACTAAGCACATATGATGATAAAAATGCTAATATGACAATGAAGCAATGAAGAAACTTTTGAAATGGAAATTTCAAAGGCAGAAAACTTCCTCAACATTTAATTCGATTTTGATTAAATTTTCTGATTTTTAAGTCTGAAAGTATGAAATGTGCAAGATAATAAATATTTTGTTTCATGTTGATGTAATTGAATTGAGTTTTTAAATATATGGAAAAATGCAGCAATGAAAAATTACTGGGATTCAAAACAGTAATTTTGCATTCCAATGATAATTACATGTAATTACTTGAAGTTTAAAATATCAACTGCTTCGTGATTATCAAAAAAATCAAAATATTGCAGTTGTATAGAAAATATATAAATGATTGTGGAAAGTTTCAACTGCTTTATCAGAGTATTTTTATATGGATATTACATTTCTTTGAAAAATTGAAAAGAAGAAATAGGCTTGTTATATTTTAAATATGAAGTCAAATTTAGTACAAGAAAATTTCATAATTGATTATTTGAAATTTAATTGTTTGCACGTAATATATTATTCTACATCTATTTTCAAATTGAAATTGAATGACAAATTGAAATTGAATTGTTATTACAAAATTGAAATATCCAGAAAAATGTATTCTGAAAGAATAAAGAAAACCAATCCACAATGATAAAATTCACTTGAATCACTTATTAATTATTATTATTATTTAATAATAATATATTTAGTTTATTTTAACAGTTAGTTATTTTACCATTGTTTCTTTTTGATGTGAGAGAAAACTTTCTTCTCGTAGGCATACAAATGGTATATCTTCGGGATGTAATGAATTACTTCTATAAAGAAAGCAATTCAAAATTAGAGATTATATAATTAAATTACGCTAATCTGTAATAATCAACCCTAATGTCTATTCAACAGTTTATTTATTTATTCATTCATTTAATTTGACAATTGAAATTAATATTGGAGTTTATTTATTATTTATTATTTAACATTTTGTTTTCATAACTTACTAAATATATATGAAATTATAGTTATAGATAATTATTTTCGACTGTTTATAGTAATGAATATCGATGAACAAACACATTGCAAAATAAAATATTATAATAAATAACGCAAGAAGTCCATAAGGAATAAAGAAAAAGCTTTTACTGATAAATTTTGCATCAAAATTTATTTATTTTTTACATTTTAACATCATTCCATGCTTTAATTATGACCGATATATATGAATTGATATAATTAATATGAATAAACTATTAAATGAGCAGTAGTGATAACTGACTGTTCAAATTACGTTTATATTATCAACTATTTTTTTAATTAAAATTGACGAATAAAAATGCAACAAAAATTGACATTGCTTAATTAGTTAAATTTGCAACAAACAATATTTTATTAATAGTAACTTTTTATTAAATAATTGTGCAAGTAAATAAAATTACAATTTAGCTATTTATAACGTTCCAATGTTTGTTAAAAAATATTTTTATAAATTATAGAAAATACCAAATAGCAAAATAATTTTATAAATCTTTTCATCATTAGATTGGAAATTTAAACCGTCTTGTTGTGGTGAAATAAATGCCAGTCACATTTGCTATTCTCCAAATTCGCTAAAATCTAGCAACAATAGGAACATCTAAGAAATGGCAGACATTACAAACTTCTTTTTAAGGGCATAAATTTCATCTGAAAGTCCATTCATTATTTGAATTATAAATGATTTGGAAAAGCATATATGATAAATTGGTCCCCTTTCTAGCACATTGACATGAGGAATAATGAACGTCATCTCATCGACCGACCGGCGAAGGTAGTAAAATTAAATTTCTGGCAACCTACTCGTTTGTATTGAGGATTGATGAAAATCGATTGAATAATGCCATTTGTTGTGAATATTCAATGTCTTCAGTTCTTTGGTGATGCAAATGGCTGCTGGCTTGTTGCGCTTAGATATCTGAAACGATGGAATAATTATAGGTAAAATAGCTTGAAATTTCAATCTTTTTCATCTAAACTGGAGAGAAAAAAGAAATAACAAAATATAATATCCATATTTGAAACATTTGATAAAGTAAATCTTAGGTATAAATGTATGCTGTTGTCTTATTCTCTAATATTGCAACAAAAGAACTTTAAAAGTATTTTCATTTTTCTCTTGAAATGCTACTGCTATTATTAATAATAATATTATTATTATCACTGTTTTTTTATTTGATAACTTTTAAAGTTGAACTTCAATGAACTTCATTTATTTATCATGTTATGCATTTGATAATTTAAGTTTTGTAAAATGGATAAATTCAATTTTGAATGCAATATTTATCAACAGACGCAGTTATGTATTGACATAGATTGGATTGGATTGGATCAATTTGCTTGAGAAAGCATTATAAAACTATTTGTTAAGCAATCATCGAATCCGATAGCAGCAGTAGCAGTAGTAGTATTAGTATTAATAGTACTAGTAGTAATAGTAATAGTAGCAGCTTATTAAACTCAAAGATTTAAATAAGGGAAATGTCAAGCTGAACTTTATGTAATGAAGCATTTTCATTGCATTGTTAAGCTCTTTCACTTAATTTACGCCCTGAGAATTATTTGATTTACTTTTAAGCAAAAGGGCAACCTCAGTTTTAAGAAATGTGAATAAACAAATTTTCAACTCTGAACCGCCATCATCAGTTATTATTCTACTAATTTCTGTAAACAATAAAAATAATTCGTGTTTAACAAGTTAATCATCTGTTCTTGAACAAACATAAAAATATAAGCTTTTAATAATCATTTTCTACGCCACTCTACTGATTTAACAGCTTTTGATTTCATATAAAACCTACATACATATATATATACACAAGTTGCTTATACATAATTTAAACAAATGATAAGCTTTTCGACTGAAAAATTTCTCAGTGACGAAGAGTGTTGATTTAATTTTTACTGCTACTGTTTTTGTTAAGCTTTTTGCAGTGCTTGATGACAAGGTTGATTTCAAAAAGATACAGATAAAGAGTTCGTCATTAAAACAAACAGTGATGATAAAAATATATTTATACAAAAAAAATAATAAATTTTTCATCTTTATCAATAATAATCTGATTATTTGCTTTTAGACGTAAAGTGGAATTTTCAAAAATATTTCATCAACTGATTTTTGAAAATTATCAAAAATAATCAATAGTATTATTATTGGCATTAATAGCGGTAGCATTGTTGTTGAGGTGAAATCAAAATACAAATATAAACAAAAAATTATTTATTAAATAAATCTTAGTTGTAATTTTAAACATTCTGTACAAGTAAAATGCAAAAAATTAATAACTGTAAAAAACAGCAATAATGTTTCTATTTATATTAAAGTTTATTTCAGTTTAATCGAGTGGGTGTGGTTGACTGCTTACAGAGAGTTGAGGATTATCAAACGAAGATTATAATGACCAGTAGAATTGATGATAGCATTTTGGAGTGATTTTTGCATTGCAAAGTTAAGTGATTGATAAACAGCGGTTTCCTTTTCAAGTGGATTTCCTTCAAGATTCATCTCACCAATTACCAAATTCCAAAAAATCTTCCATCTTCTATTCAAGAATAAATGAATCTCCAAAGATTGACTGCCATCTTTTTTCTTTTCTTTTCTTCTTCTTTTTTTAAATCATTTATCACAAAAAATCAATAAAATAATACATGCCCAGGCGAAAAGCTTTTTGGCTTAATTCAAAAAACATTCAAAAATGCTTTTTTGAAGAATTTTTTAAAATATCCTTCCAAACAAACCCAAGCATAAACCGAAAGTTATAATTGAATTATTGTTAACAAAACGCGATAAAGTGTCTTATTTTATTGACACAAATTATGCATGTATATGAATACATTAAGCATGCTGTCATGATTACCTTTCTTTTTTTTGAAAATTATTTTATGCCAGCATGCAAAATTCAATGCATGTTTCATTACATAATTATAAATATTATTTGAAAGAAATTCGAAGAAAAAAAAATTTTTTTTTCTTTCT
The DNA here is from genome assembly GCA_002221485.1 of Trichinella murrelli. Taxonomy (NCBI): domain Eukaryota; kingdom Metazoa; phylum Nematoda; class Enoplea; order Trichinellida; family Trichinellidae; genus Trichinella; species Trichinella murrelli. Next base: position 17,171,880 of record CM008133.1, on the reverse strand, counting down.
ATCTAGAAACAGCTTGACGTCAAGAAATAATTCTCAGAGCTCATTAGTGATTACATAATACATTCATTGCATAATATGCACAGTAGTTTTGGTACACGTATATTTTTTATTTTCATTCTAATGTGATAATTAACAGCTGAAATTGAAATGAAATAAATAGTTCTGTGTGAAAGTTGTTAAGATTAAATTGAAAATTTATTAAATAAAATCGCAGCAATTAAATGTATCATTTTCTTTATTTTTATATATTTTAATTGAACTTTAACAATTATATAAATGTAAATAAATAAATAAATAAAAATATGTATATAATGGATTTGATAATCAAAAAATATGATTGAAATATTTTTTGCTTATTATGAGAAAGAAATTGTTGTACAGTTGTGAAAGAAGAAGAAATGCTTTTAATGAAAACTAAAATTATGCTATTTAAATGTAGATTTTATTTTTTACATTTTTTACAAGTATAGAGTAGGAATTTAAAAGTAATGCGTAAAAAATAATAATCTTATTGAAAAAATTACAAAATTTATTTAATTTCGTATCATAATAATAAATATGGGATAAGAATTCACTTACGAATGGTGTTAGCAATACGTTTCCATAAGAATGGATGCAATGATTGGAAAGTAAAAGTCAATGAACATGGACGCCTTGTCTTCTGATATGCATGTGACCAATCATTTAATAGGCAGAGTTATATACAGCTGCTTGTAAGCAAACTGCACTAATGAGCAAGTGAATTTTCATCCAATGTCAAGATAGCCAGCAATTGATAAACACAATGAATATTTTGTTTCAATTCTTCTTCTTCAATTATTAATCATTTTTCCTCTCAGGTGTTCAATTTCTCTCACTAATAATTAAACTTTATTTTTCAAAATAAAACTTGCTTTACATGATAACATTGAATAATAATGATAACACTAATACCAATAATAAACGGAATTTTTAATCAATAATTTCATCTTCATGCAATAAATTATTATTTATTGTTTTACTTTGTCGCATTTAAAATTGCATTACTAAACTTGCAAATTTTTAAAAATATAGTTCATCTCAGAAATTCAAGTAATAATAAATTGCAAAACATATTTTAGAAAATGCAAACTTTTACTACAAAGTAAAATTAAAATTAATATAATAGAAACTTTAATTCGAATACCTTTCAGTTTCTGTCAAAACAATAACAATCAGCATTTTACAAAGTAAATATTGTGTTATTTAATAAAATTTCATTTTAATTAATAATTTCAACAATTTGATAATAAAAATTCTTTAATACATATTTCAAATAAAATATAAAAATGAGAATGTTCACAATCTATTTTGCAAAATTAATTTTCGCTCTAATCGAAAATATGATTTTTATACATTTCACTTTTACGATCGAATTTGGAAAAATCAAAAAGCTCTGCATCTTTGTTTCAATGAAAAGTATTTTTGTTGAAACTGATGCAGCAACTGTTTGAATTATAATTACTGGAATGAATTTGTTTAATTAAAATTAAAAAAAAACTTGCATAAATAATAATGGAAATCAAAATTATTTTAATCATCTTCAGTTGCAGTTCAAAATTTGAATAAATAAAAATAACATTAAAACATTAAAGAAAGACTGTTGCAATATTTTCCTTTATTATAAAGCTAATGTAGAGTTTCTTCCGAAATTTCAGTGGTGGGAATATAACATAAAGTATATTTATTTGCAGTTATACCTTTATTTAATATCAAAAGAATCTGCTTTTAGCTTGCACTGAATTGTACTTGATTTAATATTGTTGTTGTTTGCTGAATACTATTTTTTGCAGTTTTTTTTTATTTTTTTAATAATATTTGTTCCAGAAATGAACAATTATTACTTAAAAAGTTGCAATATACTGATTTTATATAAGATTGGGTATAAAAGTAAAAATACAAAATGCATTTCACATATTGCACATTGTTATTACTGTAGTTCATTTAAATTTACGTAGAAACAATAGTAAGATTTTTAAAGTAAAAATAAACATAAAAGTTGAAAAATGTTGTTGATAATTAAACCTTTCCAATTTTCATCCAAAACTGAATAAAACACTACAGTCAGTCTTGAAAGATAAATGCAAGAAAAAGGAAGAAATCAATTTAAAATGGATCAAAATATGTCAGATTATTTTTAACAATTTAATAAACCAGCTAGAAAGAAATAAGCATGCCTTTAAGCTTAAACCGTGAGTCAAATTATCTTCTCGATCTGTCAAAAACGGTGACATCATTTTATAAAAATGATAAAATGTGCAAATCAAAATATTTCACGACTTGTTGAACAGATTTACAATTTTCATAAACAAAATTCAAAATAAAAAAGTAATTTCATAATTGATGCTTAAAATGTAAAATAAAAATAATAATAATGTTCAATTATTGTCTAGTAAAAATCTGTTTAAATTAGTAATTATTATTTAAAATTAACATAAAAGCGACAAAATAAATAAATGAATAAATTCTTTTATGCATACAGATTTTTCCAGTTTATTTATAAAAAATAAACTTACTTTGAAAGAAAATCAAAATTAGTCCTCCCTTTTTCTGTGTGGGAGGAAGAGGGGGATAATTTTCAACGAATTATCTTACAAGTTGAAGAGTCATTTAAGATGTTGTTTTAATAAAAAAAAATAATTCATGTTTCTACTGTGAGACATGCACTTGTTTAATGAAGTAAATTAAGTTCTCTCTCTCAGTCTCTTGGTCGCTGAGTCATGGAAATTTATCTTGAAGCGGTTCTGTTTGATACCAAATTTTGAGCATCGTGAAAATCAATTTCCTGTTCAGCTAAAAGCTAGTAAAGTAGGAAGAAAAATTGACCTCCGAGAAAATACTTCTGAGAAAATTAATCGCAATCGCTTATTGCCAGCTTTCACGTGCTTGGATTTGTTGTTTGCAAGCGGTGGCGATTTGATTCAAACTTCGCCAGTTCAAAAATTAATTTGACACTCCAATCTCAGTGCTTGTTGCTCCTGCTTTAGTCAAACCTACAAGATTTTAATTAAAAAAGACGAAAATTCTCCTTTTTCAATTCATTTTTTAATTCTCTTTAATATTGATAATAATTTCATTTAGAAAATTATCATTCTAAAAAAAAAAAAAMAAAAAAAAAAAACAAAACAAAAAACCAAAAAAAAAAAAAAAAAAAAAAAAAAAAAAAAAAAAAAAAAAAAAAAAAAAAAAAAGCAAAAAAAAAAAAAAAAAAAAAAAAAAAAAAAAAAAAAAAATTGAATAAATCCACTCAAGGCAGGCAAGTACTGCTTGTTGGATTTTTCATTCACTCAAGTTGATTAAATAAATTTAAGCAGAAGAAGAAATGAAAAAACAGTAAAGATGGGCTCAATTTATGTACCATTGCCAAAATAATCATGGAAATTCAATTAGAAAAAACATTTTCTGTTTGACGTAAACATCTTTTCCAAAATAGCGATGCTTTTTGTTTTCAAGCTAACTAAACCCACCCACTGACTGCATCATTAATTAATTGTTGTCTGCTTTTCATTTCAGTTGAAATTTGAATAAGCTAAAACCACTACTTGACTTATCATGACATTATGTGTGGCAATTAAAATTACATTACTCTGATGTTAAAATTCCAACAACAAAATTTGATTGAATTTCAAATTTCACTTTTCAAATATTCACCGTTTAAATTTAAGATTAATACAAAATGCTTTGAATTTTATTGCAACTAAAAAAATAATTTTTTCTTTGAAATTAAATAAAAATTTCAAAATTAAACTGCTACTTTTCAATTCTTTTTAAATTGCAACTCCAAATAATCAATCACAGAACAAAAGGCAAACGTTAGCCATTTATAGCATCATCTTGTAAATATTAAATAAATAATGCCGTCAATATTATATCACAAATAACTAAATAAAATAAATTCTTCAATTATTTATTTCAAGACAAAATTATGCTTTTACTCCAGTTTAAGTCCAAGTTGCCCAAGTTGTACTTACTTCATCTCAAAAGTAAATTTTTTTCCATGCAATTCACCGCATATAAGAAATTTTTAAAAATAAATCACTAATACAGTCGAACTTGGTTAAGTGTACAATATTTTGGCCTAACAAAATTCCCTGTAGTTAATTATACAGTAAAATAATGGAAAAGTGCACAACTTGGTTAAATGCTAATTACTGTGGTCCACGGGATTTACTGTTTGCAATATATACTCCTTAGCTGCACAATAGGTGCGTTCCTGGTTGCTTTACGTTTATCTGATGCTCAGCAAAGTTTATTATTTATTATATTAGAATAAGCAAGCATCTCACAGACAACATCAACTAGCCCAAATCAAAACAACTACTGCTTTCCCAGGGTGTTACTCACAGGGAAGCAGTCGCATATCTGATGACAATTCAGTCATATTTTCACAAAAACAGCATAAATCTGACAAACCTGGACTGAATTGAAGAGCAGCTAGCAACGCTGGTGCCACAAAAACTGCTAATAACCGCTTGTAACCATAATTCAAATCTACATTCTCGACTATTTTGCATGAAATAAATGGACATTTTTTCACATTAAACCTATTCGTAAATGTGAAGTTATTGCTCTTTTTAATTACTCTGCATAATTCCCAACTTTGGATAAGTGCACAACTTGGACAAGTGCATGGAAATTCTTGCACTTAACCAAGTTCGACTGTAACAGCAAGCAACTGCATAAACAAAAAATTGTAATAAAAATTGAAATTATAGAAAGTTTTAAAATTTAAATATCATAAGTAAAATTATATGGTGACTACGGATCAAAAATCATTTTTGAAGAAAAAGCGTAAAATTTAAATATTTTAGTTTTTAAAATTTGAAGAACAAATTGTTTCAGTATACTGTATGAAATTTTTTATTTTAAAGTAAATTACATTAAAATATTAATGGTTAAATACAGTATTTCTGTACAGTGTAAAATTACTTTGTTTTCAAAAAATTTTATTAATAAGTATATAATAATTTACTTTGATAATATGCACAAAAAGTAGCACGTGATATTTCATAAGCATTTTATTTCGAATTTCATCATATTGCAAATATTTCAGACAAAAATACCCACATTATATTGCTAATATTCAGATGTTTACGTTAGCATCATATAAAAATGTAAAACTAAAAAAATACAACATATCTATTGCTTAGTAATCTATAGATAAAATGTCTTTTATTTTCACCGGCGAATACTAAATACATGAAAAATTGTTTTTATAAAGCTTTCTCCATCAAAATAAAAATTAATTCAAACCAAAAAAATAAATCAATCATAAATTCATTATTCAAAATTACAAATGTATGTTTGTCGTTTATTTTCGTTGAAGTTTTGTTTGATAGCTGAAAAATTGTTTTAACAGACCTTTTTAATTTATTGAAGATATTATTTATTTATATTTTATTAAAATTATTGCTAATTTTTAATTATTTTGCTCAAGTTTTATTTGACTGTTTAATAAAAATTTCTCTGTAATGTTGATTACCAGTTTGTGCATTTGCATTCGACTAATAATTCTTGATATAATTACAGTTTCAAATTTATTAATGCATCAGAATGTAAGTGCACTCCAAAAAATAGAAGATGGGTTTTTTAATTTATTTATATCTTTGATTGCATGCGTATTGCATGATTAAACTGTATAAAATATTCATCAAAACAAACTATTTAATAAATGCAAGTTTAGCTTGTAATCATGAATATCAATAACAAGATTTTTGCCATTTTTAAAATATTTTTTCTGTAATTTTACTTTAACTATTTTATTTTGCAATATACTTTTGCCTCATAAAAAACATAAAATTTATTTATTGTAAAACAGATTGAATGATACTTTTTGAAAAAATACCACATCCAAACATTTGACAATAAATTATATTAAATCAGTTTGATTAGTTTTGAAAATTTGTTGCAATGCAGGAAAAGCTGTTTGATCACTTTTGTCTTTTGACAGCTGATCGTGGTTGAGGTGGTGGTTGATCAACTCGAATATTTTTGACCATCTTTTTTAAGTCTGCAACAAATTTCAAAGCATTAATTTAAATTTTCACATTATTTTAACTTTTTTTCTGCTGAGATATCTTGAAATAGCCTTTTATGATTAACTTATTATTTCACTTACTGTCGTATTCAACTCTGGTGCATTCATTGAAACAGCGAGCAAATAGAGCTTTCAACTTGATGCATCGCTGCTTTATTTCGTCACATTCCACCATTGGCGCCATGCGTTCCATGCACGCATCACTCAGCATAATACATGCATACCAAGCATTCTCCTCTTTGGAGCATTCTGTAGATCGGCAACTGTACTCTTTGTCCATCCATGCACTTTGTTCCTGAACAGAATTAAAAATCTCACAATAGCATTTTCAAACAGAATTTTTTGAAAAATTTTATTGAACATGTGTTGAACAATATTTTCCAACAAATACATTCCACAAATAGAAATTTACCCTTTTTTATGCTTAATTTTCATGTTAGAATGAAGCATTTTATAAATGTGATAATTTTAGCAAACCAGAAGAGCACAAGTAACACCAGTAACGTTAACATAAAATCTTATACCTGTGCACATAATAGCACATGTTACCAAATGGTGTTATTTAACAATAATAAAAAAAACACCATTAAACATTAAATGGTGTCGGATTTTGTATTGTTTCGAAAACAAGTTTACGAAACTAGCTCAGCAAAAGTTCAAAACTAAAAGCTTCTGAATAGGAATAAATGAAGCATAAAGCAACTCATTTTACCCAGTTAGATCAATTGTCCTCCAACCAACTGCACACCTCAGAATAGTTAGCTAACGGAACAATTACAGTTTTACATATTTATTTGCATTCTGTAGAAACTAGCCCAGAAAACCGGGAATCGACATGACAATTAATATACAACATTATATTAATAATAAAGGATCAAAAAAATTTCATTATTGTTTGCTAACCATACCAAATACAATTTTTACGTTTCAAACAAAATGCTACAGCAGTTTGTACCTTTTTGATAAAGATATTAAGCTGTTGTAATCTAAAGTTCTTTTTTCATCAGTAAATAAAAATAAATTTATGCAATTTAATGCCAAAAAACATGAACTCAAAATTTTGCAAAAAAATTAATTGTAAAATATTCACCGTAACATTAGCTTCAATCTTGGCTTAACTGAAAATTGCATTTTAAAAATTTAGCAACTTTTTTTATTAGAAATTTTACGAATAGTCTGACAAAAAAATGTTGCTTGTTTACTAGTTATCAAATACATTTAATTAATTAATTAATTAATTGCGTTAATATAACTATGCAACTTACTGGGGAAAAGCCATCATCAAACGGGATCATATCTATAGATTCGTCACTTGCAAATGGAAAAAAGTCCATGAATCCAGGAGAAGGGGGTTTGTTGGGTCCGAACCGATCTCTTGGTGAACCTGGTGGAGGAGGCGGTGGTAAAGGCTTATGTGGAAATTTCCAATGGTCACTTCCGTGTGGATCTTCATCGCTGTCATCATTTTGTTCCAGAGGTAAAATCATTGATCCATCTCTTTTACCTAATCTTGAATGCGTATCTCTGTACAAATATTTTGGGTGGATGCAACTGACCAAACTTATGCTGCCTAAAAGCGCAAAGAGCATAAACATCACCTTCATGATTGCAATCGGTATATTCTGCGATGCACAACTTTCAGTGTTATTTATATAGCCGTTCATAAGCATAGAAATCCGGAAATTTTGGAAAATGACAATTTAAAACTAGCTGCTAAAAGAGGAGAAACCAGACTCCATTTTTGTATAATTTTGAAACAAAACTGGTCATCGTTTAAAAGTGTTCACATATGAAATTGCTAACTAACTTTTTGATATACGTCACATTTGCAAAATTTCCATGCTAAAATAATTCCAAAATCGTGAAACTTCCCCAAAATAACTTCATTTAAAACATTTGTGTTGCAAAGCAAGAAATCAATTGCATATGCATTTTTATGAAATAAACAAAAAAAAACTACCTAATTAACTGAACTAATCATATTCATGGTTCATAATGCTTATACAAAAGAAAACAGCAGATGGGACTAGTGAGAAAAAATTTATTTTCATTTCAATTTGAATTTTTTTTTCTTTTTATTACTTGCTTACAAATTCTGGTAAGATAAATGTATTTGTATTTTTTCTTTGATATATCCTCTCTGTTTAGCTAATAACAATTGCATTTAAAATGAACATGCATGAAATTATCATAATTTTAACAAATGTATGAAAATTAATTTTATTATTTTATAAATCAATGTCAAGAATGATTTTTGTGACGTAATTTTGTAAAACTAGTAAAGTATCCGGTATTCAAAAAAAAACTAAACAATCACTTTGAACAATCATGACGAAGCAATTTTTTAAGCTATATACTATTGTTGTTGTTTTCTTGATTTAATTTAAATTTACATTACAACACCCTTTGTAAATAATTTGCGGTGAAATGAATTTTAAAAGAATCATTTTTTTATTTTTAGCTGCAATTTTCCAATGAAAAGCTGTATTTAAAACAAGTTTTGAAAATGATATTCAAAATGGAAGTATTTTATAATAATAATAATAAGCTTTATACAATAATGAAATATTACTATAATAATAATTACAGTAAATTAAATAACAAATTTGTATTATTATTATGCTACGTCATTTGCAACCTGAGGTTGGCTTCAGACAAGAAGAATGGGACGAATGCTTTAACAATAACAGAAGGAAAAAGGATGCATCAAGAGTGTAATTATAGTTGTAATGAAAGAAATACTGCTTCCTGCAGTTGTAATAAACTCTTATTGAAAAACAGAAACGTTTCCACAAATACAAATTTTTATTGTATTTTTGCGATTTCTTGTTTTCGTCTGGTAGCATTGCGATAGTACTAAGAAAGTTATATTATACTTTGACTTTATCAGACTGATAGCTATCAGAAGAACAAATTTCATAATTATAATTTCAAAGAAAACCATTACAAATCTGATTCCATGATACATGAGTCAATACAATATTTAATTAGATACACTGAACAATTATTTCATTAAAGCGGTTTACAAACTTTAATAACGGAAATGCATGAAATCAGTGTGGTTATTTCAACATACTTATCAAACACACTTACATACCCATAGACATTTTTCTTCAATATGCAATGAGCTATGACGATCACATACTAGCCATTAATGGAAAACAAAAATTACTTAAGGACATACTGTTTGCAAGAATATGAATGACTGAGAGTGACAGGCAAGATGGGATAAAGTCCGAAGGCTATCTCTCTTGCATTCTAACAGTTTTATTTCATAACAAATTTGTATCATATCATCCTTTCTCTGAGCAGAAATCGATTAATTTTTATGTGATTCATCAGTAAGTTCTATACGCTTTCACTTATCCTCCTCTTTTGACTGACAGTTGTGTAATTTGACAAATATATTGCAGTTTTATGAGTGCTATTAACAACTCCCGTGTATTATTTTATTCACCTTAAATCAGTGCATTCCTGAAACGTGCAAACAGCTTACAACAAATGTACACAGAGCAGTATGTATTTCAGTCTCGGCTATTTGTTTGATTCAAAACACAGTGAAAATCAACAAAAATGCTGTGCAAAGCAAAATATTGCATGGAGTAATTTTTATATAAAACAGTTCCTAAAAAATGTAAATTTCAGTAAGTTAGCCAACCCGAAAACATCGAATAAGAAATATTATCTTGAACTTAAGTAAAATTTCTTAAATATATTTTTTATTTAAGTATATTACGTGAAGTTTTTATAGTAGCTATTTGATTCGACTTGCACATATGTAAGTTTACTGTATTACAGTAGTAATGCGTGCACTTAGTTTAGGCAGCTATCGTATGGAATATGTGAACTTTTTATCAATAACTGGTATTATAGTTTAAATGAATATTAAATTCTGATTTTAATGATATTGCTTTTTATTCTGATAAATTTTATAAAATGTTACTTGTTCAGTAATGGAGCTAATAAGCTAAGCTATTAGCGCCGGTGAATATTCTATTCCAAAGTAAACATTTTCACGATAAGCTGATAGCGTATTAGAAAGGAAATATGAAATAATGGGAGGAATTGTTTAGTGATATTTGAATGCTCTATTCCAAGGCAGCATTTTCAATTTTAAGCATTAAATTATTAATATTTCCAGATGTGATTGTTTATAGTTGTTGATTAGTGCGTTTGTGCTTGCTTTGATGGTTGAATTTTAGGTTGGTTGGTTGGATGAGTTTAATGCAAGTTGAGAGTTCGATTTTGAAAGGTCGTTATTGGCCTTTTGAAATTGCAAATAATATTTTTGATGGTGTTTTTGAAGTCGCAAAAGTTGTTGGAAATATCATTTTAAGAAAAACTTGGATCACTGATATATCATCCGAATATTCCCGCGGTCTTTATGAAATATGCAACGACGGTGGTATACTTCTCTTACTTTCACATTGCAAAAAAATGGAACGTTGCATTTGTTTACGTTGGGAAAGACAAAAAATGCTATGGTATGAAAACATTTTTCCTTAAAGTTTAAAAATATTGGGCTTTGAAAAAAATGAGGAATTTTTTTATTACGTATACTTATGCAATTTATTCTGCCATCATGATGCACATATTGCATTTCAATATAAATGTTTTAATTATTTGAAAGATTTTTATTCTTGTTAAAAATTACCTGAAATTTTAGCTAAATTTATTATTTTTTCAATTCAAATGTTTTATTTATTAGCATTTAAGATATAGAAGATATTTTGCACAATGCATCTGACTTTTAAAAGTTTGAGATATATTTGTATTTTTTTATTTCAGTATTTTCAGCAGTTCCAATCCTTCTGTGGCATTGGAAATGTACCACAAGTTGATGAATATTTCCTCCCTTATTCGTGCAATACGTAAGGTGTATTTTAATTATTTACATTTGTTTTGATTTGTCAACTACTAAGATGCACTTAAAATTTAATCAGTTATTTGCAATTATAGAAAATGTTAATATGAAAGGTTGATTTTTTAAAATTATTTTTCAAAATTAATATTTTTAGCGAATATATTGCAATGTTCTATAAGAAATTTTATTTGCAGGTAGACAATTTAAATAAGCAATATGTATTATATAAGCAATGTTTATTATGTTAGTTTGAGTTTATATAAATGGAAATTGATCTTAAAATTATTCGTGATTCTTTGATTATACTTGATTATAGATAGACATGCAGTGCTTGGAGAGTTGATGACACTGGTTAAAGAGCAACCTCATTGGGAGGATGTCCACTATGCCGTATTTTTAGGGTTGGACAGTTATTTCGAGCAAGAGTTGACCAACATTGATAGGTAGGTAATTAATTTAAAAAGATTATTTGAATTTAATGCTGTAGTAGACTTGCAGGGTAATCGTACTACACTTTGTTATAGACAATTAGGTTCTACAACTAACTGTCTTCTTGCGCGGCTAAATTTGAATTTCACAAATACCGCTTTTCGTAAAGGATAATCTCGAATATATTTTATTGAATATACAATCAAACACACACAAAGTACGAACGAAAGGAATCACAGCAACAACACTCTCCCACAATCTGAACGCAACTGCTATCTCTCACGATCTGATTGCAACTACTGTTTTTGTTTCTTTCTTTTTTCAATTGTTTCTTTTCCCAGTAAACAACGGCATGTGCACCAATAAATCAATCACAAATGTTGACAGAGTAACAGCGTAATAATGTATGCTATTGTTGTTGGAATTTAGGTCAATTCAGATCGAATATCTAAAAATATCACTCGAAGCGTAGGATTTTACATCCTCCCGCCCCCGGGTGGACGAATGTCCATCAGTTCGGCACCGCTGGCTCTATCAAGTGTAATTTTGCTGTGGGGCGTTTAATGAAGCCAATCGAAGTTCTCAATTTTGCTGTTCTAGCTATTCCATCTTTTCCAGGGTAGAGTTCAATGATTTTTCCAAGCTTCCATTTGTTCTTCGGAACGTTGCATTCATCAATTAAAACAATATCTCCCACTTGTGGCGCCTCGTTGCTATAAGGCCATTTTTGAAATTTATTCAATGCCACAATGTACTCTGTTTTCCAACGCTTCCACCATAATGCGATCAGTCGTTGATGATAACTCCAAACTTTTCGTAGCTCTGAAGTAGTTGTAACTCTCGGAATCCATTCCTCATCTTCTGGATTTACTTCGGGTAGATCCATGAAATTCGTACCTGTCAAAAAATGATAAGGGGTCAATACCTCCGGGTCTTTCGGATCTTCGCTCAGGTACGTCAATGGGCGTGCGTTGATTCTTGCTTCGATATCGCAAAGAATCGTACTGAGTCCTTCCTCGTCAACTAGAGCCCTTTGCAGTACTTTATGGAGGGAATTCTTTATGGATCGAATTAGCCTTTCCCAATATCCGCCCATCCATGGCGCTCTTTCTGTTATGAACTTCCACTGTATTCTATGGGCGGACAGTTCCTTTTCTAGGCAATCAGCCATTTTCTTATTCGACAGTAGTTGTAATTCCTGGTCCAACTGCTTGAAGGATCGAAAATTATCAGATTGGAGGATTCGAGGTTTGCCACGTCGTGCTATAAATCGACGTATCGCTTCCATTACTCTGACTACTGTCATGTCTGATACAACTTCCAGGTGTACTGCTCGGGTGGTCATGCAGGTAAATATGAGAATATAGCTCTTTTTTACCGTCTTTCCGTTGCGAGTGAGCAGAGGGCCAGCTAAATCGAGACCAGTGTTCTCAAATGGTCGAGTTGGTTGAATCCGATCTGCTGGTAGCGGTGCCATTTTCAAGACAAATGGTTTCGAGCCAACCCGTCTACAGCAAGGGCATTTTTTAATTATTCCTTTTACGTTTCTTCTGCCTCGTAATATCCAAAAGCGTTGTCGTAACATTGTCAACGTTGTTTCGATTCCGCTGTGCAGTTGTCTTAGATGACATCGTCTAATTATCGCTCTCGTGAGGGGATGTTTGTCCGGTAATATGAGTGGATGTTTGGTCATTTCCGGCAAGGTTGAATTTTGCAGTCGTCCATTTATTCGCACTAAACCATTTTCATCTAAAAACGGATCTAGATGAATCAGTTGGCTGTCCGATGTTATTCTTTTCCCATTCAATAGTTGTTGGATTTCATTTGCAAAACATTCTCGTTGAGCTTTCCTAATCCAGTAATTCTCTGCAATTTGCAATTCAACTAAAGTCAGAGGTCCCAATCGGCGATTGGATTCTGGGTGTCTGCAGTTTGCCAGGAAACGTCTGCAATAAGCAATGACACGTATCAACTTTTCAAAATCATCAAATCTTTCTGGATTTAATTTGATATCTTCTTCTACGTTGACCAAAACTGTTACAGATGATGGGTGGTATTCATCGATTTCGAGGTTGATCGATGGATAATCTTTGCTTTCAAAATTGCAATCTTTATCTTCCATGAGCCACGGAGGCCCATGCCACCAAAGAGGTTGTGAAGCCATTTGTTTCACAGTCGATCCACGGCTTAAGAGATCTGCAGGATTATTCTTAGTGGGACAATGTCTCCATAGAACTGGACTGGTCAACTGCCGTATAACTTCAACTCTATTTTGTATGAAGGGTTTCAGCTTTTGTGTGGAATTCTTTATCCAACACAAAGTGATTTCACTATCACTCCAACAGTTGAGTTCATCCACTCTGATCCCGATATTATTTTTGGCGAATGCAATAAGCTTGGCTGCAGTAAATGCTGCCATCAGCTCAAGTCGCGGCAGGGTGACCTGTTTCAGAGGGGCTACTTTAGCTTTTGCTAACACCAAATTTGCGGTTCTTTTTCCATCCTTATCTATTGCAACCAGGTAGACTGCTGCTCCATACGCTAATTTCGAAGCGTCGCCAAAGGCATGCAACTCAAGGCGTCTTATTTCTTTACGCATGAAGGGTATGAGACAACGTCGTATTCGGATTTCGGGGATGTCCATCAGCTCCAACTTCCATTTTTTCCACTCTTGATGTACATTATCTGGTAATTCCTCATCCCAATCAACTCCTTGTTGCCATAATCTTTGGAATAAAATTTTTGCTCTAATGATATACGGGGACAAGTAACCAAGGGGATCGTACATCTTCGATGTGGTGCTGATTAGCTGGCGTTTGGTGTCGAGCGTATTTGGATCAACGTTCGACGGTATCGTATAAGAAAGTTCATCCGTTTCTGCATTCCATGTTATTCCAAGAGCTTTCAACATTGGGTTGCTACTTTCATCTGTTACGCCTTCAAATGGTACGTCCGCTAGAACTTCATTGTGATTACTAGCCCACTTTGTGAGGAGAAATCCGCCGAGTTTCATCATTTTCCTCAATTGCGCCACCTTCTCGCTAGCTGATTCTTCTTCATCTGCCGAAAACAACAGATCATCAACATACATATTCTCAAGAACTTCGTTCACGGCTTCGGGAAATTGGTGTTGATATTTCTTTACATGATGTCGAATGACGCACATAGCTAAGAATGGTGAACACGATAGTCCAAAACACAACCTTTTAAAGCGATAAATGCGAGGTGCTTCTTGAACATCGCAGCTTCTCCACAAAAATCGGCAGACATCTCTATCTTGTTCATTCAAGCCAATTTGTAGAAACATCTTAGAGATATCGGCCTGGAGTCCTATACGAAATCGTCGAAATCGTAACAGTACTTTGACGAGATCGTTCTGTAAGGCTGGTCCTACGTCTAGATGTTGGTTAAGGGTAACACCTCCGTACTGTGCCGAACCGTCAAATACAATTCGGCATTTGGTGGTGGTCTTATCTTCTCGGATAACGGCATGATGAGGTAAGTACCATATTCTTCCTGGATAACCTGTTCTGTCCGTCACTTCTTCCACGAAATCTTCCTCCAAATATTCTCGCATACCTCTTTCGTAATGTGCTGCTTTGTGTGGATCATTCTTCAAACTTCGCTCTATCTGTTGTAGTCTACTTAACGCTTGATGGTAATTGTTTGGAAGCTGCGCATCATCTTCCAGCCAAGGGAGTCTCACGGTGTATCTGATTCCATCAAACTGCAAAGTAGATTCAAAGTTTTGTACTGCTCTAGTGGAATCAATGTCAGCTTTGTCAGAATCATCCATCATTCCGATGGTTTCAATCTCCCAAAATTTTCTTATTGCTTCATCCAGTTGTTCGTCCACTTTTGCGTAGAGTACCTTGACGGAGTGAGAGAAAGATGTAGGTTCTCTTTTCTCATTCGTCATTGGACCGCATATGATCCATCCTAGGGTCGAATGAACAGCGACGGGTTCCCCCTTTTTTCCGCGCTTTATCTTATGGTCAACAAATTCGTAGTAATAATCTAAACCTATAAGGACGTCAAAGGCACCAGAGTTTCCGGTGAAGTCGTCAGCCAGTTGTAATGCCGTCAAATGCTTCAAACGATGAACGTTAGGGACCAGCTTCGGTTTCTGACAAATCTTTGGCAAGCATAGTGCTTCTACCAATTGTTTTTTGTCATCCTTTCCATTCAAGGAGCTGATCCAAAACTTCACGCGTCGCGTTCTTTTGCATTTGTTATGGTCTCCACCCAATGATTCGATGAATACTCTTTCCATTGGACCCTCTAAACTGAGCGCGTCCGCAACGCTTTTCTTCACGAAAGAGCGTTGGGAGCCGCTGTCGAATAGACAGTTCACTACCATTGAATTGCCGTTTGAATCATGCAATCTCGCCCGTGCTGTCTGCAACAGTGTACTTCTTCTTCCGGTGGTCGGAACGCAGCCCACCTGTATCTTTGTGTCTGCAGCAGCTGTTGAGGGATGCTGATTTTGGGTCGATCCCTTCTCCTGGTCATCAATTTCTGGATGTAATAGAGGGTGGTGGTGTTCCTTACAATGTGGCTTTATACATCTCCTTTTTGATTTGCATTCAAACATTCTGTGTCCCCTTCTCAAGCATGCGAAACACAATCCCCGCTCACGTGCAATTACCTGTCTTTCAACGATGTCCATTTGAAGAAACTTGGGACAGTTCCATATTTGATGGTCTTGTTGGCACAAATTGCACGCTTGCTTGATCGAGGCATGTAATGCTGCCATCGTATATTTCTTTCCTGGATAGATCTTCTTTTCTGTCATTGGCCTTTTGATCTCAGAGCCATTTTTCGTTGAAGAGTCAAGTGATCCGTGTCGTTCTCTAATTAGTATCTCGGCTTTCAAAAATGCCAATAGTTCCTGTACGTTATCTCTTCTCTCTGATCGTCTTCTTTTCCATTCTACGGCTAATTCTCGTGGCAAGCGTGGTAAAATCATTGGCATCAGGAACGCTTGATATGCTTCTGCTGGTGTTTGCAATGCTTCCAGACCACGGACGTGCACTTCCAACTGGTTTGCTAGCTGACTTAAGCGATTCGTGTCCCACTGGCTGGTAACAGTTGGCAAATTCTGCAGCTCCTTCATATGTTCTTCAATGATAATTTCTTTCCTTCCAAAGCTGTCCGACAGGATCATCATTGCTGCATCATAGTTGGCCACGTTCAGTGGGAGTCCTTCGATGGCAGCGGCGGCATTTCCGATGAGTAATGATCTCAGGTAGCTAAATTTCTCTATCGTGGAGAGATTTTTATTGGTATGAATCGAATTACTGAATTCCTCATGGAATCGCTGCCAGTCGTGCGGATCTCCGTTATATTTTCTGATCTCTAGTTTCGGTAGACGAACATTGGAAGGAGTAGATCGTTCAATTTCCTTCGTTTCTGGATCTTCCTTGATTTGAATGCCACTATCGTGATCAGCTTTCATTCGTAACTCCATGAGTTCATCACTGAGAGTTTCTCTCTCGTCTATCAGTGTATCTATGGACTCTGCTATTTCGCTAACTTCCAGCAACTGCTCTACCACGCGGTCATATTTTGTCCATTTCTCAGAGACTCTCATCAGGCAACTCTGCCGATGGTTTCTGTCACTGTCCAAGGCAGCTCTCAAATCATCCAAGGCTGATCTCAACCAACGCAATTGAGCATTTTTGCGATGAAGTAGCTTGTCCATACTTTATTGATTCAGAAGAGCCACTGATTAAACAAAATGTGTCGTATTCTTTCCGTCAGTAAGGTTCTGATTCTCACAGACAGGTCAATCTTTCACGAGCTTCCCGGCTCGTGGCACCACAAAAAATGTAGTAGACTTGCAGGGTAATCGTACTACACTTTGTTATAGACAATTAGGTTCTACAACTAACTGTCTTCTTGCGCGGCTAAATTTGAATTTCACAAATACCGCTTTTCGTAAAGGATAATCTCGAATATATTTTATTGAATATACAATCAAACACACACAAAGTACGAACGAAAGGAATCACAGCAACAACACTCCCACAATCTGAACGCAACTGCTATCTCTCACGATCTGATTGCAACTACTGTTTTTGTTTCTTTCTTTTTTCAATTGTTTCTTTTCCCAGTAAACAACGGCATGTGCACCAATAAATCAATCACAAATGTTGACAGAGTAACAGCGTAATAATGTATGCTATTGTTGTTGGAATTTAGGTCAATTCAGATCGAATATCTAAAAATATCACTCGAAGCGTAGGATTTTACAAATGCATTATAATTTTAATGTATAGTTCATTAAACCATTTTAGAAATGAAATGAAACATACTTTATTTGACAATATACAGTGAAACTCCGATTATCCGAAGGTTATTCTTGGTTTTTGAGGGTTATTCGGATAATCAGACGTTTTCAATTTTTCAAAATGTATTTACGTAATTGAAGCGTTTATAGCTGTTATTCTCAATTAGACGCGGAAGAAAGAGTAGACATTCAGTTTATTATGCGACGTTATTTGCTCCTTACTTGCTTAAATTGCATGAACATTTATTAACACACACTCTTACTGTCAGCAGACAACTTTTCACCGTGAATTTTAAGCTCGCGTATGCTATGCCGACTTTTAAAGTTTCTTAGCCATCCTGAACTGGCTACAAAATTATCAATACCCAGCTTAGTACTGAAAGCTGGTAGCTTTTTCTTGCAAAATGGGACCACTTATTGGTTGATCAAGTGCTCGTTTCTGGAGGAACTACATGTATATTGCTGAATTAAGTGCGCTGTTTGACGCTTTTTTTATCGATTTTCGTGAAGAACAGCTACTCGAAGTATCCATGTGCAACATGAAGTCAGTTAGCTGATGTCGACTGCGATAGATGTCTGAAACTGAGGACAGACCCACACGAAAACTCTCAGCGATTTTCCTGAGTGACTCGTCTCTCTCCACTAGTCTACACACTTCTAGCTTTTTCTCTAAATTGAAAACTTCTCTCTTTCTAGTAGTAGACATACCGGACATAAAAATTAGCCAACAACAAAATGTTACAGAATTAGTGAAATGCAGGTTGTCCAACTGAAAACTATTCCGATAATCGAGTAACGGATAATCGGAGTTTCACTGTAATTCAATTTGTCAGTGTTTGTTTAAAAAGTCCCTGTACAAAATATAAATTTAGAATGCAACTGTAAACATTTTAATTGAAAAATAAGAATTTTATTTCAAATTTCATAGCATTTTAAAATTTGAAATAATAATGTGCAACGAAGTTTTTTTCATTGGATTGTAATTTCACGATGAATTTTTTTACAGAGTCATTAATTTGAAATCGAGACCTGAAGGTTGGACACCATTGCATTTGGCAGTAAAAGCTGAAAACTTTAAGTTACTTGAAAAGCTCATCCATCTTGGTGCGGATATTAAAGCTGTTGATGCATTGGATCGTAATGCTTTTCACCTTGCGCGCAAATCGAATATAATTAAGGTGGAAGGAACAGTTTTTATCTTTTTTTTTGTTTCATATGTTCAGTTGGCTTGACTTTTCAGTTACTGGCTAATTATTTGAATCCTGCGGATTTGAAAGTTCTAGTAAATCAGTCAGATGTAAATTTCATGACTCCACTGCACTACGCGGTTCGTGAAGGCACAGATGCGGCTACACAAACGTTGATCCAAATCGGTGCCAAACATTCGAGTTCTACACCACCGTTTCATCTTGCTATTAAAATGAAAAATTTATCGTATGTCACAGTTTTGCAGTCAATTAATTGATTTAAATTTCTTATATGTACATATATATATATATATATATATATATATATATATAGACAAATTAAATGTTTTTTGGAAAATGATCCAACTGTTTTGGAAGAGAAGGACACTTTGACGGGAAACACTGCATTGCATACTACGTATGATTTGAAGGTAATGAAACTGAAAGAAAATTATCATATAAATTGGATATTCAAATGAGCTTTTTAAACATTTCTCTCTATTTTTATTTTATTTTATTTTGTTCATTTCTACATAAAAACTTCTTTTCAACTTGTAATGTTCTGCATAATAATGATAATAATAAGTGTAAATTGGCATCATCATCATCATTTCATAATTTCTCCGTTGAAAATTATTGTTTTCTATTTTTTAAAAATATACTTGTTACTTTAAAACAACTTTGAAAAAATATTTTGTTCATTGTGAAATTAATTTTTTTTCAGTTATTAAAATAATTTAGCTTTTTAAAATATTATTTGTAGATTTTGCGTCTTCTGTTGAATTATGTTAAAAATGAAGCGACAGTGAATACTTTGAACAACAAAGCTGAAACCCCGTTGCTTGTTCAAATGCAACAGTCGGATGCTTTATCAAATATTGTCGCATTGATTGCTTATGGGGCCGATGTGAACGCGTCACGTGATGCCGATCACTTCACGGCTCTTCACTTGGCGGTCACTAAGCAGCAGCTTTCTTATGTTAAAGCGTTGTTTGTGTTCGGTGCTGATAGTTCCAAAGTGACAAAATCTGGCAAAACGGCTCTTCAAATCGCGTTAGAATTGGAAAAGCGGAATCAATCTGAGTATGTTTTATTTCATTTTGTTTTATTCAACACGATTAATTGTATTCAGAAATTTTGCATGAATTCTGTTTTATTTTATAATAATGCAGCGGTTCTCAACCAGAGGAGAATTTTCACATTTCAGATTTGTAGACTCAAAATGGAATGAATTACAGTACCCTGACAATCTACTGGACGTTTTTGTCTGTTGAAACTATGAATATAATTGAAGAAAATATACATATACAAACATAATTATAAATAAATTTTCAGTATTATATTTAGATCATTTGGAAGTAAACAGTTTGCAAAGGGAGGAATGACGTTCTGACAAACAGTGAAAAGGGTACATTAGAGAAAGAAATATTGAAAACCACTGTAATAAAGGCAACAACATTTGAAATGAAAAGAAAAATTCACTTACTGTTAATTTTGATTTTATTCATCATTAATAATTAGCGTAAAAACATAAATTGATGAAGAATGAATTGAAATGAAAAGTTAAATTTGATTCATTTTTACTGTGATTGATTTTTAATAAGAATGAAATTTTCAGCATATYCAGAGAAATTGTTTCTTGCATTGAAACATATGAAAAGCGATACCAACTGGAAAATTTTGAATTTTTGCAAAGTAGTTCTGAATTGATGCAATTTGATGGTAATGATCAATTTTTTGTTATTATTATTATTATCAATTTTTCTTTTCTAATATTCGTTTTTTTCTTTTGAAGATTGGTGTAAGTTTACAAGAATGTTGAACGTTAAGAACGTTATTCAGCGATTCACTGACGACAGTGTCATGACTGAAAATTTGATATCCTTTGACGGCGGTGGAATTCGCGGTTTGATAACCATACAGGTATTTTGCTTCTTCCATTCGTGACCTTTGTTTATTATTTGTTTTTTTTTCTTTTTATTTCATAATTATGTTTGCATAATTTTTAGATATTAATGCTTATTGAACAAGCTGTTGGATCTGATTGGTTTAAAAACTTTCAGTGGGTAGCGGGTTCAAGCACTGGTTGCATAATCGCCGTTGGACTATGTTTGGGCTATTCACTTGGCAGAATGCAAAAACTTTATTTTCAATTGAAAGATACTGTTTTTTGCGGAACAAAGCCATACAGCGAAGAAGGCTTGGAGAGTGTTTTAAAACAAGAATTTGGAACCAGAGAAATGGCAAGCTTAATGCCTCGAAAGTATGCATTTTTATCAACGTAATAATATCTGTCTATCTGAGAGTTGATTTTCCTGCTGTTAGGTTGATTGTTACAGCTACAAATGCGTTGACTCGTCCTGCGAAATTGAAATTGTTCCGAAGCTATCCATTTCCTCACTCACTTCAAACTGCAGAGGAAGACATGCAAAACGATAATCCTCGTAATAGGCAGTTTTTTTTTAAATTATTTGTCAATTAAAATATTTTTAGATGTTCATTTCAATTTTTTTACTAATTATATAAATACTTTTGGACGATGTTTTTCTTTTCATTTTCATTTTGATGATCATGGAGTTTTTATTTAATATTTTTAAGTCGTCGTCACTTTTATTATAAATTGAGATTTTCTTCTTGATTATTATTTAAAATGATGAATATAAGTAAATATTATATTTAGACGAGATAAATTGTCAAACGCATTTGATGTCAGGAGGGAAATTTTAAAATAAGTTGTTGAATGCAGAAAAAATTAATTAAATAGTTAAAATTGCATTATTAGTGATGTCGATCCATTTTATGTGAGAGTAAAACTCAGCGTTTTCTGGAGTAAAATTGTTTGTCACATAAGACAGACATATGTTTTAAATTGGGAAAACATTTTTCAGCTCTGCCCATTTGGAAAGTGATACGATCCAGTTGTGCTGCACCATATTATTTTCCGCCATTGGATGGAATTTACATAGATGGCGGCTTGATGTCGAACAATCCTTCGTTGGAATTGATGACTGAAATGAATAGAATGAATACAGTGATGAATTTCCAAGTAATTGTTGCACACTGATGCTCGCTACTTTTTCGAAACCTTCAGTTTTTTTTTGTTCACTAAAAGAAGCGGAAAATATCGAACATTGGTTGCTTTTTATCGCTCGGCACCGGCCGGACACGTACCACAGAAGCATACGCTCCAGATTTCAAGTCTTCTTGGAGCATTTTTGACAAGTTTTTCCATTTCAAAGAATTTGTAACCATGTTATATACTCAGGTTAGTACTTTCACATGGCGGAGAAGCAATATAAACACACTGGCAGTTGTTTACAATTTGAAATGTGCATTATTTATTCCATTTCAGTGTTGCCAGACGGATGGTTGCGTTGTAGACCGATGTAGAGCTTGGTGCGAGTCTCTGGGCGCTGCATATTTCCGATTAACACCTGAAATTAATGACTTGCGTCTAGATGAAACTGATGATAGTCGGCTGATTGATGCATGCTGGGAAACTATACGGTATTTTAAAGAAAATCAAGAAGAAATTGTAACTGTTTGTAGTTTTTTGAAAGAAGTTAATGCTTTGGAAAAGTAGAAGTCTGTGTTTTGTTAACTTTTGTTTTGTTCCAACTGTTTTCAACCATGGGTGCTCACCATGGTTCAGAGAGCTTATTCGAGGGGTGCAGGAATGTCCTTTGAAGGAATCACGTGTTACGTCTGGAGATGTCGACTTTTATAACTGAATTGCAGTGTAGCCGGTCGTGTGGCGTATCTTCTGGTCATATGACCATCAAAGAGCCCGTTCATCGTAGTTTAAAGCTGCTAATCTCAGTTACGAAGTCGAGTTGACTACTGGGATGCGGGACACGATTGCCTGTCTTCTGGGGATGTGAGCGACAAAAAGGTTGGGAATCACTGAACTGTATCTTGCCTGTTTGATTTTATTATCAACTGTTGGAGTAATTGATCGGCTGCTTTGTTTTTGAATGGCTGAATTTATGATTAGCTGAATAGTTTTACAGTTGACATTGTTGTACAAAGTAAAATATTTTTTTAATAATATTTTGGAATAAATAATCAAAATGAATTTAAACAAAGCTGTTTATGGTTATAATTTTGAATTCTTTTGTTCTTATGTTTAAAAAAAGTAATCCCAACTGTTTCATTTTATTTATTCATTCCGTCTTTTGACACTGAATAAAATTGATTTTTATTAGTACTTTCTTTTTTAAAATAATCTCTATGTAAGTGTTTTATTTATTAATAAGACAAGACTGCGAATTATATAAATACAATCATAAAATAGTATAAAAATATATGCAGTATAAAGCAATGTAGTAATCAGTAATTACTAGATCTAGAGTAAAGTAGGTTGAAGTTTTCAAGAATTGCTCTACTGTACATGTATTGCCATGATATTCAGCAGTCAGTGAAGTTATTTCTTCACACTTACCGTTGATTAACTGTAAGTCTCTGGTGAGCTTGTTTCTTGCTCTCAGCAGTGCTAACAGCATGTTAATATTTTTAACAATTAGGATATGGAGCAATTTGTGTATATTTTTATAAGTTTCCACTTTCTGTTCATGTCAGCATTCTAGAAATTCCAAACTATATGCATTCGAAAACAGAAATTTGCTGGAGATTATTAAATAAAGCCTAATTTTAGTACTTGTAACATTATCATTTTGGTTGGCATTTCTCACTGGTAGAAATGCTATTATGGCCAGTAGTATTCCAGTAGTTTTTCAGGTTTCTAGTTCACAATTATATTTTAATGCGAAGTTCGACCGCCTTCTTTTTTGATGAAGTAGAACGAGCATTTAAAGTAGATCTTTACACTGTTTTAATTACTTTTAGCAAAAGAAGAATGCTTACTTTTGGAATTAGAGAATATCAAAATTGTTTCTGGCAGTATCGTTTCTAATGGGCAGATTGTGCACAAAAGCAACTAATATATATTAAATGACTATGTATACAGTAAGCAGCCATTTTAAAATGCAATATAAACTGTGCATTAAACAGAATATAAGAGTATCTGCTGATATTTGTTAATTGCTGTTTGAGAATAATATTAAACTATTACTTTCATAAATTTTACACAAAGAAATTTTCTTTTCAAAATGATAATTAATATTTTGACCAGAATTTCCAAAAGTTCTCAAGATTCTCCAATTTGGAGATATATTGGTAATATATATTATATTCCGCCTTTTCTGCGAACATGAAATTGTTCGTGTTTTATTGTGATGAGTAAATCGACGAAGTTTTTTAATTTAAAAAATTGGTATATGCAAAGTTTGTATAGGCGTATCTTTCTTTTCTTTGGTTCCATTTATTAGTTTACTACTGTTTTTAACTGACAGCTTACCTCAGCATTGCTAGTGTTAAGTGATTTATTGTTCATTTGTGTGATTTACAACAGAGTGTACTAACTTGAAAATTCCAAGTCAGTTTTAATTTTAATAACAACACAATTGGGAATGATTTTGAAGAATAGTAATAGTTACCTATTTTGAATCATTAATTTATCTGATAATTAATTGACCATCAATTAAGAATGTCTGTGAATGGCATAATAATCAAAATAAAATGTTGAGTTATCACTGTAGCGAAGCTTTGTGATCATTCGGGCAGTTAGACACACACGCAAAGCCGGGAAAGTAAGAAATTTTTTGCAGAATTTAAATTTCCAGCTTAGCAATGAATGCTTTAAGCAGTTTTATCACGTCGCTGGATGTAGTATTCATCAAGTCGAGCACTTCCTCGTGCGTTATTTCTAAGGCATCTTTATCGCAGTCAGTGCAACTTCTGAAAAGGAAAATTACATGAAATGCAATTTTGGAAGTTTGACTAAAGCATATTTTATCGTTTTACAAGTTTGAAATCAATGATATTCCGACCACTTGCATATCGCTGTGCTTTGCGGCAATTGCTTCGTGAACGCTGCTCATACCTGAAGCATTGCATATGATCATCTGCTTTGAGAGATGTCATTTACTGTTGTTATACCGATAGCATCGGCGCCAAATAATTGCAACATCCTCGTTTCGGCCGGTGTTTCATATTGAGGGCCCATCACCATCATGTACACTCCTTCGCGTAGTCGAATTCCAGTCTCTTTTGCAATTTCTTTCAGCATTGTTCGGTATTCTTTGTCATAAACGTGATTCATACTTGGAAATCGTGTGCCATATCTATATTTTAACAGTCAGCAATTTTTTTTGTTACACTTTTGCTCTTGTACCTTTCATCATTTGGACCAACAAGAGGGCTAAATCCTGACAAGCAAGGCAGCGAGATGTGATCCTTTATTAGCATGATATCGCCGGGAATATAGTTTTGATTTGCTCCACCAGCAGCGTTTGTAATAATCAAAATTTTTACGCCGAGCATCTTCATCACTCGAATGGGAAGTACGCACAACGCAGTTGAACGGCCTTCATAAGGATGTACACGACCCTGCATGCAGATCAGTGATTTTCCTCCAGATTTTCCAAGCACCAGATTTCCATGATGTCCCTGTACTGAAATTTATTTTTCTTTAGAATGGAGAAAACATCTTTATTCTTATTGTTATCATTAAATTAAAAAAAACTGAATACCAGTGCTAACGGGAAAGCCAGGTATTTTGCTGTATTCAATACTTTCACGCTCTTCGAGCATATCACACAACTTTCCCAAACCGGAACCGCAGATAATGCCGATTAATGGTTTATGATGTGTATTCTGTTTAATATATTTTGCTACATTTTTGGCAGTTTCAAAACTCCTGAAATAAAATAAAATAAAATAAAATATATGCTTGCTTTTATCATTACGTATTGAAATTCATGAAAATTTACATAGTTAAACAAAAGAAACAGAAATGAAAATTTATAATAATACATTATTTAATTCAAAAAAAAGTTTGATGCCCAATCTAAAAATTTGTTGATAAAACATTTTATTTGCTATCATGACTTATCTTGGAATAACAACAGTTTCATTGAAAAAATGATTTACAATAATTTGTACGATTAGATAATAATTTTGAAATTATACAAATTAAATAAATTATATTATTAAATTTTATATTGAATATTTGGTATTTCT
Source organism: Trichinella murrelli (assembly GCA_002221485.1). Taxonomy (NCBI): domain Eukaryota; kingdom Metazoa; phylum Nematoda; class Enoplea; order Trichinellida; family Trichinellidae; genus Trichinella; species Trichinella murrelli. The sequence goes on along the minus strand of CM008133.1, from coordinate 17,145,973 downwards.
AATTTTTTGCTTGATTAATCAATCTACCATGCTATAACAGTGAAGCTTTGGAAACTAGAATTTCAACTTACATTGTTCGCACATCAATTTATTCAAATTGATTAGACAGTTTCCTTAACAGTTAACTGGTTGATTATACAAAATTATTTATGGAGTGTAAATATTAATGACATTTTGAGAGATTCAGAACTTTTTTAATTAAAACTTTTGTCATTTTTATTTGAAAGGTTTCATTTGAAAATTTTGAAAAAAATAGTCATCATTGCAATAAAAAGTTTATAAAAAATTTTTTTAAATAATGGTAATGTTCTTGTTGAAGCAACAAAGAAGATTTTATTATTGAAATTTTATCAATTTAAAATTATTGTCTTCTAATTTTATTTAAATTTCCATTTAAAATTTGAATAAAATGGAAAGAAAATTTCACTTTAAAGCATTGAATAAATAAAGTAAGCTGAATTTTTTTCATTTAATTAACAGAATAATAGTAGAATTATAATAACATTTAATAATTTTATTGTTATAAAAAAGTATATTATTAAAAAAAGATTTAATAATAATTATGATGCAAAAAATATGATATTGTTGTCTTCATATATATATTTGAAGAGAAGCTAAGAAATCCAGCAAAACGGTAAATTGCGGCTAATGCTTGTGTAAAAATAATAAATTATAAAAAGAAAATCATGGTTTTTGTTGAAAAAATAATAAAGTTATGCAATTAGTAAAATTAAAGAATTTGTTTTAAAATTTATGTCATTAACTTGTTTATTATTTTATATGTGATGAAAAATAAAAATAAGAAAAAATATTTTCATCATTTCTTTAGAATATAATGAATAATAATGTTAAATGTTAATATAAAATTATTAACTTACCAAGCTTTCTGTTCGTTCATGATGATGATTTCAAGAGAAAATTTTCTGCCAGATTCAAATGATAATTTGTCGCTGCTTGTTCTGTACTGGACAAATTCCTATTGACAAATGAAAAATTGATTGAGCATCGTAAATTTATGCCACGCAAACCGACCTGCTTAATAGCACTGACCGGCTTCAGCTATGTCAAGCATTGTACTTGATCATATCGGTCAATAAAATTATTACTGATGTGATTGTTCTGGAAAAAAAATAAAAAATACAGTATTTTTTATTATTAATTATTTTTGAACAAGGAAACTATGCTAAAGGGCCAACTAATTATCTGTATATCAGTGATTTTTTGATTTGCCTTGCAGGTTGGTATACATACATTTTTCAATCAAACTTTGACTGGAAAATACATTATCATTATTATTGAATAGATGACATTATCTTGTCAATAAAAGAAATATGGAACATGTTTTGAACAATCTCATAAACACTGCATAATAATAATTTATATAATTACATAATTTTTATAAATAAAATTATTTACTTGCCAATTTTTTATCGACTTATTTATGCATAAGAATTTATTAGTTCGTGATATCTTTCCTAAGAAACTAATTATTTTCAATTTCAAAAATATTTCTTTCAGAACTCCTTTACATATAAAAAATTACAACTATTTTAATAAGTGTTATCAATTTTGCGTCGAATTTTTCAAAACATTTTTACTCAGTCAATTTAATCAACATTCAACATTAATAAATATCTGATTTTTCAATAGTTTTGCTGCTAATTTTTAGTGTTTCCTACAATAATCTTTTTTTTAACATAACATTTTTTGTTTTTATTTCCTGGTCACGTATTTTCTGAAAATTTTCACTAAACAATAAATATACAATTGGACAGTGAGAACTTCAATCATTTGAAACTTGATTTTATCGCATTCCAGTATACGTGATACTTTAAAACAGTATTAATGAACTAAAACGTATCTAAACTTATTAATTTATAAACTTAAATGAACAAATAATATAAAAATATTTTAAAGCAAAAGCAAGCAATGCAATTCAACTCGACTGTGCAAATCAATACAGATCTTATTTTAAATATATAATTTACAATTATTAAAGCCTATTATAATTGTTTTTCAATAAAAGGTAATGATTTCAATAAAAAGCATTCAAGGGAAGTGTTGAAATAGCTAACCAAATTCACTGTTTATAGAAGAAGATTATGGTAAAAATACTTGCATTTTTCCGTTCACTGTGATAATTAATAGTGCTAATTGATAACAAAATAAACAATTTTTATTAATTTTAAATTCGAATTTATTTCAAATAAAATTGCTTATTTAAAAATTATTATTTTAATTTAAGACCAATAAGTATTTAACAGTTGATGTTTATTTTATCTTAAGTTATTTTAATTGCACATACACAATTATGTCGACAGTGAAGCTTCATAAATTGTCAATTAATATTAATTATGTATTTTACAAGAAATATTTCTAAAATGCCGAAAAAACTATATTATAATTTCACTTATCACCGTTTTAAATTATACTTCAGTTGCTTGCAAAAAGCAGATGAGGTGATATCTGTTTCCCACAAATCGTTATATTTGTTTTCAAAATTTTCCATTTCTTCTCTAAAAGTGCATCCTTACTAATCAATCGCTAACAGTCGCTATCAAAAACAATCGTACACGTGCCAAATAAGCAAAATCCAAACAACAATGTACTGTTTACTGCTTTAAATTTTATTATCAACAATGTTCAATTTGAATTTAACATTAATCAATTAATAAATTCACAACAACTAATTTTTTGCTCGATTTCGAACTGAATTTAGAACAATTTTCATGACTGGATCATCAAGTTTAAGCTCATCTGAATAATTCAAATTTCTAAGTGGAAAATTTATCACTTCTTCAGTCTTCAATGTGACATCATTTTCCTGTTTTCTTGGTTCCATAGTCGTTTTGAAAGAACGAGGCAAATTTGCATCGCGCAATTTCATCTGAGGCATCACGTTCATTGCTTGCAGTTCTTGAAACAGCAACTTGCACGCGTACGGCATGCACACAGTAGCCAGAGCTTGTGAAGATTTACAATTTTGACACCTAAAACGAGAAATAAGCACAATAAAAGCAATAATAAATTCTTTTTTCCTTTAAATAAACATACTGTACAATTGAAACCGATAACTTCGAATAAATAAATAATGTATATGGCAAAAGATTTGATTTTCAAGTTCAGTTAATTATTAATGAATAGACTTTATGCGTGCAGAAATAAAGGAATTTGAATTTCATTTTCATTTTGAATTTGATTTGTCAAACCAATAAATTTAAAAAATTTTCTTATTGAAAATTTACCATCCTGGATAACAAATCAGACCGCAAACACTGCATACTGTCGCCTCGAATGCATCGCTGGATACCATCAACCGCTCTACTAGTATCGCACTCGCACCATAAGCGATGAAACAATCCCGTTCCATCTCACCTAACCGCAGACCTCCATCGCGTGATCTACCCTCTGTTGGTTGCCTGGTAAGATTTTCCATGGGACCTTTGCCTCGCGCATGGACTTTGTCCAATACCATGTGCTTCAATTTCTGCAACAAATAAACCTCATCACAACCAACCAAATTCCATTTGTATTAATCGAAAAACCTGATAAAAAATTGGACCAAAAAATATGTAACTGTTCAACGGCATGCCAGTCACTCCAGAAATGAGTACATCTTTTCCCAAATAATTAAAACCGTGCTGCATTAAATCTTTGGCAATTTCTTCAATTTTATCCCCACTAAATGCTAAAATAAACAAGTATGTTTCAAATATATGGAAATACAAATGTTAAAAACACTGCCTACCTGTGCCGTATCTAGGAGTACCGGTGAAGGTACCCCCTTTACCATTTATCAGTTCTAACAATTTCCCAACTGTCATTCGAGATGGATAACCATGTGGATTCATTATCAAGTCAGGCACAATCCCTTCACTGCTAAATGGCATGTCTTCTTGTTGAACAATCAGTCCAACTACACTGAAATAAAAGGGAATTTATCCAAGAAAACAAAACAAAAAGACTTCCGTAATTTAAAAGAGAAACTGTCTCTTAACTACTACTATGTTCAAAAAAGTACTAATGCCCCTGGGCAATAAAAACACAAGTTGCTGCTTGAATGTTACATACCCTTTTTGACCATGACGACTGCTGAATTTGTCCCCCAATTCTGGCCTTCTAGTTTGCCTCAGCAGCACTTTGATCAAGCACTGATTATCCAAATTCGACGTGAGTAAAACCCGTTCAGCATATGCTTCAGCTGCCCCAGCCCAAACCAGTGGCTCTTCCTTGTAGTCAGTTTCAGACACTACAGTAGGTTCTTCTTCATTAAGTAGCGCCGACTTCGGAGCTACCTTGTTGACCAAAACTTGACCAATTTTGACCACATTTCCTACAAACAAAGATTACAGTACAATATTTTGGTTGATTTTCAAAAAAAAAATATCTTTCACCAGGTTTAACAATGCCCTCGGCATCTAATGCCATGTGTCGAAACACTGGCTTGCCAGTAGTCACGTCCACAAGTGGACCCAAAATACGATCTGAATCCATGTTGCTGTAACTCTTCACAAAACATTTGTTACTTCGGTAAACATGGCATCGGCCAAACCCTTAAACAAATTAATATGTAAACAATTTATTCTGAGAAGAAAAATTGGAATAAATCACACTACAGTACATGCACTCGATTATGTTAACATCTGTTAACAAAGCAAAAAATAAATAAAAAAAAAGAAACATATTATTTGCTTGCCTCGATCTAAAGATGCTTTATTCAGTATAATTGCATCCTCAATATCGTAACCGCTGTATGACATGACAGCAACGATTGCATTTTGACCAGCTGGAAGGCATTCGAAATTAATCAGTTCAATAGTCTAAATGTTCAACATTCAAGCAAGATACAAAATAAAAAAATATTGAAAGAAAAAAAATTTAATAACGTAAAACAGAATTTACTTTAGTTTTCACAAGAGGTCGTTGAGGATATACCAGACCATAAAGCAATGAATCCATACGAATGCTCTGATTGTATGCAATGATGCCCATCGCTTGCTTGCCCATAGCGCACTGATATGTATTTCTTGGGACTGATTGTGATTGGATACGGTATCAGTCCAGCGCATACTCCGAAAAGTGTAAACGGTCAATTTCCAGATGAGTTGTTTTCCTGAGTAGATAATAAAATAGAAAATGGAAAAGATAATAAAATAAAGATGATAAACTTTAAAAACCAACTCAGTAATTTCAGAATCATAGACTGCAATTAAAGCGCTTTTCTTCTTCACTAACTCAAGTATTCTATTAAACCATCTTTGAAAAAATCTTCCAAATTTCGTTTGCCACATGCCAACTCGCGCAAGTGATGATTTTGAAGCAATGATTTCCCATTTTCCACCAATTATATAAGGCCTACAAGAAAATACATCTCTTTCACAATTTGCAACTATTTCATTATGCGGTGCTGAAAAATTAATTCGCTTCAACCGTACCCTATTCATAAAAATTACATACAATGTTGAGTAAATTTTTCAATTAATACATTCCTTACCTACATATTCGTCCACCATCACAAGAAACGTACAAAGTTCGCTGCTCTTCGTTCAAGAAGAGATTTACAAATTTATTCAAAAAGCCATGCCGACGCATGTACCTCAACGAGTTATAAAGTTGAACAACGTCTCTTGTTATGCCAAACAGAACACCTATATGAAAGATGAATTTCAAAAATGAATTAATATAAAACAAGCAAAAAGTAAACCATTGAGAAAAACAAAACTGGTAGATGGATGCAAAAGAACTTCTGTACTCAAATAATTTACATCTTCTACTCCTAAATTGCAAAACGCTTTTTTCACAGGCAATTCTTCAGAATCAGTAGTTATGTGCGACAGCAATGCCAAACTCTTGATCAAACCACACGGCTTAAAAGTGTTTATTCAAAATTGAACAATTAAACCAAACATTTCTGTTCACCTACCTCACCTTCGGGAGTATCGGCCGGACAAAGCATACCCCACTGAGATGGTTGAAGAGACCTCGGACCACCCATTTTCCGAGTATGTTCAAACTAAAATTGAAAAAAAAACATCAACTTAAACAAACACAGTCGAACAAATTACACTCATTTACCTGAGAATTGATTCGAGTCATCATACCGAGCATTGCTATGTAAGACATTCGCGATAATATCTGAGTGACGCCATGTTTGTCCATCCTGTATCTGCGAATAACCCAGTTACCCTTAAATATTCATCTCTGCGTAAACAATATCAAATATTATTATTATCTGCTGCTTCACTGGGAATGCTTTACCGTTGCGATGGCATTCAACAGCCCATTAGTAATTAAATCTTTTGGAGTGTGTTTTACAAAGTCAAACAACGCAGTTCGCAACCGCTGAATAGTACGGTCTGTTAATAAACTAATCTTCAACGAAAAAATACATACAATTAGAAAAATATGAAAATTGAATTTAAAAAATGAAAAGAAAAATACTTCTTGATTAAATCGTTTAAACAAATCTTCAAACAACAACGCCAGCAACGAGCCGGCCAACTCTAGACGCTTATTTCCATAATAATCAGGATCATCGACAGTAGCCTTGCCAAGCATAACTTGAATAATGCGCTGAATCATCAGACCCATATAGACTGCTTTCAATTTCATATTGCCAACATTGCTCTGTGGAAATAAATAGTCAATGACAATAAGAAATTACTTTCTTTGTTATCAGCTGCTTACTGGAACATGAGCACAAACAACATCTGCCAAAAATGAAAGCCCCAGTTCATCCTTACTAACAGTGCTATTCTTGGCAATAAAAAATGTGCTTCCTTTAATTCGATTTCCAACAAATATCAACGCCTGAAAAAAAGGAGTTCACAAAATTAATTATACAACAAATAAACCACTACATCCTTCTGTGTGAAAATTTCCCTCTTATGCAGATCTTGTAGCGTGTTCAAAAATACCAAACAAGAGTCTTGTTCACCGCTGACAAGATGCAGCATTTCCCTTTCACTCAATATTCCCATCGCTCTGAATATAATTGCCATCGAGATATCCTGAAAACAGATTAAAAAATTCATCAAAAAATCTTGATTTTTCTTCTCCTACTGAAATTACTTCAGTCAGACGATTATTTCGCATGAAAAATATATCCTTTTTATAAACAACATACGTTTTACCCCGAGATACGTGTGTCATCCTAAATTTGAACGTATGAATTAAGAGATGTGAAACTGTTTTTTAACCCTTACGTCAAAACCACAACTAATTTCGTCTGCTTTATCCATCGCAACAAGCATGCGATTCTTCGACATCTGCTCTTGAATGAGAACCACTCTTTCAGTACCTCTTATTATAAAATAACCGCCAGGATCCAATGGACATTCGTTCATTTTAATAAGCTCCTTTTCACTTTTTCCCTTCAATACGCAACGACTGCTGCGAAGCATTATGGGCATTCTAATTATTACTATTATTATTAATAACAGCAAAGCATAGCATTGAATAATTTCTGCTTCGCAACAAAGTCAACAAACCTGCCGATTTGAAAATTTTTCCTTAGCACCTTCTCTTTTCCACGAGTATATTCTATGTCAACAAAGATTGGAGCAGCATAGGTAATATCACGCAATCGACATTCATGAGGCGTTACAGAGGTTTGCAAACAATCTGCTTCTTCTGCTTTCGGTAAACCAACACGTATGTCAACATATCTAAAATAAAAGAAAAAGAATAAAAATGTATGAACGAATCCTTGATATTGAACCAATTATAATCTCCTACCCTATAAGATTGAATTCATTCAACACAAAAATGTAGACAATTATGTTAGAAATTTATAGAACATCATAAATGTATTATTGATGAAAATGATACAGAATTATTTTTAAAAAAAACATCAATTTACTTTATGTAAAAGCTTGGATCAGCGTTACATCTTACCATATTATTCGCTTTGACAATTTCTTTAATCTAAAAATGAACTTCATTAAAATAATTGATTTCTTCCAAACATATCATTGGACAGTTTACTTCGGAATTAATAAAATAGTCGAATGAATCAATGTGCTGATTTATAAGTCCCTTCGTTCTAAGATAGTGAGGTATAATTGCCCATTTTTGCTAAAGTAAAAAAAAATTACATTCATCATTCGTTGCAACAAAAAACATAAAAACGCTTACTTCTAATGAATCAACAGGTAAACCCAAATGTTCACCTTTTCCACCGAGAGAATTATCATAAACAGACGAACAACGACTTTCAGCTTTTACTTTAATATTATTAAATGAAACTGGCTGATTTTCTTGTTTTATCATTATTATTTAACAATTCTGAAACATGAATTACATTTAAAAAAAATTTAATATGAAACAATTTCATTCACAAAAAAAAATATTCCCAGATATGACGGCACCAATGAGCATGAGATTAATTTTATTTAATGGAATATTCTTTAAACTTTATAAATTGCTATAAAAGTCGTACAAACTAATATAACAACTAAAAAAACAACTAAGAAACATTATCATAACATTACAAACTTTTCCATAACAATAACCACACATGCTACTATTTATTGATCTCATACTGTAATACCGGTTAATGAAAAGTGAGTTGTATGATACCTGTTATTTATTTATTTGTTTATGATCAGATATCACTGCTTCGTAAACTTTACGACTACTTAAAGTCTGAAAATAAAGCTACAAAAATTATTTTGTTATAGTTTATCATCATGATGTTTGTATTGATAATTATAAATGTTTAATGAAATTCAGAACTTATTAAAAATGTCAACATGATCATTGTAATTCGCTGAAGTACGACGTTTTTGTTTACTTTACTCGGCATTATCATAAAAGTTACACATGGTTGGACGCCATTTGTTTTAATATAAGAAAAACAAACGTTCAGTTCAATGTGAAGTGTTGCAATTCGAAATAAATAATTTTTAACATTTCACACGCTGGATTGCTGACAAAAATTCCAAAAAGTTTACTTCCAGTACTGTCAACGATTTTGATATATCTTTAATGGATACTGCAATTCCAAATATCCACATCGAAAATGGATATGATGCGTTCCCAAGACTGAAAATATTAAGTTCTTCCATTTTGTTAATTGTATCGAGCAGTTCATTTCCCATTTCCACTAGCTGCATTCCAGGTTTAAACTAAAAACAACAAAATTATAATTCATACTTCATATGTATATATGAAACAGTGAATCGAATCAAGTATTCAGCTCAATGACTAACAAAACTTGAAAAAAATTTGTATAAATGAATATAAGCAAAACAATTTTTCTTATTTACGCAATGCTAAGGAGTAATATATTATAATTTCTATAACAAATATATTAAACACTTTATAAGCAATAGAAATTATAAAATGCAAATACTATTTTCGAAATTGCGTCCGACATCTTCAAAACAAGTTCAGCATATTCACTTCCAGATATAATCTGGCCACAATTCATTCTAACCTGAAAAATACTCTTAATAACACTATATATTATTTTAATCAGCACTGAAAAAAGAATAAAAAAGCATACATTCACCAAATCATGTATTCTTTCATACTCTTTTATGAAAGTTTTTATAACGACACCAAACTTTGTTGCATTTAGTGCAAGGGTGTGCTGATATTCCTCGGCGATCATACGATTGGATTTGGAGAAATTACGGCGATGCATAAGTAATCTGCTCGAAAAAGTGAAAAGACATTTAAATAAAAGATATGTTCATAGCAACTCGGCAAATATTCATTAGATTAATAAAAGGAATTCAATACTGTGTTTCAAAAGATAAAGATTTTAACATATTAATATATTATGATGCTCGATGAAATCAATATCTTTTATTTTAAAATATATAAATATTTAAAATCTTTAAAGCAATAGAATCTGCAGCCATACAAATTAAACATTATTTAATAAAAAAAATTATAGACCAAAAGACCGTATGAAATTTACAGTATGAAAATAATAAAGACAAAAAAAAACTGATAAATATTTTCATAGCTATTATCATATTATCAAAGCAGTTAATAGCAGTAAAATTTAAAGTAACACTAATAAACAAACATATGTATGTACATATACATTTTAAACATATTTATTTAACAATATTAGCTTTCATCAACGCAACTAGCAAGGAATAAAGATTCAAATGCCAGACAAACATGATCAAAACTTTATTTAAAACATATTTGGCATACAATTTATCTTCTGTTCTATTATTATAATATCAGTTTACGTAGTCATAGGAGAATAATTTTCGAAGCATCAGTTCCTTATGTATAAAGGAAGAACTTCTAAATTGTACTTGATCATCAATAAATCATAATGTGTATTGAAATTGCCGATTTGGTGCGTCTTGATTGTGCAGTTTTTTTGTTATATCTCTAGTATAGAGTGTTTTTTCTTGTAGAGTTTCTTTACTATCCGAGTTAATAAGGGTGTCTATTTATTCTCATTGACAAGAACAGAGAATTAAGGTCATCGATTTTAATAGACTCGCATAATTGACTTGCGAACAGACAACCGTTAAGGGCTGTTCTTTCTGCAACAATAGAACTTCGAAAATGGTGGTAAGAACTTGACAGAAGCCCTTTACTTGATTGGCATAAGCATGAATCTTTCATACACCTTATTTGATTTTTAGATGAGATTTAATAAAATTAATGTAGATGACATGGAAAAAGATTATTTATTTGAAGAATATACAGTTACGTTTCAGTTTAAATGTTAATGATGAGAAAAATTACGAATTACTTATTTCAGCAGTATTTGTAAAGAATGAAGTTTGTTTATTTGAACAAGAGCATGACGTAACGTGTTTTCTTATCGGTTGTTGGACGTTCATGCATTCGGTTTTTTTTCGTGACTACTAACCGAACAAAGTTAGAGTAGTGCCTAAGGGAACGGCATGAACGCACAGTGCTGTCAACGATCAGTAATAAAATATCCGGTGAGATAACGCCGTCAACGATCAATAAGAAAATGCGTTGAAAATTGTGTCCTTTATGGGCTATCCCAAGAATTTCATG
>CM008133.1:17115645-17134869 GCA_002221485.1 Trichinella murrelli | reverse complement strand
TCAAGAAAAAGCATTCGGCCATATTATCCAATCCGGTTAATGATCCAAGTGTGTCAAATAAATTTAAAAAAAATATTTTATTAATTTCTTATTGTTCATTGTAGAAACGAAAGATGAATTGGAAGAACTTATGGCCAGTATCAAGAAAACTGCCAATAAAGTTCGGAATAAGTTAAAAGGTTTGTGATGGCAGTTTGTTGTTCGTTTTACACGTTTCAGGTTGAATGTTCTTTATTATCAGAAATTATTTTTTCATTTTCTGAAATATGTGCACAAAATGCACAATTTTTGAAATTATTGTTTGTATTTTGAAGTGATAATTTTTTTGGTTTTGCTTTCCATTCTAGTGATTGAACAACAATTGGAACAAGATGAATCAACCGAAGGATCAACAGCCGATCTTCGGATTCGAAAAACACAAGTATTTTAGCATCTTTATTTGTTGTTGTTTCTTTATTTCTTCCCGTAAATTCAATGTTACATTTCATAGCATTCGACTTTATCTCGAAAATTTGTCGAAGTGATGACCGACTACAACAAAACACAGACAGATTACAGAGAACGGTGCAAAGGTCGAATTCAACGTCAACTGGATATTGGTGAGATGGAATGGAATAATGTATTTTTTTCGGTCTTAAAATTATAATTAATGTGGACAATTTCAGCTGGAAAACAAGTGGACAGTGAACAGTTGGAAGAGATGATAGAAAGTGGAAATCCGGCGATTTTTACTCAGGGGGTAAAAAAAAAATTTTTTTTTTCATCAACCTCATTCATTCATCTTCTGCATTGTTTTGATAAAATCAACCTTTCACCGGTTCCATCCATTGCAGATCATCACCGATACCCAACAGGCGAAACAGACCTTAGCCGACATCGAAGCTCGCCACAACGACATCATCAAGTTGGAAAGCAGCATTCGTGAATTGCACGACATGTTTATGGATATGGCGATGCTTGTGGAATCCCAAGTGAAAAGAAAAAAATTTTTTTTTCTTCTTGTTTTACTTTCTATTTTATTGGTGCTTTCTTTGCATGCATACGGATGTGAAATTTCAGGGTGAAATGATCGACAGGATAGAATACAATGTCGAACATGCCAAAGATTATGTCGATCGAGCTGTTTCGGATACGAAGAAGGCGGTTCAGTATCAGTCGAAAGCCAGACGGGTGCGTTTGCACGTTTTGTCATTTTTCTGGCAACATCTTCTACTTTTTTTTTAAATTTATTTCTCTAATGTGATTTTTTTTCTTTTTTTTTTGTTAATTTGGTGTGATTTTTAAACATGGATAGCTAGCATGTTTAGGTTGTTCAGGATATGTGAACGTTGAATTTATTATGATGGGTGGTGTTGTTTTGCATGAAAAACAAAATTGGTTTCAAAAATCTTTTTTTATTTCTTCAAATGTTAGCATTTGAAAAAATGTTGTGCTTTGTTGCAGAAGAAAGTTTGCATCTTCGTAGCTGTGATTGTTCTGATTGGCATTATTGCAATAATAATTGCCGTATCCGTTTGCACAAACAAAGTTTGCTAATGGCATTGTGTGAAAATGAATGTTTGACAGTTGGCAGTGCCTTTTTGTTGTTATTTATTTTAAAAATTTGACATGCAATCAATTATAAGTTTCACATGTATATACATATATCATCAGTTTGTGTTCTTATTATGTTTTATGAATTATACAAAGAAAGAAATCACATTTCATTTTTGATTCTCTTTTTATTTATGTTTTTTATTTGCAGCTTGCAATTGCACTGATGATGATTCAATGTAATCTGATTTATGTAATCATTTATGCTGATCATGAGCGTGTGTTATGCCATTATCGTATAGCATCACCTTTTATATTTATTCATTAATTATCACTATTTATTAAAATCGTGTTATTATGATTGTTGTTGTTGTTGTCGTCGTTGTTGCTGTTGTTGAACTTTGAAGTTTTTTTTGGCTTGCATGGCTTGCTGTTTGTTCTGAAAGTATGAAATCAACATCTCGTCATTTTATACATTTTTAAATTTAATTTTCTTTTTTTGAAAATCAATTTTCCTTTTTTCAGAAGAAGATTCTGATCATCATCTGCTGGCGATTTTAGCCCTGGTCCATTGCATCTACATTTGGTGGTATTTTTGGCAATGATGTTTCACTTCCAAGTTCCGTTCGGATATTTTGCTGTTTGCCCGGCTGTACTACCGTAATTCCATATTCATATCACTTACTGCTCGAAATGCCGTTTGTTGTTATATAGCCGTCTTGCATCGCGTCCTTAACTGCCATCTCGTCTGTTTTCTGTCCCTACACCGTGTTGTTATTTCATTTATTTACTTATTTATTTATTTATTGTTTTTATTTATTCATTCTTATCATTTATTCTGTTGTTTTATAAACAGCTAACGGCGCACCGAGCTTTGCGTTGCTTTTCTGAATTGAATAATGAAATTCCGTTTGCAGTTTCCTTTTCAGCGGCTTGGAAAGCCTTTTACCATACTTAATACGACGTTTATTACTTGCAAGTGTTTTATTTTCTTTTTTTAATGCATTCCTTGAACATGCACTATTTTTAATGGCTCACAGATTTTTTTTAAACATTATTCATTTTAAATATGCAGTTGAACTGTCTTTGACCAACTTCCGGTGGCTGCTTTCAGTTTTGCAGTGCCGTTTTCTTCGTACATTCTGGGCTATACATTTTGTTCAAAGTGTTAACTGTATGATTGTTGATGGGAAAAATTGAAGGATGAAAGAAAAGAAAAAAAAATATATATGCATAATGTGCCGTCCGTTTGCGAAGCAATTAATAAGTAAATGGGCACAGCGGACAAATTTTTTTCTAAATTTTTTATTATCTTTCCTTTCAATTGGGATAGTGGGAAAGAGAGAGAGAGAGTGAATAGAGATCGAAAGATAAATCCATTTTGTCGCGCATTTTCATTTTTAACAACCGATTTCACATATTGCAGTGTAAATCAAATTTATTAAAGTGGAATTGGATTTATGAATTTGAAATTTTGCGTTTGCATTATTTATCAACAAAATAATTGGAGGGCGGGCATTGGATAGAGATTTTTTTTGCTAATGTCTTAATTTTTTGCGAAAATTGCAGGCACTTGGACACAATGTATAATAAATAGTATTTACTCGTGAACATGAAAAAGATTTACATTCAGCAGTGCAGAGTGGTACTGATTATGTTTTATTCTTTGTTTAGAACCGTGTTTCTTAACCAGGGGGGACGTGAGAAGTAAGAATTTTCAGTGTTCGAAATTTGAAAGTTCATTTCTGTTGCAACGTGAAGGAGTTCCCGAGCTCATGCATCCTGTACGTATGTCTGTCTATACGTGTGTGCGTCAGTGTGGTACGACAGTTGTACAAGAAGACGAGTTGGTTGCGAGCAGTTTGGCTTTGAATACGTGGTTTTGCAATACTGGTTGTCAGTATTGCCGGTATTCCGAAGAGTCGAGTTGAGAAGTGTGGAAGAACCGAGTCGAAGTGCAACGGAAGGACGATCGAGCGAGGGACTCGTACGTACCTGAGAGGAAGGCATTCGAATTACCGTTAGGGACAACGGTAGTAGCTCGGATATTCGTACACTTCGAGCGTGCAGTCGCAACGTGTAGCGTTAGCGGAGTCGGAGAACCAGAAGACGTCCGCGAAGGAGATCGCCATAAACAAGAGTTTTTGCACCCCGATCGCAGCCCACGCCGTGGAAGATACACCTTATCCACCCTTAATTATACAGTCCACTTACCTTGTGGCCGGACGAACGAACGTCTGGTCAATTAGTACCTGAAAGTCAGATTACTGTTGCAGATCTGACTCTAACATTGGTCCTCTGAGCCGGAGCAATCGAAAATCAGCGATCTATGGATAGTGGATATCATGGCGTCCGCTGCGAAGTCACGGAGCAAGAAACTCGTGGCCCTCAAGGACCGGCTGAACCGATTGTTGGCAGAGCTGGATGAGTTGTGCATCCGCTCCGCCGATGTCTTTGAGATGGAGGAACAGGTCTCCTTGATGGAGGAGTCGTTGTGGTTATGGTTCGGATCCTTTGATCCTTCGTTAATCCTTTAATGATCCCGTCATGATGACCACTTCCATGCCCTTTGGTCTGACCGCTGCCGCCTTTATGGCGCGCTCGCAATCGTCTCGCGAACGCCGATAGATCGGGGCACAGCAGGAGGCCTTTCTGACCCCGACTCCTAGCCGCCAGATGCTCAGATAGCGATCTGGCMGGTGGCGCGCGGGTATTGTTCTTGCCCACCCGCGACTTCCGGGTACCACCCCTTGGCCGGGTCACACCGACTGGGTCGGTGTTGTTCCGGACGGAACATCCTCCCCCCGGATGGGGAACTGGTTCTCCCATCATTTACCTCGCCCGGTTTCCCGGGAGGGCATCTGCACATGCCGTCAACTTCCTGGCCGGTGGATGGTGTCACTACTGTTCCGGGGTCGCGATGCACTCGCCGACGATCCTCCTTGTGATTCCACGTCGGAGCATTCGTCCATGGTCCGCCTTCTTTGCTGCTTCGCTTCCAATGCGGTAGCAGCGTGCCGTGGTGACGCTTTGCTCTCCAATGATGGCAGCACCAATCCCTCTCCCGACGTGGGTGTCTTCGCGTACAGAGGCCGCTCGTTGCGTGACGGCAACTCGGCCAACTGCGCCTTCTGCGCTTCGGCTGCCCGCCACCTCGATCCTTGCGCCTCCTGCACTCCGTTAGTATCCAACCGCGTTGCTCGATCGCGTTTAACGATCGACGTACCTCTGTGGGCAGTATTCCCCAGTGCCTGTGGCAGATTCGGGTCTCTGTCCACACGTGCCTCCCTGGAGGCACTGCCGGGTGACCCGTGGACACCGGCGTGTCTGTATTTACCTCTTTTACCAGCGGTTTCCGAGTTACTTCGGTCCAGTGCAGTTCCCCTTCAGTCCGCTCAGCGTCCCCGTGTTTGCCCTTTGCCGACTGGTGCCTGCTTACGGAGCGCTGACGGTGCACACTGGTTTGCCACACCCCCGCTGCATTCCCTTTGATTGTTGAATGCCTGGGGTCAGCGGCGTCGTCCATCGTCAACGCCAATTCTGACTGTCCTGATGGGCTCTCCCCCACTTGCGACAACCGGGTGGTCCGTCCTGAGCCCTCAGGACTACGCCGCCGAGCTTGTAGTGGCTCAGCTGGCCATCCGGGACCCTGCCGCAAGGGGTTCCCTGTTACCCACTTCTTCAAGCCTCGCTCCACAGCGAGCTGTCGACTGGTCCGTTTGACAACGTTAGGGAGGCCTCGTTGACCTGAGCAACGCGGGAGGCTGACCTGACTCTTCTTTACACCCGACGTAGAGATCTCCTCGCGCTTCTCCAGAGCCTCCTTCTTCCCTTCTGGAACGTCTCCTTCCGGAACGATCTTCACTGCCTCGATCCTCCCGGTTTTCTGCCACGACACATCGGCGGATTTCCCAGAATTCGCCAGGAAGGTTCCCACTTCCGCAGTCCACCTGGGGCTTGCTCTTCCACGAGCTACCCAACCGAATAGCGCCTCCAACGCCACTGGACCGCCGGTCGCCCTTCTCCGCATACGACCGGTGACGAAGCCAAAGTAGTAGTCGATCTCTATCCGCACGTCGACTCCTATGGGCAGCCATTGCCGCCGCTTCATCTTGGTGACAGCCGCCTCATGCGACTTGTCTGATATGTCCATCTCCCCCTGTCGGATCTTCTCGCGGATCCGCTGGATGGCAAACGCTCCCATGCGGCGACTTGTCACCGGCTGGCCCGAACTGCCAACGGCTCCCCGCCGGACGTCAACTCTCCACAGTCGACGCTCCCGTTCCGCGCAGCCTCCGACCTTCCCAACACGGAGATTTCCATACGATCCTTCGAGCTCCAATCTCTTAGACGCCACGGTTCCATCCGCGGCGGGGTTTCCGGCCGGCGCTATTCCTGACGACCCAACCTCCCCGAACTTCCGCAGAGGGCTGTCGTCTGAATCTTCGCCTTTCGACAAGACTTTGGCCTTGATGGATCGTCTTCGGGCGGCTCTCCCGCACGTAATCCACCCAAGGCGGGTCTCTACGGCCACTGACCCACCGATCGCTCTTCGAATAGTAGTCGATACCGACTAATACATCGACCATAAGCGGCGTTTCTTGCCGCCGTCCCCCCTCAGGTACGGTCCTTGCCGGTGTCCCGTCTGAGGACTCCGCCGGCCCTGGTTGGACCTTACCACAGACCCGAGGGATCGCAAGCGCCTTCACCATGGTGCTTGCGTCCGGTCGGCTTGAGCTTCCCACCGCTCCAAGCCGAAATTCCACTCTGCGCCATCGGCACTCTGGCCCCACACGACCTCCCAGTGCCGTGAAGCGACAACGCTCATGGGGCCCTGTGAACCCGAGGATTTTTGCCACGTCCTTCCGGATGAAGGAGACTGCGGTCCCCGTGTCCAGCAGGCAATTCACCACCACATGTTTTCCGTTTGGCCCATAAGCGCAAGCACGGGCTGTCTGGAGTCCCTTCCCAGAGGTGCTTCGCACGGCCCAAAGACTCGGGTGGGTGCGATCAGACCCTGAAGACCCAGTCGACTCCGTCGTCGGTGACGGGTGAAGTAATTTATGGTGCAGCTGGCGGCATCCGTCCACTCCACAGGGTCGACCTTCGCGGCATCCTTTCGCCATATGACTGGTCTCCAAGCATCGGAAGCAGACTTCCTTAGTTCGAGCCATGTCTCTCCTCCCGGGCAGGTCCGCCTGCTGGAACTTCTCACATGCTTCGGCCTTATGGCCCCCGCTACAGAACGGGCAGCCCTTGGCGGCGACCACTGCCAACGCGGCCGCGGTGGATCTGATGCGATCTGCAGACCTCCGTTCCGAACGCAACGGTTTTGATGAGGGCGTCCGTTCTTCCTGCCTTGATGCGGATGGTTTGGTCTCTTCTCCCCTCGACGTGGAGAGCAGCCCCGCCTGCCATTGCGCGAACTCCAGGAACCTTTGCAAGTTGTCTTCTTCCTCGGTAGCATCCGGCCGGATGTTGGTGTCCCAGGCCCTTATTAGTGCGGGGGGGGAACTTGTCCAGCAACATTGGCATCAGGGCTTCGCTTACGGGTAGACGACCGGCAAACGGATCTTTGTCTAGAGCTGTGAGACAACGCAGGTGCTTCGTTACTTCATCCACTAATGCCTGAATGCCCTGCGCCGTCATCTCGCGGCACGCGGGCTCCCTCCATAGGGCCGCCAAATGCTCGCGGATCACTTGTCTCGGCCGACCAAAGCGCTTCTTCAAGATATCGACCGCCTGGGAGTAGTTCTCTGGGGTGAGGGGGATTCCCTCGATGGCGTTCCGCGCCGTCCCCTCGGTGTTAGACAACAAATAGGTGAATTTGGTGGCGTTGTCCAGGTCTCTCCGTTTGTGTACGTTTGCCTCGAACTGGGCCCAAAATGAGGGGAATTCCAACACTTTCCCCGTAAACTTCGGGAGAGTTATCTCTGGCAACCTCACGTTGCTGGACCGGACCGCCGGCATGCCAGCACTAACACTGCCGCTACCGATAGGGCCTTCTCCACGCGCCTCAACCATCCTTGCGCGTGCTCGAGCCTTCCCCTCTCGGTAGTTCTGGCGATATAACGCCCAGTCATCGATCGCTGCTTGCCGCTCATCACCGTCCAAATCCAGCTCCACTTCGGTTTGGAGCGCATCTGCGGCCCGGAACGACTCCTCCATCAAGGAGACCTGTTCCTCCACCTCAAAGACATCGGCGGAGCGGATGCGCAACTCATCCAGCTCTGCCAACAATCGGTTCAGCCGGTCCTTGAGGGCCACGAGTTTCTTGCTCCGTGACTTCGCAGAGGACGCCATGATATCCACTATCCATAGATCGCTGATTTTCGATTGCTCCGGCTCGGAGGACCAATGTTAGAGTCAGATCTGCAACAGTAATCTGACTTTCAGGTACTAATTGACCAGACGTTCGTTCGTCCGGCCACAAGGTAAGTGGACTGTATAATTAAGGGTGGATAGGGTGTATCTTCCACGGCGTGGGCTGCGATCGGGGTCCAAAAACTCTTGTTTATGGCGATCTCCTTCCCGGACGTTTTCTGGTTCTCCGACTCCGCTAACGCTACACGTTGCGACTGCACGCTCGAAGTGTACGAATATCCGAGCTACTACCGTTGTCCCTAACGGTAATTCGAATGCCTTCCTCTCAGGTATGCACGAGTCCCTCGCTCGATCGTCCTTCCGTTGCACTTCGACTCGGTTCTTCCACACTTCTCAACTCGACTCTTCGGAATACCGGCAATACTGACAACCAGTATTGCAAAACCACGTATTCAAAGCCAAACTGCTCGCAAGCAACTCGTCTTCTTGTACGACTGTCGTACCACAGTGACGCACACACGTATAGACAGATATACGTACAGGTATAGATATATGCCCGCGGCGCGCTTTCTAGCCATATATATAGGGCCAAGGTCGGCGGGCCCGCGGTCGACCCGACGAGAACCACCAATAGGCAGCTCGCTCGCCGCGGGAGCGCTCGCTATCTCCGGCGCCGATCTACAGCCTTGTCAACATCCAATTATGTGGTCATGGTTCGGGTCCGTTGATCTTTCGTTAATCCTTTAATGATCCCGTCATGATGACCACTTCCATGCCCTTTGGTCTGACCGCTGCCGCCTTTATGGCGCGCTCGCAATTGTCTCGCGAACGCCGATAGATCGGGGCGCAGCAGGAGGCCTTTCTTTCCCCGACTCGGAGCCGCCAGATGCTCAGATAGCGATCTGGCCGGTGGCGCGCGGGTATTGTTCTTGCCCACCCGCGACTTCCGGGTACCACCCCTTGGCCAGGTCACACCGACTGGGTCGGTGTTGTTCCGTCCGGAACAATATATTTCAAAAGTAAAATTGATAATTCACATTCAATTTAGATGCACTGAGTTATAAAATTTTTAACTGGAAAGTCAATCTTTCAATTCAAATTAACATGTACAGCCAATTTGCAAAGTATACCCCAAAACTGGCATACTGTATTATTTTGATGTTAGTTGACCTTAATTATCATTTTTTACAGAATTTCAGGATGCTTGAGTTTTTTCTTTATAAATGGAGAAATTTTAGAATTTCAGAATTAAATTAAATTTCAGAATGTAAGAATTTTTTTATTAAATGTTAATGCTATTGTTTCAGAACACAGTGGGCATTTAATTGCTTCTATTAATAAATAGTTGATAAT
Source organism: Trichinella murrelli (assembly GCA_002221485.1). Classification (NCBI taxonomy): domain Eukaryota; kingdom Metazoa; phylum Nematoda; class Enoplea; order Trichinellida; family Trichinellidae; genus Trichinella; species Trichinella murrelli. The sequence continues at coordinate 17,125,659 of CM008133.1, read as the reverse complement.
CTCATATATACACACAAATTATATGTTTAAAATGTAACTATGTATATATATATATATATATATATATATCTGAGAAGTGTTTGAATGTGATTTTAAAATTCTGAAAAATTTTTTTCAATTTTCTTCTGCTGATGAGCGTAGTTGAGAATAGTTTTCAAATTCAAAGCATTTCAATTGATATTCTTTTTTAATAACTCATTTGTATTGTTAATTTTAATGTAGCCTGATGAATGTATTATTTTTACCAATTTACAAGTGAAGGATGATTCTTGTATAGTGTGATTTAAAATTTTCAGAATGAATAGCAACGACAATTCGTATGAAGAAGAGCTGAAGCACATCGGTTTAATTTGCGCATCGTTCGAGCAGTATTCAGCTCGTTTTGTACGCACTTGCGCCAATGAGTACGTTCGTTTGGCAAAGTTGTACGGATTGGAACGGTTCAAAAAAGCTAAAGCGAATGAACATTTTAAAAAGCTTCGCCAATGCGTAGAAATTAACAGCAGATATTTGCGTATGATTTGCATCTCAGCGCGGAATTTGTTCGACGACTTCGAACGAGATCCAATAATGTCTGCCAATTTGTTGGCCAAAGTGCCTGAATATTTGGCCGAAAAATTGGACATCGTACTTAGGCAGAGCGCACGCGATTGGTCGGCTGCAGGCGTTGAGGAAAGGAAAGCTTGTTACGGGCTTGTTATTGCCGAACTGGAATCCAGGTATCCGGTGGAAAGTCGGTCCGAAATTCGAGTACTCGTACCCGGTGCTGGTATGGGTCGTCTGGTTTGGGAAATTGCCCAACGGGGTTTCTTTTCCCAAGGCAACGAGTATTCTTACTACATGCTTTTCGGTTCGAATTTCATTCTCAACCGCTGCGTTGTTCGAGAACAGTATTCCATTTATCCATGGCTCAGTCAATGGCATCAGTCGGTGGTGCCGGAAGACGAAATTGTTGCCGTCCAAGTGCCCGACATTGATCCTCGATTACCATCTAATGGAGGTAAGATGAGCATGGTTGCTGGAGACTTTCTCGAAGTTTATGACACAGCTGATAGCTGGGACAGCGTTTGTACGGTATTTTTCATCGACACCACTGCCAATGTGATCAACTACGTTGAAAGAATTTATGATATTTTGAAGCCGGGTGGCTGTTGGCTTAATTTTGGGCCGTTGCTTTACCATTTTTCTGAAAAAGGTCCCTTCGCGTCGATCGAATTGCCCTATGATATTTTGCGTGAAGTAATTGTCAAAGTTGGGTTTGTTATTCAGAATGAACAATTCGACGTGCCTGCATCCTATGCTCAGCATCCCGGCGCTGTCGCTTCTTACCAATATAGTTGTGTTTTCTTTGCATGTATAAAACCCCTCCAGTCAATTTGAATTGTTCTTCACTTTTACATTTTTTTTCTTTTTGGCTCCTTTTTCCTTTTTCCTTCTCATACATCTTTCTTTGAAGCAGTGCTTTAAGTGAAGTAAGTAATTTTCAGTGTGAATTTTTCCAAAAAAGTTTCAATTTGCACACTGATAGCATTTTATTTTACAAATCAAATTGAATAAATGTAAAATTATAAAGCAAATTGCTAACGTATTAATCCAATTTTTCTATTATGTATTCTTCCTTTTGTAAAAATGATGCCTATTTAATTCTGATTTTTCAATATATGTAAACAGTGCTTTTTATTAATTACACGAGTATCTTCATGGAAGTCTTTGTTGTTAAATTATTATTTTTTATTTTATTTTTATTAACATTATTATTTTGTCATTGTGTAAAATTGAATTGAACATTTCATGAAAAACAATTGCTAATTATTATTATTATTGACTGAAAATAATTTTCCCAATTTTGTCTGTTAAATAGTCAACATCATGTCAGCATCACAATTGCATCATCTTCTTATTTCAATTTATTGAGGTTTTCTAAGTAAATTTTATTCACAAATAACGCATTTCTATTAATGCACAACAAGCGCAAAAAGGAAATGCTATTACAATGAACAATATCTACGTTTCACATTTACATTTTGAAAAAATATTTTAAGGAAATATCTTTTAATAAATAATCAATTTGATTAATTTGCTTTCAGCATATTCATGATATCATATCAAAAAAGGAAATTCTTCGAACAGTTTTAAAGAGAATATTATAATACAATCATTACAAGAGAAATACGCTGCCGCGTCAGTTCAAACTGCACAGTGTTCAAGACTAATTTTTATTAATTATCAAATTACTTTGAATTAAAATTATAATGATTAAATATTTTAAGTCTTTTGTTAGCGTATTTTATTTTTTATATATACAATTAAAATGCTATTGTAATAATATTAACTGTAGAGAAAAATGGATCTCTTTTTACTTCTTATTCTTGTAATATTTATTTCTTTTACATATCAAAATGTAAATGTTAAACGTCGATGTTGCTTCTTCTATTTGCATTTCCATGATGCACCTGTTATGCTACAATAAAATTGCATTTTTGTATATAAATAACATTTATTTAGAAAATCGTGATGCACTGAAATAACAGAATAATGCATCTGTGATGTTGACGCAAAATTCCATGCAATCAGTAGTAATTAGTAATTGCTTTTCATCATTTGTTCATTTCAATTATATATATATATATATATAATACTTTAAGTGAATATAACTTAATTTAATTTGTAATTTGTAATGCATTTACAATTTAATTTATTTTATTTTAGTTGAATATTCAATACTGTATAGTGGAAATAATAATGATCTGTTCCACTAAAGATAAAAATTTTACACACTACCATTTAAGTGGATTGTCACACAATTTTTATTGCAATTTGAATTTTTCGACATTCATTGCGATGATTTCAATCAAAATTTCTTCATAATTATTTCTCAGTTCTATCTTTTATTCAGTTTTTCAGTTTTGCTATATTACTTTTGATAAGTAATAATTTCAATGACAACAAATATAGTAATAGAAATAAAGAAGATTATTCAATTTTTCAGTGTAATCTATTTTGCTTGCTGATGCTACTACCTAATGGAACAGTTTGTTGTTTCAGCAACTACATAATAAATAATTTGCAGCTTAAACCCTTTGTCAGAAAATGATCAGCACATGTAAAATTTAAGCTGTTATTGGTAAATTATATTCAATAATATATTTATTGTATTTATGATCTAGCTTTATTTTTCTGAAAATTTTCCATTTCCATTTTTCAATGATGGATTCATTAATTTCATTTATTTTGCACATTGTGTAGTATACACGTTCGCCATACGACATTCGCCAACGTAAAGTATGTTTAGAATTCCCTACATACAATTTGTTGCTCCATTCTCCAGTTTGCAAAATCTACTGATTCTCATTATTAAATACGTAATACTAAAAACGTCAATGCCATCTCTGATTATAGATACCTTATTCAGAGATTTATTTATATTTATGTTAATTTATTCGATGCAGAAATCCTTTTCATTGATTTCAAATAATAATGAAAACATCATATTTTGCAATGAAACTTTCACTGAAACATTTTAAACGCCATCTAATATTTCAGAGAGCCAGTGCGTAACTTCTGTCTAATTAATTCAACAATTACAATGCAAAAAGAGGAATTTATTTAATTTTACTTTCATTATGAAATAGCTATAAAAGTGTCATTTGTTGAATAAACAACATATGATGAAAATGTTCTTCATCTATTTCAAAGTGTCTGAAAACGGGAACGGGATATACCTGATGATGGGGGAGTGTAAAATCTAGATGTAGCTGGACGTCCGGGCGTAGGCAGAGGAGTCAAAAATCTGCTACCTGGAAAAGCAGGCTGGCTTGGGACGCTGGATACTGAACTTGCTGGACTAGAGGGACGAACTGTAAAGTCATCTTTCGCTTTATTTGGCTTTGAAGTTTCAGAACTTCCTAAATGTAAAATGGCGCAGCATTAAATGACAATCATTGCATTGTTCATTTAGAAGACAAATTTTAGAAATACACAAAGCTATTAACTCACCTTTAGTTGAACTTGCACCCGTGACTTTTAAGTCACCAGCTTTTTCTGAAGTTTCTTTCAACCAATCCAAATAATGTGTTACTCTTGTATAAATAGATGGCTGATTCAATTGGCCACAATGACCTATGACTGAACTGGATACACCGAATACTACCATCCTCTTATTATATTCACAAAGAAGAGGTCCACCAGAATCACCCTTCAAATAATTTAATAAATGATAATTCAAAAAAAAACATTAAAAATATTAATTTACTTGGCATGATCCACGTCTATCTGCTTTACCACCGAGACATATGCTAGAAGTTGCATTTACTTTACAATCAGCGTCATTCCAAATAGCCACTTTAGCCACTTTCAAAATTGCAGTTGGTTCACCATAAGCTAAAATATAATTCCAATATTTCATACTCAAAGATGATATAAAATAAACTCTTACACATCTCAGCTCCCCATCCGCTCACCCAACATGAAGTAGTTGGTAAGGGTTTTTCTCCAGGTTTAGGTAAACAAGCAGGTCTTGTGACCGTTGTGTAGAAAACAGGTTCTTGCAGCTGCAGCAATGCTATATCATTTGCAATTGTACGGTCATTATAGCCTGGTTGCATTAAAACATTTTGAACAGGGATTTGTCTTCTGTTTTCTTCACTATCCCTGTATACATTATGAGCCCCTACCAAAACTTGTATTTTCTCAGCATCCAACGTTTTTTTCCTTCTAAAAGTGCAATTTCATATTAATAACTTTTTTACGTTTTGTTCTTTAATATTAAGTATTGAGGACGCGGGTAAAGTTGAACTGACTAAATTTCTCCTTACAGGTTGTCATAAATGCAGTGAGCTGCCGTTAATACCCAAGATGTCCCATTTCCTGGTTTAAACTGAATTAATGTTCCACCACACGTAAATTCTTTTCCCTGTTTTTGATTTATTAATTTCACTTGATACGGCAATGAATTGGGTCTTGTTTCCCATCCACCAGACACTCTGTTTGATGGAGATTGCTCTTTTTTCATAGGAAATGCTGAAAGTCCGCAAGGAAATTGTTCGCTAACTTTGCCTGCCTGTTTGGCATCAGTAGTTTCATCAGAATCTGAAGAATATTAAACTGATTGATTACAAGCAGAATAAATATTGACTGATATGATTTTTGTTAAAATATAAAATTATTATTAATCGTGAAAAATTATGTGTACGTGGTCATCTTACCAAGTGGCTGAGCAATGTTTTCTGCTTTTTTTCCTTTGCTCATATCGCTTGCAGTATCTAATTCTGTATCAGTTTTTTTAATCCAATCCAAAAAGGATGACACTTTTGTAAAAATTCCTGGTTTGCCATATTGACCACAGAGGCCTGTATGTCCACTTGATATGCCAAATACAACCAATTTTCCATCTCTTTCGCATGTTAATGGTCCTCCTGAATCACCCTATGAGAAAGCAAACATAAATAAATAATAAAATTATTCGTCAGCAGTTTTTGTACTGCTAACATACGTCACAAATTCCGTGTCCTCCAAAGCTTCCTCCAGCGCAAAATCTGGTTGCTATTCCACCAGCCAAGTTGCATTTCTCTTTAGTTTGAATGGGTATCGCTGCCATTTTCAAAACTGCGCTATCCTCGGCTCCAGCTATACAATACAGATTTTGTTAAAATGGGCAGTGATAATGATGATGATTTACTTACAGAAAGGGGATCCCCATCCAGATGCATAACACAGCTCGCCCGCACTCGGCTCTTCATCTTTGCTTGGTAAACATGCTGGTCGAGTTTTGTCTGTGTATAGTATTTTCTCCTTCAATTTTAACAATGCTATATCGTTAAGTGAATTTCCTTTATACTCCGGATGGAGTACAAAATTTTTAACGGGGATTTTCCTTTGACTATCTTCAAAGTTGTTTTCAAGATCGTGAGCTCCACTAATAACATCAACTTTATCCACGGGCACAGGTCTTCTTAATCTAAATTTATTATCCAGTTTTAAAGAATTAGCAGTGACTTTACAGTAGGAAAGTATAAATGGTTAATTTTGTTAATTTACCCTTCTTGATAAAGGCAACGTGCTGATGTGAGGACTGCGTCTGTACCGTTGCCAGGCTTCAGTTGAATTATAACACCACCGCATGTAGCATGTATCCCAGTTTTTTCAATTAATAATTTTACTTGATATGGTAGAGAGTGCGGTGCTGCATACCAGCCACCTGCAATTTTGTTGCCTGATGGATCAGTTTTTCTTATTGGATATGCAGTTAATCCACATTTGTCATCTGCTAGTGCAAGCTGAAATTTTTCAAATGGAAGAAGGATTTGCAAAAGCGTTTCATGTTCCTATTTTCACTGTAGCTTTCCTAATTGTTTTATTAGAATTTGCAGTGCGTTTATTAATCAAATAATAATAAATAAACTTTTGATTTCTAAGTTGACCGTCTAAAATGTAAATTCTGTAATAACAATTTATAAAGTTATTCCAAAACAATTAGTCTCAAATGTGTTGGGTCATTTTACCTTCAAATTTTAAATTTTCAAGACATTTTATGAAATTTTGCATTTACTGACTTTTAGGATCACTGATATTTTTGAATGTGCTTACAGTTTTATGCTTATTTTATTGTTTTAACTTGAAATTAAATTTTTGTAAAAAATTATGAAAAAATCAAAATTAATAACATGAATTATAATATTACTTACTATAGTTAATGGAAGAAGTAAAATGCATATTACAGTTTTCATGATTTAGGTATAACTCTATACGAATGGTTGCTTTTTTCTAAAAAATTTCCCATATAAATAGTTTTTGCGTTGTTTGCTAATTTTGAAATGTCAATAGTGACTCCACTGATAACTCCACTTCAAAATATAATATCTCTACATCTGCAATTTATTCAAATATTTGTTTCTGCAATTAGATTGACAAACCATCCTGAGCAATTTTTTGCATAGTGCAATCGCTTTTCTTTTGTATGACGTTAATATTTCGTGCATTGAGTGTTGGCGTTTAACCTTCTTGTATTTAGATGTTTGAATGGTATAAGCATAAAACGTTATTTATGTATTTTAAAATATCATTCTGTTCCATTTCCCTGTATTGATTGTGCGACAGAATTGTTTAGTAATTATTAAGTGATGCAAAAATAAAAACTAAATATGTAGGCCGTAATATAATAATTGACTTTCGAATAATAATAATAATAATATTCATTTAATAATAATAATGTTTGAATGTATAATTAAGAAGTAATAAAGGTATAAATGTATAATTGCAAATGGAGTTAAAAAATGATAAAGAGTAGTGCATAAGGATCAGTTAACAAATATCATGTTCTTAAGCCATTGAGTAGTACTAAATGATTAGTGTGAAATTCATTCATAGCCCATTTTGTAACAGTTTTCCATAATAAGTTTTGTACTTTTATGAGAGGAAGACTATTGAATGAAAATGAATAATAGCAGAGATGACGCTGAGTTGAACATGTGAAGCATGTGGTAGATGTCTTTCCTAACTAAGGGAGTTTCTGTTAATGAGAGATTTCAGTAGTTTATTTTAGTGTCACAAAAGCATTTATTGTTTTTTTCTTATTAAAATGCTACTTCTTCTTGTGATTCTGTTAACTTGTTTTAATATTATTATGGCCAGATGCTAAGATGTTGCTAAATTAAATGGTAAAATTAAAAATAAAATGGAACTGACATCACTGTTAGGCAGTTTGGCGGTTGTGACGCATAGATGTCTGCTATTGAAATTCCTAGCGTGTGCAAGCTTTGTAAAAATAAGCAAAACTTTATGATTTCCATAAATTAAAAACTCATGGGTGTGACTAACAAATATAATGTAAGGCTGTTTATTGCTAATATTTATTTTCACAGATACTGTTGTAAATGAAGTTTTTTCAATTGAATAAAATTAACTTATTCAGTGAGGCAATCCATTTTGTACTGACATTCAACTTATGGGAGATAAATAAATCACCAATTGATAAGTCACGAAATGCAGTAGCAGGAAATATCAAGTTTGAGAATAGAAAGGCACTGTGTTTGGTATGCGCAAAACATGACAACAAAATGCATAAAAGATTGTGATCACAGCAGTACATCACAAAAGCCATCAGTAGTGAAGCAGCCATGAGATTTAGTTAATCACGTTGTCATCGACATACTCGGCAAACAAATGTTCATAAATGAGATATAAAAAGTGCGTTAAACATATTATTGCATATTGCAGAACCCTGGGTACTCCCTGAATAAGGGAATGACATTTACTGTTTATTGTTAAGATGTTCAGTTAGTGTAAATTAAAAATTTTTAAATTAATGCACGTATTATATATTATTATTTGTTATACTAGCATTCATGCAGTACTTGATTTGAGATTTATTTCATCTTTTGTTTTTATTAAAATACATTAAAAAATAATTACTTGGCTGTTTTTTACTGAAGCTTGCATTTCCATGCATTGCTGTTTAAAAATAACAGTTTTGTGTAAACCTACAGTTTAGAAGAATTTGAAAACATTTTAAAATTTTACAAATAACAATTAAAAATGCCTTTCAAAGCGCATATTTACTTGTTACTGCGCACAGCTTCATGCTCAAATGAATCAAATGTCTCATGAAGCTCAAATTGATTTTATGAATTTCTACTTTATTTATGAGAGTGCATTGTAGAAAGTCAATAGAATAATATCCAAATTATTGAATTATTCTTTACAGTTTTAAAAATTTCATGTCCCTGAAAATTCATTTTCAGCTTAAGATGAAGTAATCCTAATTTTTCATGCAAAGAGGTAATGCCAAAAAGAATAATTTTTGCTGAAAACACCTTTCTCAACAGATTATTTTACACGGAAAATTAAATTCATTACTTCTTTTATTTAAATAATATACAATTGTAATATTCACAATAGATCTTTGCATAAGCTTTTGTATCATGCGCTGTGTATTTTCTTTGTTTGCTTCATCACCGTATATATTTACAGTAGTTGTAAGTGTGGGTTGGTAAAAATGTATAACATTTATACCTACTCTTGCTGATATTATATGTGAATGCGCGACTGTCACTGTTAGACTTGCGTTGAGTTGGTGAATACAGTGGACGGATTCTTTTTTTTTCAACAGGTTGTTACAGTTTCTTTCAAAATTTTTTGAGCATTTTTGTCATGAAAGGTATGTATATTCTTTAGTAAAGAAGAAACGAATGCACTTTTTTGGTTGTGCATTTTTTTGCATTTTCTTTATTAAAAAAATAGCTTTAAATTATTTAGTTACAATGATTAAAAACTTTTGCAATAATCAAAGTTGATAATTAATGTTTTCGATCGTGAATTTCATACGAACCCTTTTTACTATATAAAAATGAAATTTTGTGCCAAACTTACATAAATTGAGAGAAATACAAACTCAGAGATGTAATTTTTTCTTTTTTGTAAATTTAAATTCAATTAAAAATCATATTTTAGCGAAATGTTTATTTTTATAATATGTTTGCCCACATGATTTAATAATTTAATAATTTCACAGGCACTAGTTTATTTCTACAAAAATATACAAAGATTACAATATATACATACATATGTATATATAATGCATTAAATGCAAAACACTGTCGCAAGAATTTTGAATAAGCAATTAAATGACGAATTAGAAAGTAAAAAATTAGAAACAGGATGCAATATAGCTAGATTTGGAAGCATTGTGCACATATTGCACAGTGTATATAATTAATGGCAGTAAATTTTTTTACCGCAATAAAGTTCAAGTTTTTAATTTGAAAATGTAAATGCAGTTGAAAAAAATACTTGTTGAATAATTTTCAGTTACAATAATAGCTTTAATTTCAGAAAGTTTATTTATTTTTCATTGAATATTTTAATTGCCAATTTTCAATTCAAATGAAGCTTAATAAATCAAGAACAAGCATGTTTCACGCGCGTGATACATTGTTGGCCGAATCAATAATGGTAAGTGAAAAATTGTTTTCTGCTTCCTTTTCAAACCAATCAGGACGATCAAATTTTCTCATCCTT
>CM008133.1:16461534-16509272 GCA_002221485.1 Trichinella murrelli | reverse complement strand
GTTACAAAATTTTGGAGACTAGACTCTATGGGAATACAAGAACCATTGGATGAAGTGCACGACACCAATTCATTCCTGAAAGACTCGATCCACTACGATGGAAGCAGGTATGTTGTAGAACTACCTTGGATAAATAACGTGAAGATGTTGCCGGATAACTTCGAGCTCGCATGGACTAGACTGCAGCAAATTGAGAGGGCGATGTTGAAAATCCGGACGTAGCACAGCATACAGACAAACTGTGAAGGATTATTTAGATAATAACATAATAGAAGAAATAGACAAGATAAGGGAAGAAGGAAACATCTGGTATTGCCACATCGAATGGTAGTAAGAGAGGACAATTCACGACGAAATTTAGAATTGTATTTGATGGCTCAGCGAAGTACAAGGAATCTCCCTCAATGAGTACCTGGACGCAGGTCCAGCTTTGCAAAGCGATATGTGGGTGTACTGCTTCGCTTTCGACTTTATTCGATAGCGGTGCAAGCAGACATCATGAAAATGTTTCTTCAGATTGGATTGAAGGAAAAGGACCGTGATGTGACTCGATTTCTATGGAAAGATCTATCGAAGGACAAGCTCCATGTCTACCGTTTCAACCGCGTATGTTTCGGATTAACTTGCTCACCATTTTTAGCCATGGCAGTCATTCGCCACCACGCTGAGTTGAAAAAGGAAGTTCATCCGGAAGCGGCACGAATAGTAGAAAATAACATTTACGTCGACGACGTTTTGTTAAGTGTGGAAAATCAAGAAGCAGCTAGACGTATGATAAAGGACTTGAACAGTCTGATGGAAAGTGGAGGTTTCAAGCTAGCCAAATGGGCTAGTAATGACAGTTCAGTTTTAAGCGATGTCGCAGTCGACAAACGAGCGACAACCGACAACAGGGAAATACTGAGAACGCTTGGTTTACATTGGAATCGGGAAAGAGACGAATTCACCTTTGTGGCGTTGATTACTGAGAATGAGAAGAATTGTACAAAGTGAAAATTGATTAGTGACGCATCGAAACTTTTCGATCCGTTGGGGTTTTTAACACCTTTTGTAGTACGAGCGAAAATATTGTTCCAAAAATTGTGGCAAGCCTGCATAGATTGGGATGAACCCCTTACGACCAGTATCGCTGAAGACTGGAGTAAGTGGAAACGTGAAGCAAAGAATTTGTGGAAGATCAAGATACCTCGCTGCCTGATTCCATCTCCAGTGGAAGAGACCGACAGTATTGAATTGCATGTATACGGAGACGCGTCGAAATGGGCTTATGGAGCGGTAGCATATCTAAAGGTCATCAGTAAAGATAAAACAACGGTAAGATTTATCATGTCGAAATCGAGAGTAGCTCCCTTGAAGACGATCACCCTTCCACGGTTAGAGCTTATGGCAGCTTTAATTGCTGCCAAGTTAGTTGGCTTCATTAAGAACAGCTTAGCAATACCTATCCAACGCGTTATTTGTTGGACAGACAGTCAAATTGTCTTGAGTTGGATACGAAGTGAAGCGAAGAACTGGAAACCGTTTGTGAGAAACCGAGTTGAACTGATTCAACAATTGACAGAACCGAAACTGTGGAAGTATTGTCCGTCAGAAAATAATCCAGCGGATTTGATTAGTCGCGGAACTAGCGTTACAAAATTAAAGGACTGTCGATTATGGTGGGAAGGACCGCCATCGCTGTTGAATCGTGATCCTGTGAAAAAACATCTGAAGAACTACGCAACATCCAGACGCGCTTGAAGAGAGATGTTTGTTCAGCGGGATATCTTCGATCAATGACGACCAATTTGAGTATGTTATTGACCCTTCTCGTTTCCAGACCTTCAGCAAACTGGCTAGAGTGACGGCATGGTGCCTCCGGTTTGCGAAGAATTGTCGACATCCATCGAAGCAAAAGCAAGAAGAATTGACCATAGAGGAACTGAACGAGGCAGAGCTTTATTGGATGAAAACCGTGCAGAACGAAACGTTCAGAGATGAGAAAAGCTTGCTCATGAAAGGTAAACTGTCGGAAAATAGTCGACTGATTCATTTGACCCCCTTCATCGATGAATTTGGCGTAATGCGAGTTGGAGGACGTTTACAGCAATCAAATTTGCTGTATCAACACAAACATCCTGTTATCTTGCCAAACAAACACCACATCACAGACTTGATCATTCAAGGTGAACATAAGCATCAGTGGCATGCTGGAGTCGAACAAACTTTGGCAGCGCTTCGAAAACGATTTTGGATACTGAAAGGGAGAAGTGCCGTCAAACGCGTGTTGAGAAGATGTGTTGTATGCCGAAAGGAGAACGCACGATGTCTGAACCAAATCATGGCCCCGCTGCCTAAGAACCGATTAGTGGAAACTCATGCCTTCGACAATGTTGGAATAGATTTTGCCGGACCACTTTATGTAAAGGAAGGAAGAACAATCAGCAAGATTTATGTCTGCTTATTCACGTGCATGGCTACAAGAGCGATACACTTGGAACCCACGTCGGATATGACTGCCCAAAGTTTTTTGGCAGCTTTTCGTCGATTCATTTCTCGACGAGGAAAACCATCTGTAGTACAAACTGATAATTTTAGAGCATTCAAACTGGCGGACAAATATATCCAAGATTTGTTCAGAGGAGATGAAAAGCAAAAGATTGCAAGAGCCATGACTGAAGAGAAAATCGAATGGAGATTTTCTTGTGAAAGAGCCCCGTGGTGCGGCGGCTATTGGGAGAGATTAGTAAGATCTGTTAAGACCGCACTTCGCAAAGTGTTGGCTAAAGCACTGGTCTCACGTGAAGAACTCGTTACCATCCTATGTGAAATAGAAGCTCGCATCAATGCAAGACCGCTTACAACCATCAGTGATGATAGCAACGATTTGGAACCACTAACGCCGTTTCATTTTCTAACGGGACGAACACTGATGGAGCTACCTGACATGACTACGAGACGCCTCGTTGGGAATAAATCTACTTCGACCACGATGACGCTACGGCGAAGATGGTATTACCAAAGAAAAATATTAAGACATTTGTGGCAACGATGGCGGAAAGAATATCTTGTTAATTTTAATGACAGACAAAAATGGAAGACTCAGAAACTGGAACTTAACATCGGAGACATAGTTTTACTATGTGAAGACGGTCAAACTAGAAGTAACTGGCCGATGGGAAGAATTTTGGAATTGTATCCCTCGTCAGATGGCATGAGACGAAGCGCTCTGGTGAAAACCGCTGCAGGAACACTCGTTAGATCAATCCGGAAACTGCAGCTTATCGAACCAGCAGCAGTATGATGGAATAACTCCATCGGCGGGGAGGTGTAAACAATAAAACGATAAACATATACCTGATTATCTTTTAGACTTACTGTAGTGACGTGTGCGTGGGCGAGTGATAGATTGGCTTGGCTTGACTCTGTGTTGTTGTGACCTTTTGATATCTGTTCTTCTGTGTTAACTTCCGTAGCTTTTCTTAGTTGACTTTTGAAACCTCGTGTTAGTCTGTTTTTATTACGTTTGAGTAAATATTTATATATTACTCGAGTAATCCAGGAGACAATAAAGAGGTTGTGATAGGAATTGGGCTTATTGAATCTCTGCGAAGGACAATCTCTTAACGGTTGTTCTTGTTCAGCTGAATCATTTTGTAAATTGCGGCAAGAACTCTATTGGAAACCTTACTTGATTGTCATTTTTGAACCCAATTTCTACAGTCGGTTTTTTGCGATATACGGTGGTGGTCGTTGTTGTTATTGCGAATAAATACTGTATTCTTGTTCTGTGCTTTGAGTGCGAAAATGTTACCAACAAAGCGTGAATTAGGGAAAAGGGGCGGCAGGGCCGGTAGTAACCGGACGGACGATGCAGACGCGGAGATGAACCCGCAGGTCAACACCGGCGCGTCGTCCGTCCGGTTACTACGTGATGACTGTGGCAGCAACCCTGTTGAGGCGACGAATGAGCCCGCCCGGCAGAGTGGCTCGTTACACTAATTACAATAATGAAGGAAGAATTAAAATTTTAAAACTAATATATATATTAAAATTTTTTAAGCATTTATTATTATTATTATTATTATTATATTCATTTGTTAAAAATCTTTAAAATTCAGTTTATTGGAATTTAAAGTTAAAACAATAATTTGAACCTTTGGATTTTATACTGTAACAGTATGCAAATTTTCTCATGAAAGTGATTTTATAAAATATGTGACAGTTTTTAATTGTTGGTTTTGGTAATTAAATGTTTTTTATTTTATTAAAACTAAATAGTATCCGTCCGGATAAAAATGATGTCAAATAAACAAATTAATATGGGAATGATATTACAGATCAAATTAATAAATTCGCATGATGTTGTTTAGTCTATAGAAATTCATTTGACTACAGGTTTTATAATTGTTTACTTTTAGCAAAAAGTATGATTAGATTGTTACTTTCAATTACTTTTGAAACTGAATGTGAAAAAAATTGAATATTTAGGCATGTAGCTATTCATCATTCACTGGTATTGCACAAATATTTATAATTTAGATTTAACATAAATTTGGGTCGCGTGTTATAACTGAAAAATTTATTTATCATAATTTTACTCTTTACAGTATATCACGATACTGTAAAACTTGCACATCAATCCACAAACAGTAAGCTGTTATTATAGTCTTAAACCGTTATTATCGTTTGCGTGTCTTTATGAAATAGTTTATTTGAATCTGAATATGGCTTACTGACCTGTTTGATTTTTACAGCTGAATATTCTCCAGTAGTCGTGAATTTACTGCGCTGCAATTCATTACTGTTATGAAACTACATTATTTTGTATATGTAATTACGTTTTAGACTGTCGAAAATGCCAAGATCTCCACTGAACGGAAATGATGTATATGCAGCGGAGAAAATAGTGGCTTCCCGAGTGCGAAATGTAAATTTTTATCTAATATTTTACAGTTTTATTATTTTTATATTTTGTTGTCTTTTGGTCCAAAAATAATAATGTATTTTATCGAACAAAGATTGTATTGTGTTGATCAATTATATTTGTAATTCTAAATTTGTTTAGGGAGAACTACAGTATCGTATACGTTGGAAGGATTTTTCCAGTTAGTAAGTGGCCGCTGATGATAATTTTATTGAAATATATGTATTCATTTATGAATTTTTAATAAAGGAATGAAATTAATTTATTTATTTAGTTATGATACGTGGGAGCCGGCAACAAATATTTTGGATAATCGTCTCATTACATTTTTTGAAGCCGGACGTAAACCAACTACGACTACTGTGAAGCGTCGACGTCGTAGAGGTCCGTTTTTGGGTCTTAAACGCCGACGATTGAATGTCCATGTAGCACAGGTGGAAAGTACACCTGCAACATCGAAGTCGCAACTCCATGAACAAGTCGATAGTGATCTTAAGCTCGTTGTTGATCAGACTGATGATGATGATTCAACTGAAGGAAGTACTGCAGTACTTGATGATACAGATGATGAAAGTACTGCGGTGCTTGATAGTACCGATGATGAAAGTATTGCAATGCTTGACAGTATAGCTGAGGACGAAGAAATACACAGTGTGGAAGTGATCAAAGAAGTTGAAGAAGAAGAAGAAGAAGAGCATTCTGTCAAAGAGAAGGAAGAAAGCAGGATCCTGAAGAAAAGCGAAGTCTCGAAACGGAGAAAGAAGTGAATAAAAGTGAGTTGGTTATTAGTGAGGAGAAGCAAAATGAAAGCTGTTCTGGAGAAGAAAGTTACGAGCATTCAGTATCGCCATTGCCGCCGGCTCTGTCTCCTCAGTTGCCGGACTCTGGCCCATCAACATCCAGTGATGGTGATTATTTACCACCGACTACAAGGACTCTGACAGTAATTACTGACCGCTTGTTTTACTTTTCATCTGTTAAACTGACGGAGGTGGTTCATAATGGCGTAAAATTTTCATTTGCAGAGTTTTGAAATGCACTTTATAATTAAAACAAGCATCCTTTTTACTTAATGTTGAAAAATACAATTTTCCAATTTTAGTTGCTAAAGATTGTATTGTGCTGATTATTGTATTGTGCTTTATCTTATTCATATGCATCATTAATTATTGTAATGTAGTGGTGAATTTTTGTTGGTTAGTCAGTGCACTTGTTTTGGAATTATATTTGAAGTATTATGTACGAATTAAAATTGGTTATAGTTGTGTGTTGTGAAATGAAATAAATTAGCATTTCTCAAAGCTTTTTCATGTTTGATGTTTATTACAGAACTGTGTCGACTGACTGCGTATTCATCAGGAATAATTTAAATTGTAAAATTAAAAAATTTCGCATTATTTGTTAATCACCAGATACAATGAAAAATATTTTGAACGTTGATTGAAGAAGTGTTTGTTTTTAACATAATGTTTTTGCGAAATTGTTTTTCTAAAAATATGACCGTTTACTTACAAACATATATGTACAAAAAATGAATAAACACGTCAGTTGAATAAAATGTTTTTTTTGTCCATAAAATTGATTCTTTTTATTGATGAAACAAAAGGTAATTTCTCTGACGATTTTATAAAAAGCTGCAATGAATAGCTAAAGATGCATGTAAAGCGATTTTAAGCACGATTAAAAATATAAATGATTCTGATAAAAACAGTGATGTTGCTTTATTTAATTGATATTATTTTTTAAATTGAATTGAATGATTAACTTTCCATTTTAAGGATAAATGAAAAAAATTGAACTGAATTTAAATTGAATTCACATTTTTTCAATTGCTGGAAAATATTGTCATCAGTTTGTTGTATTCAACGTATGCATAAACAAACTCGAAGCTAGCCAACTAGCTAATTATTCTTCTGTTCAAGTTGATCTGCTAAATATATATTGCTGAATATGCTTTTATTGATCAATGAACAAATGAAATATCATCCGATTTGAATTGATCTGAAAAACTTTCCAAACTGGTGTAAATTTTTGCCAACAACAACGCTCTGCTTTTAATAAATATTTTTGTTTTCACGCTTCATGTTATTTCAATGCTTTTCTCACTATTTCACGTGTTTTTACAGTATCCTGATTATTGATTTTCTTTACTTTTAACGTTGAAATGTTTCCTCGTTGAATAGAAAGAAACATGCATATATTATTGAAATGTTTATCGATCAATAATTCCATTGTTTGACAAAGTTATGGTTTCACGTTGTTGTTTTTAATTTTCATAAAATATTAATAATAATTGAAAGATTATACTGAGTATTAAAAATAAATATTTCATAGAAATAGTTTTAAATTCGTCAAGTCAAACAATTGATGAATATAATTTGACCAAATTGAAATAAATGTATCAAACTTTGGGAAATTTGAATTCAAAAAATATCTAATTATAACACTGCAAACAGTAATTTTGAACATTTAGTTTTTGGAAAATGTATTTTAAATATTTCTAGTCTTAGAAGAAACAGCTCGATTAGTAGTTAAAGAAAGAGTATTTGCTACTATTTATTGCAAATTTTGCCTTTAATATTTATTGTAATTTAATAGTTTTAAATTAAAAACTTTCAAAGTCGTTTAATTGTAGTTCAGTTAAATAAAAGATTAAAGTTCCAATGTTCCTTTTTGAAAGATCACTTTTATCAATTTCTTGGTAAATTTTATTGCTAATTCAAAAATATATACTTTTTTGCCTTTTCGATTTCAACGTAAGCAGTGAATTATATCATGTGCATTTTTTTCTGTACACAAAACATTATAATACGTATCATTCAACATTTACAACTAATTTTATAGAATTAATTCTTAGCATAACATGATGAATAGGTGTGAAAAAATAAAGTTAAGTAAAATAAATTCCCTAATATTCAATTATAGAAACATTCACACCATTGCGATGTACCTCGGTAATTCTGGCGTTCGAAAAGTAAAACAATCGGTCAGTGATTACAGTTATATGACGTGTAGTTGGAGGTAGATCATCGTCACTAGAAGAGGATGGACTGTATACAGGATAATGCGGTGACAATGCTGGTGGTGGTGATGATGATAATGCAATTTGATCATCATTGTTAGCGTTGGGTTCAGTTTCATTGGTATTACCAATTTCAACTATATCGTCGGCAGCTTTTCCTGGATCAATTTCAATTATTTCACTGTTAGCTGAGTGCAATCCGCTTTTGTCAACAACTCCATCATCGCTTATTCCAGTTATTTCTTCTTCTGTCGACTGGTTAACCAAATTACCACCCGATTCGGCCACATCATTAATCACTTGGTTGCTTGTTGCTTTGTATATTTTATTCCTTACACATAAACGTCTTTTCATACCAAGCAGTGGACATCTTCGACGTCGACGTCTCAACTTTGCTGCCGTACGATTGGATTCAAAATATGCAATAAGGCGATCATCCAATATATGCTTGGACGGTTCCCATGAATCGTAACTAATGGAAAATAGCATAAATCACCATCAATTGAATTTCCATTGAAAGAACAACTTACTATCTAGAAAACCCTTTCCAACGTACAAGATACTGGCGTTCTCCCTAAAATCAAATACAATTTGCATCTCTTTTGGCAAATAATTAATAATAATAATAATAATAAGAAGAAGAAGAAGAAAATATTATTTATCAATGAAGCTTAAAACTTACATTTTTCATTCGAGTATCTACAATTTTTTCGGCAGGAAATACATTCTCTAACTGCACCTTTGACATCTTTGCTATCAGATGACAGAATTACTATTAAAAGTGAAAAGATCAGAAAGTGAAGACAAAGGGATGCGATTCAAGCGTCAAGTGTCATCTAAGAATAACTTAAAATAATGATTAATATTACTGCATAAATAAATTTTTAAAAATCCTAAATTTTGGTTAGTTCCTATAACAACACTATTTACATAATATACATTTTAATAGATTCTAAAAGTAGAAGATTTTAAGAACACTGCTTGCCGAATTTCATTGCAGCAATTTACCCGCTAAGCCGATTTGAAATATGAAATATAAAGGATATTTAAGAAAATATTCACATCCCGTCCACGCAGAACGAACGACACAGAGCAAAAGCAACAAAGAAAAATATTTTCTGCACATTTTTTTTGTGTAATTCATATTACATTTGCAAAGATTGTGTCTAATGAAAGCAAAGAAAATTTTCCACATTGAAATAATGAAAAAAATGCTCGCACTTTTTGTTTCTAGTAAAGGTTGAAAACAAAACTATGACTGAAGCAATGCAAATAAGCACCACGAACAAAATCAGTCGACCTTCGATTGGAAAATTATTTGCTTTGTGCCACAATCAATGTCTTCAATGGTACAATTATCCTGATGCTTAAGCAAGAAAAAAAGTTGGACAACCAGCCTACTGTACTTTTGACAATGGAAATATGTTTGCAAATCAGAAAAGTTTTTTTTGCTGCTAAAAATAGAATAAATTATCAAAGAATTGTGGCAACAAAATTACAACCTCTCAGGGAAAGCACAAATTCTGACTTGTATAATAATGATACAAAATATTCCCTTTAAGCAATCAAAACATTTTACCTAATTCATTTTATATTAATATATTTTCTTTGATTATCTTCTTGTCTGAATTTACAGTATCGTTCCTTTTAAATTTACTTACCAAAATTAGCATATGAAATAAAGTAAATACTTCATAACATGAAATTAAAAACTAATAATACGAGACAAATTTGAAATATTATGATTAGTAGAACAAAGAATTTGTTCAAATGATCAAGAAAACATTTATTTGCTATCTACAGTATAATAAACAATGAAGAATTTGAATGAATTTCAAAATTTCTTGCTTACAAATGTTATCAGTAAAGAAAATAAATTTTAAAAACATTTGCATAACATACTGCCAACTCTAATCTTCAACATTAAATTACTTATGCACGCAGTTTAATATTCCAAATGACAAGAACAGAGAATTAAAAGAAAACCAACAAACAACAGCAGTGTAATGTGTTTGAAAATACTGCCAGTAGAATGTCAATGCTACGGGGAACATGTTATTTCAGATAAAAAAGAGCAAAGCATTTGCAAATGTAACAAATGCCAACTAACATGGCAATTGCAATTTTCTTCACTGAAGTCGGGCAAATATTTTTGGAAACAATTTGCTATTTTCCAATTGATTTATCTTATTTTATTAAATCACAGGTCTGGAGATTATATCTACACCAAGTGATCTCAGTTATCCTATTTGCTGTCATGTGATGGGAATTACAATCAATAGCACATTGGATCAAAAAATATTTTAAATTAATTGTATTGTTGAAAATTTGTAAGGAAATTCCAGAAAAGTGCAAAGAAAATTTTATTTTCTATAGTTAAAATCTTCTAGCTATAATTTATTCTGCATTGTAAGTTTTCTTAAATTCTTACACTTTAAGCTTATATTTTAGAATTTTAATTTCGAAATAAATATAATAATTTTATTCAAAAATCAAAATACAATCATGTATTACATATCATAAATCACTTACAATGCAGTATAAAATATTTAATCAACAGTTAATATAACTGGTAATAAGATAAGAAAAATTAATGAAAATTTTATGATTGTGAACTAATTTCGCATACTCAGAATATTTACATTTGCCTATTAAATGACTTATTTTAAAACAATTTAATATACCATAAGTATTAACAAATATTTACCACAGTATTCTCTTATTTTGTATAATTTCGCTTCAATCGTTCTGAAAAACAATTTGAATTCAATTTAAAAAATTAATTTTCCATATTACTGATAACATAAAATTCCAGGCTTGTTAATGCTTTTCAACAAATGTTTGTGATTATAATTGGCGGCTAACAAATAACTATTTATTGCCGTACGTGGGAACGCAACTGCTTACTGCCGCACGACCTAAGCAACACCCAGAACACGCTATTAAGTGTAGTTGCCAACAGTCACTAGCCTATAACAACATAAATTAAAACTGCAACTGTTCAGTCGTTGTAAGTTTTATGCCTTGCAAAGAGCAGATATATATATATATCATTTGGCGCAAAAGTTAACTGTTTCCAGCAATCTCATTACGCATTATGGAATGACAATTGACAAATCTAAAAGTGGGCTTAAAATTACAATTATATGTTTCAGACTTTTGGTTGATAACGTGCTAAGCGTATCTTAACAACTGAGAAAAATTAATTACAGATTATAAAACGAAACGAGAGCATTTGGTCTCTAGAAACTATAATATTGAGACTTTATTCGTGTTGATCAATACGCATTCTAGGATATTTTCGAAGAAACTTTTTTTTCATCAGCAATTTTGATTAACTGAATATAAGAAATGTTCAACTATAAGTTAATGATAAATTATTTTTCTGGAAAATAAGCATTTAACATCGTGTTAAACTATGTTGAAATCTTATTTCTACAAAGTAATATTCTTTCTCTAAGACGACTGAATTGTCGTTGTCACCAAATCATAAAGCAGCTGTTAGAAGCTTCCCGTACTTGTGAATTTATAAGTAAGTAAAAATTATATAATAAATAATAAAGCATAATATTCATGTGCCTTTATTTAATTATGATTGAAACTGTTTTATCTGTGTTTAAATTGCACTGAATATGAAAAAACAGAGTAACTTTTAAGCAAAAATAATCATGTTAACTAATTACAGTCAATAATATAAAGATATTTGAATTAAGACTAACTCAAGCAAGTTTTGAATTCAATTCAAGTTAACTGTTCATTAACAAGAAACTATTTTTCAATGAGTTTAAATGATTGTACAAATTGGAAAACAAAAGCAAGATTACGGCGTCAAAGACAAAGGATTATGCGAAAGCGGCACTTAAAAGACGCCTGTTGAAACATTTAGCGGATCTTTAATATAACATAATTCTGAAGCATCGATCAAGGTCACGGCGGTTCCCATGATCCTCCAATCAATACATCCGCCTCGTTAAATAAAATAAAATAAATAAATAAAAAAACATACATATATATTCATCTGAAACTGGTTAAGTGGTGTGTCTGCTTTTCTGTCAGCTAAATTTCATCATATTTCAATCCAATAGTCGGAGATTCAAATTATCCGGCTCGGAGGACCAAAGTATATAAAATTACAATGAGGATTTCGATATGAAAACGATCGCAGTTTAAAACTCTTTATTGAACAGAAAGGAAATACAAGCCGAGAATAGTTAAGAATTCGGCAGAAATCTAAAGGAGAAAACCGAACAGGAAAAAGATTGTGGTGTAGATTTTCCGTTTGATTTACAGTATATCAAAATACAGACGGTTCTTATTGTTATGTACCATTATTCTAATTATTTATAATTTTTTAAAATAGGCACTACATTGCAATAAAATTGCGGACTTTGCATACAGAAAGAATTCATACTAACATCTGCCACTGAACAGCCTTTCATGTTCATATACAACATAGGACAATCTGTATCTTGTGCATATTATCTTATTATTTCAGCAGTTGAATTAAAATTAAAAATAAAATATTAATGAAAATGTTCAATTCATTTTATGCCACATATGCATGTTTTTTTCAAATAAAAGTTTCTGAATACGTCTTACTGTCGATTGAACCTGCATTTTTATTGTATACTTTCAATGATTTACTTGTCGGATGCCGTATTTTGTTTACACATTTTAGTTTTAGTGTATTAATTTATTAATATAATTTTTATGAATATATATAAATAATTTTTATTTAAAATAAGGTAATTTGGTGAGAAATAATTTGTAACGATGGAATGTTTAATGCATTTAATTTAGGGACTCTCACATTTTGATGATATGTTTAACCATAAGGTAGAGAAAAAAGTAAATAGATCAACAAGGAAATGTAAAACTGCAAAGAAACAAGAAGAAGAAGAAGAAATAAAGAAAGTGCAAGAAGAATATGATAAAGTATGCATCTGTTTCTATGTTTTTACACTGTTACGTTTCAGTTTTTTAATTGCAGGTTGATTCTTGCAACTTACAGAAATTTTCAGACTTTCCATTATCACGAAGAACGAAACATGGTAAAAATTGAAATTTTTTATCTTATTTTTCTGAATTTCTTCAGAAAATTTTTTGTAGCTAATTTTTCAGTTGAAATTTAGATTAAACTGAATTTTTTGACGAATAGTATGATAATTGTAATAGTTAATGTGACTGATGAAAAGAAAATTCAGTTTATATTGTTTTATTTGTTCTATTATTGTATATGATATTTTGAGTCTAGATTTAATGATTTAAGGATTGCAGAATTCCGGTTATCACTATCCTACAGAAATTCAACGAGAAGCTATTCTTTTTTCTTTGAGAGGAATGGATATTTTGGGTGCAGCCAAAACGGGAAGCGGAAAAACGTTGGCTTTTGTAGTACCGGTGAGTAATTTGAAGCGAATATGAAGGAAAAAATTGTATTTGTTGCATTTTATATTTACAGGTTTTGGAATGTCTTTGGCGTCAGCGATGGTCATCTGTCGATGGACTCGGAGCTTTGATTATTTCACCTACTCGAGAATTGGCTTTGCAGACGTATGAAACGTTTTGCAAAGTGGGATGCATGCATGATTTTTCCGCAGCTTTAGTGATTGGAGGGACAGTAATAATTTTTTTTTCTACTTTATTGAATCCAATATATTATTGTTTATCGGTTATTTAGAAAATATGATTTATAGGATGCAGATTATGAGAAAAGGAGAATTGGTCAAAGCAATCTTGTGGTTTGTACACCGGGACGACTGTTGCAACACATGGATGAGAATCCTTTATTTGACACAACACAACTCCAGATTATAGGTGAATATCTGAAAGTGACACTGAAATTTAATTAATTTTTATGTAACCCATAGTGTTGGATGAAGCCGACAGAATATTAGATTTAGGCTTTTCTGCGCAGCTTAACGCGATCATACAAAATTTGCCAGAAACTCGGCAAACTTTACTGTATTCGGCTACGCAAACAAAGTAAGTCAGTTTTTCTATAAATATATTACTAGGTTTGTTTATTATTGTTTGTAAATATGAAAGTTTAGATTTAAAAAATGCTGATGTAATAAGCAGTAGGAAATATTGAATTTGATTTTTTTTGGAGAACTGTTAATGTTGCGATTAATAAATTATTTTTCTTATCTTATTTATGAGTGGCAGATTTTTACGATGCTTTGTTTTGGCATAACATGTAGCTTGCATAATTGTAATTATTTGCTGAATAAGCTAATGCAATTAATGAAAACTTTTTGAAAGAATATTGTCATTTTACAGTTTTCTTTTAGATCAGTGAAAGATTTGGCTCGACTATCTTTGAAAAACCCAGTATACGTATCTGTACATGAAAATTCAAAGTTTTGTACTCCCGAGCGATTGAAGCAGGTTTGAAGTATTAATTTTTGCAATGTACATTTGAAATTTATGCAAAATAATTGTAGAATTTCGTTGTTTGTAAAGAAGAAGATAAGCTAAATTATTTCTGGTCATTTCTTAGAACCCACACCAAGTGTAAAGTTCTTGCTTTTTTTACAAATTGCAAACAAGTTGGTGAACTCTATTATCGATGCGTTTGTAATTTTTTTGATAAATTTTGAAATTTACAATTATTTTGCAGGTTAGATTTGTGTATGAAGCTTTTCGTCGCCTTCAGCCTGGACTGACGGTACTGCACTTGCACGGGTCGATGAGTTTGCAAAAGCGAGTCAACGTATTCAAAGAATTCCAGCGTAAAAAATTTGTTGTGATGTTTTCAACCGACATAGCTGCTCGTGGCTTGGGTTTGTATACTTTTTTTCTGTATAATTTTGCATGCTTAATTCATGCTTGCAGCGTTTGGGGGAATTTCAGATTTTCCATGTGTTGATTGGGTTGTTCAAGTCGATTGTCCTGCCGATTTGGCGGAATATATTCATCGAAGTGGAAGAACAGCTCGTTACAATAATAAAGGTCGTGCACTTTTGATTGTCAATCCTGCGCAGACGATCTTCGTTGAACATCTTAAAGAGAAACGGATTCCAATTTCTGAAATACAGTAAAAAGTTCATTTGATTTTCAACGAACATTGGTAAATTGCAGCTTTTTTAAGAATCAATTATGAGAAATTTTTAAATATTCAAACAAAATTGCAAACATTCTGTAGTCAAGATCCAGATTTTCATTCTATTTGTTCAAGGGTGAGCTTATTATTTTTTCCATTGTAATTGTGCTCATGTAAAGGTATTTTAAGGCTTTGGTTGCCTACTGTAAAAGTTTACATTTTGCGAAAAACAAGGAAATTTTTAACATGGAAAAAATCGATTTAGAAGCTTTGGCTAAGTGAGTTGTGCATGTAGATGTTGAACATATGTTTTTTTATCTTTTTGATTTTCAAATTTTGATCTCGTTTGATAGATCGATGGGATTGTTCTCTGTACCGCGTATGCGCTTTTTGAGAAACGTTAATAAGAAGGTTCATTTGGTCGATGGTTCGCTTTCTGAAGAAAAACAACCTTCCGGTGAAATGGTGCATGTTCCTGATATTCAAAATGAAACGAAACATGAATTGGATTCAGATGAAGATTCGGATTTTCTCAAAGTTAAACAGCACGATGTATTCAATGTTATGGGACAGGTGATTTGTTGTTCGCTTTTGGACAATTGAAATGAAATTTATCGAAAGTTTTAATAGGAAGACAATTTCAACGTTCCTAATTTTCAAATGTCGAATGATATTTCAAAGAAGAAGCTTATCACTCGTGCATCTAAAGTGAAAACGATGAATAAAAAGAACATACAATTGAATCAAAAAATCATTTTTACAGAAGATGATGATAATTGCAAAGATGAAGTATATATTTTTCTGTTATATTTTTATCGGCAAGTAAATTTAAAGGCAATTATTTCTATTTCGATGTTTCACAGTTGAAAGAGATGCAACGTTCTGAAGAAGCTGGCTCGTCTGAATCATACATTGAATTGGCTAAGAAGCGTCTCAAGGAAGCGGATGAAATCGATAAAAAAGTGTACCGAGAACGCAGTCGAATGATAAAACGAGTAAAATATTTTTTTTCATTTCACAGCATTGTATATTTTTTATGTCGTTTGCTTTCTTTGTTACAGGAGCGGCTTTTGAAGAAAAAGCTGAAAAAAGCAGAAAAGCGACATCGTCAGGTAGAGGGAATAATAAAAGGAAAAAATTATATTAAAAAGATTATGAATTTTTTTTGTTATTTAGCTTCCACTTTCGAATTTTGAAGAGGAAAATGGAGAAAGTGATTCCGCTTCTGAAGCAGAGCAAGAACCTGACCTATCTTGGCTTCCTGATCCAGACAAGGTTTATAAATATCCAGAGGAGGAAGTAGTTGTTCCTGATGCACAGTTGAAAAGGTAACTTTAACCGTTAACTGGCCGAATTAGGTTCCCCTTGCATAAGGGCTATAATATTTTAAAAATGGCTTAATAAGAAGGATCTAAGGTACATGTGTTAATCCCACCTCATTCTGATTAAAAAAATGTACTTTTTCGGTATGTTCCCAAAAGGGAACATTGGCACTTGGGCACAACATTTTTACCAATAATTCAATATTAAAGGTTCCATACTTCACGTCACATTGTGGATAATATACATTTATTTCTACAGTAGAAACATGTTGATAAAATTATGCTAAGCCGTGATAAGACGGGAAACTATTTCGGTGTAGCCTTTTTCTGCATTGAACACATTCATTTCTGCAGTTTCTTTGGCAAACTGCACATCGTCCTTGGGCACATGATTGGAGGTAGTGCCCGTACGAAGTCCGGAGTCTTATTGGTAAGTGTGACCGTGGCCCTGGGTGGCTTCTTACGAATGGCCTCGCGTGCAATAAATGGATGGTGATTTCCCGGCGGAACTGTAAATGTGACAGCCGGTTATTGGTTGCTGTATGTAGCTCCATGTGCAATTTCCAAGCTGCCACTACGGCCATATTCAACGCATGTGAAAATAAATTCCACCACCATTTTCTTGATTTGAATTTCGGTCGATAACTAGATAACACTTTGTCCATCACATCCACACCACCCATATATTTGTTGTACTGCCGTATGATGTTTGGCTCTGTTATATCGACATGTTTCTTCTCAGCTTTCGAATATCTTTTTACAGTTTTAACCGGAAAATGTGTATGATAATTGGATGCAGTAGTTACTGCAGCGTTATCACATGCATGTTTGAAATATACTCGGCATTTTTTCATTATTATTTCAGGCTGCATGAGGGGGCAGTTGCGTATTCTGGCATTTCAAACTGTACCCGTAGCCTTTATTCATCTTTGCGTCAGTTCATTTATATAGTGGTACGAAGTAAAAAAAGTTATCAAAATAAATTAAAATGATACTTATTGGTTCATTTAATTGAAATTATTAGAACAGAGGTGTAGATCTCATCGTCAATGTCCGCTATGACCCAAAAATCTATCTAGAGCTGTACTTATATTGAAAGACTATTTGGTGTGGAGTACGTGATTTTTATTGTTCCCAAATGCCAATGTTCCCAATTGGGAACATCAAACTTTCCCTCAATCCCGTCAGCTGCCACATGGTTATAAAATAAAAAAATAATATTTATTTGATAGACAACCTCTTCTTCTTCATTCCATGTTAATTATATGCAGCTGACACCAATTTTTTAAATAAAAATCTAACTGAGAGCGAGACAGGTTTAAAAAGTCGAAAATTAGCATATTTTGGGGTCCATTATCTCAGGAAAGCGTGGGTGTAGATCAGCAGAATGAAACTATGAAATACAACTCAACACTATCCAAATAAGGAAAAACAAATTGGGTGTGTTAACCTTCTCCTCACAGAGATATTTGGTCTCAAATATCATGTTCCCAAAAGGGAACATTGGCATCTAAACGGTTAATATAATTATCGGTAAAAGAAAGATAATGCGCGACACTTGAGTTTTATAAAAATTTATGGAAATTTTCAAAATGCTAAAGTGTCATTGTTGTGTGAATTTGCATTTAGGAAAACACAGAAGAATTTGAAAGAGAAAGAAATTGAATCAAAAAAAAAGAAAATGACCAATTCAAAATGTATGGGCGAACTCACTTTGGAAGATCAAGAAGCATTTGCATTAAGCTTATTGGAAATGTAAAAAAACATTTTAGTTGTGTTCAATCTCTTGCAATTGGAATCAGTGTTGGTTTATTTAACTCGATCATTTCTATCATAGCAGAGATTTGATTTTCGTTTAAACCGTTGTTGCTGTTGAATAAATATAAAATGAATAAATTTATTGTTGTTTTATCAAACGCTAGATTTGTAAAAACTTCATCTTCATATATGTAAGGAAGCTTCAATTAAATATTTGCTTGCAACGTATTTGCTTCAAAATAAAAGGTATATTTTAGCTTAGGTCACGTGTTTTTGCTGTATAATTTGTTTGCATTATTTTATCTATAAAATAAGAAGTGAATGCAGTTATGATAGTTTTCATATATCTGTTCCAGTATTATGTACTGATAGTTTTCTACATATGATAAATTAGTTTGACAATAATCATTTGAAATTTATCTTATTATTATGCACAGGATGTTATCAGCGATTGGCAACTTTTTGTATATTTCATAAATACAAAAATTGCCAAAATTAAATAGAAAATAACAGAAAATACACGTCCAAAGTTATGCATATTATTGTTTACTGATTGTTGCCTGTGAAATTTATTAGTTAATAGTGTGGTGAGAAATGGGATGTTCTTACTCGGTCCCACTGTTCACTTATTGGTCTTTGACCACGCTATTTTATTGGACCGTCAAATCTTTGTCGTATTGGTTTTTATTTTATTGGGCCGTCAAGTCTTTGTCGTATTGGTTTTCCTTGTCTAACTGCTCATTGATTAAAATCTTTCCCTTGTGATTAGCTGTAATATTTTTTCATTTCATTGGTTCAAATATTCCATTTAGGATTACGTAACTTTAATAGTAGTGACGTAACATAAAAAATGAAGATATTTATTGTTCCAAAATTTTATTGCCTGTTTAAAGTTTCATCATTCATTGAAATTTTGTCTATTTAAATATATTATTTGTGGTGAAGTTTATACTTTTTTATGATCAGCATTCCCGAATATAATTTTTATCATTATTCTATATTTTATTGTACCAAAGTGACGTTATATCAAATGCGATAGTAATCATTCAGAAAAAACAATACAAAAAGTAAGTTAAATACTGATTTTTATTTTTCACTATCCAACAGCACTTACAACAACAATAATAAACAACATATCAGTGAACGACATTAACAAAGTGGTATCAAAATTACAAATTATTGTTTGTGGATATAGATTGACCCTAAGGACAACCGCTTTGTTTATTGAAGCTTGAAAAATAAACTCTTATTTGTCAATATCTTTACCAGTACATAGCAACAGATTACTGGCACCAGCTTACTCACCACAATGGCATGGATGGTAAAATGCTATTGATATCATTGAGGTACAACCTTGAATGTACCATCCGTACCCCAAGTTTTTACGGTTGCCATCAGTCTATACAGGCTAGGTGCTCATCTACCCGGCAATTTTCAACGTGATCTTTTCTATCGACCCCAGCCGGAACTTTTCCGTCTTCTTCATCCTACACCACCTCCGCCTTCTTTATCCTATACCAAAATAAAGTAATTGTTAATAACTGGGAACATGCTGTACATTCAGCGCCTACTTTTGAACACCTCCAATATTTCTATTTGCGGGCATGTTTTAATTTATATATCCTGCCTACCATACCACCGAATTGCACCAAATCCCGCGACGATTTGGTACAAGATGTAACTCAGGGACATCAGCCATGATAAGGAACAGAATAGAAAATGATTCGAATAACTCCGGAATGCAATGCACTGAACGCAAACGCAAGACCAACCGAAAATGAATTTCAGAATTTTGAATTCCATTTTAAATCACTTTTGCAAAAGGAAATTAACGCTATACGCAGCAGTAAGGGAAATTAGAGTTAGCAGTCTTGAATTTTCTCAGCTTTTCCACTATTCCGGTTTATTTGTCTAGCTCAGTCAGTTATGTCTAGCTTTATGTCCAATAGGACTTTGCTTTTTGATTCTGATGTATATCTCGTTTCTTCTAGTATTAGTAATACTGACATCGACATCTATGAAAAATACTGCCCGTTTCCAGTTCAGAATTTCAGCAAGCAAAAAATTTAAGATTCACGACCATATCTGATATTTGATTCATCGGTTTCTTGTGATGAATCAGTACAACAGGCAAGCAAATACTGTTCAATAGAATGTGCACTAAGATTTATTTTGCCCATAGTCATTTTTCAGTTTCGGCAATTGGATTCGAAATTAAACTCAATTAGAAAACAGTAACTGCAGACCGCATCCTTCCTGGAAGATTGCAAGATCTAAAAAGCAATTAAATCCAAAAATAATAAAAATTCCAAATGTGAAATTATGGCAAAAGACAAATCTGAGAACTCAAAAATATGTAAGTTAATGGTGAAATCATCAAAGTAGGATAAAAAACGGTAGTTCAATTTATAAATATTTAACAGAGAAGTGAAGAGCAACAACAGCCATTATCGATAAGGATAAAGTGGACATCCAGTTTTTCACAATGAAAGAAAATTGCTTTCGCACGCTCAACTCACACATACACAAAAAGAGCATGCGCAATTTTCATATTGATTGGACGTGGCGGCTGACCTATTGAAACCCAAGCATATTATGAATAACAAGCATATTACACTGCACTTGGTTGGTTATTTTCATTTGGTTTCTCATTTGGTCACACTCTTTAAACCTGATGCACAACACATCACACACATGAAAATAGACAAACCACTGCACCCGTCTGCACAACAAATGCAACACAACTCAAATCACAGCCAGACACAATATCAACCACAGTACTACTACACTACTGCCAACCGTCATGTTGCACAAGTCGTCAATCGATCCGCAAAAATTAGATCGACGCAGAACGCCCAGGTACCAAACGTCACTGATGACTTTTCTTCATGCAAATACACAAATCAAGTCATTTTATTGTGTCTGGATTACAAAGAAAACCATCACAACTGATAATCCGCGTTACAATGATTTATTAATCTCCTTTTGCACAGATCAAAAGGATGTAGCATCATTTTCACGCATCAGCAGTGAGGATAAATACACACATCAGCACTGCACATAACAAAGTGCAACTGCTCTTTAGCACACATCACAAAACAATCACTTTTTACGTTTGAAATCACGATAATGATCCTTCCGCAGGTTCACCTACGGAAACCTTGTTACGACTTTTACTTCCTCTAGATGATTTGGTTTGGGAAATTTCCCGGCGCGAAGCCGAATACATCCGACTACTGGCGCCAGTCAAAACACCTCACTAAATCATCCAATCGGTAGTAGCGACGGGCGGTGTGTACAAAGGGCAGGGACGTAATCAACGCGAGCTAATGACTCACGCTTACTGGGAATTCCTCGTTCAAGGGAAACAATTGCAATTCCCTATTCCATTCAAGAAACGTTTCATTCGATTGCCAAACCTTTTCAGGTAAGGACGTAACTCACGTTGACGCTTTCATTGTAGCGCGCGTGCAGCCCCGGACATCGAAGGGCATCACAGACCTGTTATTGCTCTTTTTCGTGCAGCTTTCAATTTGCCATCCCTCTAAGAAGTGATCAGCACAAAAAATACAATACTGTCACTATTTAATAGGGTAGAGTCTCGTTCGTTATCGGAATTAACCAGACAAATCGCTCCACCAACTAAGAACGGCCATGCACCACTACTCACTGAATCAAGAAAGAGCTGTCAATCTGTCAATCCTTCCAGTGTCCGGGCCGGGTGAGTTTTCCCGTGTTGAGTCAAATTAAGCCGCAGGCTCCACTCCTGGTGGTGCCTTCCGTCAATTCCTTTAAGTTTCAGCTTTGCAACCATACTTCCCCCGGAACCGAAACACTTTGGTTTCCCGGAAGCTGCTCGCCGAGTCTTAAATGAACTTCGGCGAATCGCTGGTTGGCATAGTTTACCGTTAGAACTAGGGCGGTATCTGATCGCCTTCGAACCTCTAACTTTCGTTCTTGATTAATGAAAACATTCTTGGCAAATGCTTTCGCAATTGTTCATCTTGCTGCGATCCAAGAATTTCACCTCTAACGCAGCAATACGAATGCCCCCGTCTGTTCCTTTCAATCATTATCTCCGGTTCGAAAACCAACAAAATAGAACCGAGATCGTATTCTATTATTCCATGCACCATTATTCAGGCATCACAACCTGCTTTGAGCACTCTAATTTTTTCAAAGTAAAATCTCGAGGCACCATTGACACTCAATGAAGAGCAACAACAGCAACCACGAATGAAGATCTCGAGCAACCGTGCCACACCTATGTAGGGGGACTGTTGTCTAAGACCACAATTCAACTACGAGCGTTTTAACCGCAGCAACTTTAATATACGCTATTGGAGCTGGAATTACCGCGGCTGCTGGCACCAGACTTGCCCTCCAATTGCTACTCGTAAGCGTGTGTAAAACGTACTCATTTCAATCACGTTTCTCAAACGAGAATCGTCTCGTTATTTTTCGTCACTACCTCCCCAAGCTAGGAGTGGGTAATTTGCGCGCCTGCTGTCTTCCTTGGATGTGGTAGCCGTTTCTCAGGCTCCCTCTCCGGAGTCGAACCCTGATTCTCCGTTACCCGTTATCACCATGGTAGTCGCATAGACTACCATTGAAGGTTGATAAGGCAGACACTTGAAAGTGATGTCGCCGGTGCTAGACCATGCGATCAGAAATAGTTATTCAGATTCACCAAACAGTTTCGACGTTCAACATTCGTCAAACGCCGTTCGGTTTTTGTTCTAATAAAAGCACTTCAACCAATTCAGTTGAAGTTTTTGTGCGTGTATTAGCTCTAGAATTACCACAGTTATCCATGATTGTAAGTTCTAATAAACTGTGGCTGTTGTAATGAGCCATTCGCGGCTTCACTTTTAAAACAGTGTGTGCTTACACATGCATGGCTTAATCTTTGAGACAAGCATATGACTACTGGCAGGATCAACCATGTAATAGATTCCCTTAACGAAGCAATACTTTCACAAATGGCACGCACTTTGCACGAAATCATTCAACAGCACACATTGCTAACTAATGACAACTAAATTTGCTAACTAAATTTGATGAAATCAACACAAAACTAGGCACCACGAAAAATTACGTTGTCACACAAACTGCAGTTTTACAGCTGGCAACAACATCACACAGCTTTCCTAAACAGCAAAACGTGAAGAACACACAATTGCCAAAATGGGAAATCAACATTGATAATCATGATAAAGAACAAAGCATCAGAAACTCGCTTGACCAAACAAAAATTCACAACGCAGAATGAAAATCGTTACAAGATAACTAGATTGCAAAATAATCACACATCTTAATAGATAAAGCAACATTGAGCGCACCAACATACACGCACTGCGAACAATAATTTACAAGCTTAAACCAGCACATGGTGACAAACACCTACACTCAAACAATACATGAATAATATGCACCGCAGACGGAAAAACAGACAGCCACATTACCACTTAGTAAGAGCATGAAATGAATGTACCACTGTGCATGAAGCAGGTTATAATA
The DNA here is from genome assembly GCA_002221485.1 of Trichinella murrelli. Taxonomy (NCBI): domain Eukaryota; kingdom Metazoa; phylum Nematoda; class Enoplea; order Trichinellida; family Trichinellidae; genus Trichinella; species Trichinella murrelli. The sequence continues at coordinate 16,485,699 of CM008133.1, read as the reverse complement.
TGGAAAATAGCAAACGCCAAAGAGCAAATGCAACTACCAACAAGAAAAAAGCATATCAGATGAGGACATGTTGTCGCTTTGCATATTGCAGAATCTGAACAGAGATTAGCAGCAATAACAAAAACAACACGGAACACCCAACAACAGCATTTCTTAGCCACAAATCACCAATCGAACAAGATGAACTTCAATTATCATGAATTCTGTAAAAATTACAGATCAATTTATACGTCCCATTCAGATAGTAATACGGGAGTTCAAGGTGTCACCACACTCTCCCTTATACGTTCAGGTCGAACTTCTTCCGTATCCCAACTTTTTTTGGGAGTACCACTTTCGTTCGAAACGTTCAAAGTAGAATCATCTCTATTTGAAATGTTCGAAGTGGAACAACTTTCATTCGAAACGTTCGAAGTAGAACCACTTTTATTCTAAACGCACGAAGTGGAAGCACTTTCATTCAAAACGCTCGAAGTGTGACCACACACCATGTTGCCGTATTCAACCAGACTATGCGAAGACAGTCTCACACCAACTGTTCTAACATAGTGTCAACTACACTATTGCTATGCATCGGTTAACATACGGAACAATATTGTCACACCGCAAACGTTCAATATAGACTCACACACATGACCGGGAGTTCGAGGTGTCACCATCCTCTCCCTTATATATTCAGGTCGAACTTTTTTCATATCCAAACCTTTTTAAGAATACCACTTTCATTAGAAACGTTTCGGTCTAAGTGAGATTAAACTCCCTGAGGTTACAAAAGTCCCGGAGGCTAAAAACTTCCCAAGGTGTTTGAAAACTCACCGAGGTTAAAAAAGTTCCCAAGGTGTACTATAACTCCTCTAGTTTGGTAAAGTCCCCGACGTAAGTTAAAATACATCTGTGACGTGCGATTTACTCATTTTTTCTGACATTTTCACATGATTTGCTTTTTGCTTATGACCGTTTAGATACCAATGTTCTTTTTTGGGAACATGATATTTGATGCCAAATATCTCTATGATGTATCTTCATGCGCAATTTTCTACAATCTGACCAATTTGATTGAATTGACCAAAAATTGTAGCATCATCAATGCAAACCGCCATTGCTGGCTCTTTTGTTTGGCTTTTCTATAAAAAAGTATTTTCTTAAACCACTGCTTCTTATGACTTCAAATTTACATGGTAAGGTTTGTCAATAGCACAAAATTTGTTTCCTGATTCACTAATTAACCACTGAGAGACATCACTTTCGAGAGAAGTTGCTTGACCATCAACAGGATGTAGCCGACAGAAATGGGGTCTGTATTCAACGTAGTGAACCTGAGTGTCATTAATAATACCGTAGACGGAAGTGACGTGAGAAAAGGATCCTTGGATTTTTTGGTAACGTGGTTACTTCCGAAAGTGTGTCGTGGTTTGCCGTTGTTAGTAGTTTGCCTTTAGTGTGTTTGTTTTCCTTAGTGTGATATTCATTGATTTCTTGTCTGATTATCCCCGGCTCAGTGTTATTTCTTTGAGTAAACTGTTTCGACTCTCATTCGAGTTTTGAATAACAGTTGTCGTCTCATAAGTCGGATTGTCTAGCTCATTGGACACTCCCGGCCTTACAACAACAACTCAGATATACAGTCCACTAATATCAGAGACGAGTGACTTGTTGTTTTGCTCGTTATATTCTGGTCCTCCGAGCCGGATCGTGGAATAATCGAGTAGAAATCTCATCGTTGCAACACACATTCCCATTTTGAGTCGATCCATCATGAAAGCTGAGAGCATAGTGAGCAAGACCGAAGTTCGAAGGGCGAAGCTCCATGTGATGATCGATCAATTGACGCAACTCTGTAAAGATGCGCCACATCCTGATGACCTCCGAGAACTACTTGATGACGTGATGGCGTTTCATGACAAGACGTTAGAGATGCAATTGCAGTTGGAAGCGGCGTTGACGGGTGAGGAGCGAGATCAAGAGGCCAAGCATTGGGCGGCGCTCTCCGAACGGACGCAGATTGCCCGCCGAGAAGCTCGAGCGAGGATTCGGCAAATGGAAGGCCCCTTGTCCGATTGTTCAGCTAGCTCCAACGACCTTGGCCACCACAGTAACAGCAAGACAAGTGTAAAGGAAAGGCTCCCGGAACTGAAGATGCCAGTGTTTTCGGGTGAAGTGCTCGAATTCCCAGCGTTCTGGGACCGCTTCCAGGGATGTGTCCATAATCGGACGGATTTGGACGACGCCTCGAAGTTCTCGTACTTGCTGTCCAGTTTATCCGGTGAAGCTCTGGCTGCGGTAGAAGGGATGCCAAGCTCTAGCGCAAACTACTCACACGCCATGGAGTTGTTACAAGAACGTTTCGGACGTACGGATGTCATCGTACGGGAACATGTGAAGGCAATTTGGAACGCCAAACCGTGCAGCGACTCAGGAGCTAGCATACAGGCTTTGGTAGACGAGATAAATCGACATCTCCGATGCCTGACCGCCCTGGGAAAGAATCCGGCAACGGGCGAGATGACGGCGAATGAAGCCTTCCTGCCGCTTCTTGCGGAAAAGTTTCCTGAGGAAATTCGTCTGGCATGGGATGTTCACGTGCAGTCGGTTTCAGGCACGAAGGGGGACCTGCCAGAGTTTCTGAATTTCGCTCAGGTCCGGGCGACAGCGAAGCGTGCAACGGCTGCTTCTTCAGGCGGAAGAAGATTCGTCAAGCAGGACGACCCGAAGCAGCAAGAACCCGGTCCAAGCGGTCAAGAACATCAGCGAACTCGCCAAAGGGAGAAACGGGCGGCTAGGGGCGCCACAACTGTCCTACACGCGGCTGTCAACAGCAGCTGCCCGATATGCAAGGGTGACCACAATATTGCCTCTTGCGAAGACTTCCTTCACGCAGACGTCCATACGCGCTCACGCATGGCAGCAAGGAACAAGTTGTGTTTCCGTTGCCTGCAAGGTGGCCATCGGGCGAAGGCTTGTAAAGTAAGGTGGAAGTGCACAGTGTCTGGATGTGGGGGTAGTCACCACGAGCTTCTGCACCGTTCGCAGTCGCCTCCCCGCGACCAGACACCCGAGGCAACCAGGTCTCGGAGCTGCATGCTGACCGCAAACGGTGGCGCCCAGCAGGTCCGCCTCCAAAGCGTGCGTGCGTGTGCCTTTGGCATGGATGGCCAATGTGTGCTCGTACAATGCCTCCTCGATCCAGGCTCCCAAAGCTCCTTCATTAGGAAGGATGTGGCCGACGCTCTAGGACTTACTGGTCCGCAAGAAGTGATCCGCCTGGTAACTGTCGACAACGAGGGAGGAACAGAGCGACGGATGCGTCGGGTCGAGTTCCATCTGGGAGCGGTCGATCCATCCCAGCCAAGGATTCGATACCCGATACAGGCGCTAGTCCTGCCCAAGATCTGTGGAAAGATTCGACAAGCGCCGGTGAAGCTGAGTGAGTGGCCCCACTTGTCCAGTCTTCCGGTTGCCGACCAGTGTGAAGAACGGACATTCACTATCGACGTCCTCATTGGTTTAGATCACTACTTTAATTTGGTTGGTGGTGACGTTCGCCGGGGCCCGGCGGGTGGACCTGTAGCAATCCACTCTCAGCTAGGATGGATTCTCTGCGGACAGACCAACAGACGGCCAACCACTGCCGTGACTACCCTCCTGACTCACGTGGAAGAATCAGCCGACCAGATCTTGCGGCGATTTTGGGAACTAGAAGCCATTGGCATTGCCACCGACAACCAAACAGCTCCACCAGACCAGGAGGCGCTCCAAAGGTTCGAGGAGGGGCTTTCCTTTGATGGCGAACGATATGAGGTCCACCTTCCATGGCTTCCAAGTCGGCCCTCGCTACCAAATAATTTTCCACAAGCAAGACGTCGTTTGCTTGCCGTCGAGCGCAGACTGGCGCGCTGCGAAGAGGAAAGGCTGGAGTATGCAGCGACGATGCGTCAATACGTGGAGAATGGCTGGGCAGAAAGGGCCCCAGAGATCGGTCCAGAAGGTCGAACTTGGTACTTACCTCACCACGCCGTATACCAGGGCGAGGGCAAGGAGAAGAAGTGCCGAGTTGTTTTTGATGGTTCAGCGCGATACGGACAAACATCCCTGAACCGACAACTTGAAGTCGGACCGAACTTGCAGATCGACCTGCTCAAGGCCCTCCTGCGATTCAGAAGGTACCGTGTCGGCCTACAAGCCGACATTCAGAAGATGTACCTTCAGGTGCGGATTGCAGAGCAAGATCGAGATGCTTGCCGTTTTTTGTGGAGGGACAAGTCGGGTGAACTTAGCCATCTCAGGTTGCAACGGGTGTGCTTTGGTTTGACATGCTCTCCTTTTCTGGCCATCAACACGGTGAGGGTGCACGCGAGACGTCACCAAGACGCGGCACCACGAGCAGCCGCGGAGATCTTGGAAAACATGTATGTGGATGATCTGGCCACGTCATGCGACACGATCGAGGAGGCAAGGGAGTTGGCTGGCGAATTACGAGGACTGTTGGCCAGGGGAGGTTTCCACCTGCATAAATGGGCTAGCAACGAGCCTGAAGCGTTGACATCCGTGCCGGATGAAGTAAGATCCGCCTCCAACAGAAGCCACCTCTGGAAGACGCTCGGAATGCAGTGGGACCGACGGGGTGATGTTTTGACCTTCTCACCACCGGCCATGGTGAACAGCCCGAGTGGAGAGTCAAAGCGGTCGTTGTTAAGCACTGCATTTCGCGTCTTCGATCCAGTTGGATGCTTGGCACCGTTCACCGTACGAGCGAAGATGTTCCTCCAGACTCTGTGGCAGCGTGGGACGTCGTGGGACGAGCCATTGCCACATGACGTGATGGAGCAATGGAGGCGCTGGAAGCAAGAGCTGCCGCATCTGTCGAAGATCCGTCTTCCACGCGCACTCGTACCGGTGGCCCTTGGCCAAGTGACACGTTTGGAGATCCACGCTTTTTGCGACTCGTCGGAGAAGGCATATGGCGCCGTGGCATACATGCGTATTGAGACGACGAACCACCACTCCGTGGTGAACTTCGTGACGTCGAAGACGCGGGTTGCCCCAATCCGGAGATTAACCCTCCCTAGGCTGGAGCTCATGGGGGCCCTCGTGGCGGCAAGACTGGTGCGCTCTGTCCAGAAGATGCTGGGTCTGCAGGTGCATGGCATCACTTGCTGGTGTGATAGTGCGGTCACTCTTGCATGGATACAATCGTCGGCCGACCGTTGGAAGCCTTTCGTGCGGAATCGCGTCGCAGAAATCCAACAGTTGGTGGAACCTGCGGCATGGAGACACTGCCCAGGGCGGCAGAACCCGGCCGATCTTCTTAGCCGCGGCACGACGCTTCCAAAATTGTTAGAGTCGCCATTGTGGTGGCATGGGCCGAAATGGTTGGCTCATCCACACAATGCCTGGCCGGTGGGTCAGCCCATAACAGAGGATACGTCGCCCGTGCGTGATGAGCGACGAAGCGAACAACGAGTGACGGTTGGCGTCACTGCTCACGTGGAATGCAATTCCATTGGTCCTGAAAGGTACGGCTGTGTGGAACGGCTTTTCCGTATCACGGCGTACTGCCAGCGTTTCGTACGCAATTGCCGGTTGCCGGCAGTAGCTCGTCAGGGTGGTGCACTCACGGTGGCTGAACTGCGGAAGGCGGAGGGCACATGGGTGCAAATGGCCCAGTCGGAAGCTTTCAGTTCCGAACTTCAGGCGCTGTCACGGAAGGGGCGTGTCGTCGCGACCAGTCGGCTCAGTCGACTGGACCCTTTCATGGATGAAGAAGGATTTCTGCGGGTCGGTGGAAGACTGGAGAACGCAGAGTTGCCATCACACATGAAACACCCAGTAATCCTGCCTGGAGACCACGCCCTGACGATGGGTCTCATTAGACGCTGCCACGCACGGCAGATGCACGCTGGGACCACGCATACGCTGGCAATTTTGAGACAGCAATATTGGGTGCTGAAAGGGCGCGCCCAAGTGAAGAAAGTAATCCGGCACTGTTTTGCCTGTCGGCGTGCAGTGGCTAGACCGATTCAGCCGAGAATGGCGGCCTTGCCATCTAGTCGGGTGGTCGAAGCCGCTGCCTTCGCCCACACTGGGATGGATTTCGCGGGGCCATTGCTCATTCGTGTAGGAAAAAGGGCCACTTCCAAGTGCTATGTTTGCTTGTTTACGTGCATGGCATCCCGGGCAGTGCACCTGGAACTGGTCCCTCAGATGACGACGGCCAGAGTGATGCAAGCTCTCCGGCGGTTCATCGCTCGGCGCGGAAGGCCGGAGATTATCCAATCGGATAATTTCCGCTCCTTTAAGGCCGCCGCGTCAGAGTTGAGGCAACTCTGGCGACACGTGGACGTGGACCGAGTCCAGCGTGAGCTGGTAGGCCACCGCATCCACTGGAAATTCATCACGGAGAGAGCCCCGTGGATGGGAGGCTACTGGGAACGCCTCGTCCGCTCGATCAAGGAATCGTTGCGGAAGATCCTCGGAAAAGCGCTTCTGGATGAAGAAGAGCTCAGAACAACCCTCTGTGAAGTAGAAGCCTCCCTCAACGCCAGACCACTGACATTCGTGGGGGAAGAAGACCACGAACGCCACCCTTTATCACCGTTTCAGTTGCTGACCGGTCGCGCATACGTGGACTTCCCTGCAATTGAAGCCCATGACCCAGAATGGCAGCCAGTAGGACGTGGCGCCACACAATGGAGCCACCGATGGCGATACCGTCAACAGCTCCTGGCGAGATGGTGGCGAAGTTGGAGACGAGAATATCTGTCGGAACTGATGCAGCGACAGAAATGGAGATCTTCCCCAGCGGGGCCAGAAGTGAACGATTTGGTGCTGATCCTGGAGGACAACATCCCGCGAGCCCAGTGCCCAATCGGCGTGATTACGGAATTGCACTTGGGCAGCGATGGCATCGCGAGATCGGCCAGGATCCGGACGTCGACCAACGTGATCACGCGGCCAGTGGCGAAGCTCGTCCAACTCGAACCGACAACTGTCAGTGATGGGCGTAAGACACCCCCATCCGGGGGGGAGGATGTAGCCGACAGAAATGGGGTCTGTATTCAACGTAGTGAACCTGAGTGTCATTAATAATACCGTAGACGGAAGTGACGTGAGAAAGGATCCTTGGATTTTTTGGTAACGTGGTTACTTCCGAAAGTGTGTCGTGGTTTGCCGTTGTTAGTAGTTTGCCTTTAGTGTGTTTGTTTTCCTTAGTGTGATATTCATTGATTTCTTGTCTGATTATCCCCGGCTCAGTGTTATTTCTTTGAGTAAACTGTTTCGACTCTCATTCGAGTTTTGAATAACAGTTGTCGTCTCATAAGTCGGATTGTCTAGCTCATTGGACACTCCCGGCCTTACAACAACAACTCAGATATACAGTCCACTAATATCAGAGACGAGTGACTTGTTGTTTTGCTCGTTACACATGATATTTGATGCCAAATATCTCTATGATGTATCTTCATGCGCAATTTTCTACAATCTGACCAATTTGATTGAATTGACCAAAAATTGTAGCATCATCAATGCAAACCGCCATTGCTGGCTCTTTTGTTTGGCTTTTCTATAAAAAAGTATTTTCTTAAACCACTGCTTCTTATGACTTCAAATTTACATGGTAAGGTTTGTCAATAGCACAAAATTTGTTTCCTGATTCACTAATTAACCACTGAGAGACATCACTTTCGAGAGAAGTTGCTTGACCATCAACAGCAATGGGACTTGTTACTAATTTTATACTTCTGTCCAAAATCTGATAATCACCTTTCAATGTTTTATCTCCTGTTGTCCAAACTTTGATGCCTGTCTTTAATTTCTTCACAAGTACTCTTCAGCAAATCTCTGTGATTAGTTTTTTTGAAATGTACATGAAATTCAGAACAAACTGCAAGAAGAGATGTGCTATTTATCCACTCAAATGCATATGATGAGATTATTTTAAAATTTTTATGAAAATATAAAATGAATATTTTTCTTGTAGAAAATCTTATGAAAATATTTTTCTTGTAGAGAAAAGAGAAGTTGTATAACTTCAATTTTGTTTACAAAAATTCAATTTTTTCTTATTCTTATCATTCATTATTTTATGTTTCTCAAATGCTTCAAAAGATCAGAAATAAAGATAGTGCACTATTCATTTGCAATTGACATTGAAACAAATTTCAGAATCATGAATTGAAACAATTTCCAGGGCAGCATGGCGGTTGAATAATTTTTTCTAAATATTGTATTATAATTACTGAGGTAAATCAGAAGTAAGTAAGATTGCTTTCGAAGAGCATTTTATTATTACAGCATGTAGCAAAACACAAAAACAAAAATAAGGAATAAACAGTAAAGGGGGAAAATCACACAGCAAATAACATGAAATGACTAATACTGAACAAATGCGCCAAAACGCTTTTAATGTTGTAAAGCAATGCTTTAGCCCAGAGTAAAATTTTATACAAGCTTAACCCGGACGTCTGAGCAAACAACGCTGACTAATCTACAAACGCGCACTGTTTATTCATCACCATGCAGAGCCGTTGGCTACACTGTAATTTTACATATCTTATTTTGATACAGAAAATTAAGTTTCCTCATTTACATAAAAAGGAGAGATGATGATCTCATATATGCAAACTTTAGTGGTGCAAAACAAATAAGGTATTCTTGAAATGCTGAACAAGACCACTGAAAGGTTAGCTTAAAGCAAAATAAATTTCTCAGAATTGACAGCAGATGATGCAACAATGTTATTCATTATATTCATGATATAACAAATAAAAATTTTGATCTTTAGCTTATAATTAAAAAATGCCAATCAACACTTACTTTCTGTTCTCTTGACTGACAAGGTTCATTTTCAAGGTTTATTTTATAAAATGCATGATTATTATTAATTATATAATGTATGATTATTATAAATTTTTTGTAATTTGTTCATTTAGAATTCAAACTCCACTACAATTAAGAGTTGAATTGACAGACTGTATTTCAATTTGTGTTATTATTGTGATTTCGTTTGGGTAATTTGGAATGGGAAACATCAAATTGAAGGCAACTGTTATTTTGAAACTTGGACGTATTCATTTTTTGTGCTTGACTTTGTTCAGATTCCTGTCACCCGTTACCATGACTGACATTATGCATCAAGTTTTAATTACCCGAACTATATATATAATTTAATATACTTTAATGAAACATCAATTTTAATGGAAAACGTATAACAGCAAAAGAACATTATACTGCCATAGAAAACAAAACAGACAGCTACTATATTCCCCAAGGTGGATATTCTATTTCAATGGAAATTTCAAGATTTATTGTCTGTGAAATTTTTAGTAACTGCACTAAAAATTCAAAAACTTAAGTTTCATAAAATTCACTGAAACTAAAAATATATATATACATGTGCATTTTTCCTATTAGTGCAGAAATACGATGTTATATTAAATTATGATAAAATTTCATTAAGCGAAAACATTTTAAAACTATATAATTTTTTAAAATATGATCAAAACTGTTTGTATTCAGAAAACTAACCATTGATGAGAAACCTATAATTGACAAATGGAATGCATAAGAGCAACAACCAGTGAAATTTAGCCGCTCTCATCAAAGGGACAATATTGCAATTTAGATAAAAGTTAGGCAGAATTTATTATGGGAAACGGGTCTACCCTGAATGATATACCCTGATAAGCCATTTGGTAGTTCTCATCTTTGAGATGACTCTGTGCTCTGATGCGCTTTAGTTAACATCTTCTTTTGTTCTCCATCTCTGCCTGCACCTCTGCGTAATTGCGTCAACGCTTTTGACTTGCTTTCGACGCATGTTCGTTCACCAGTTAGTAAAAACGCCGTTAGGAAAGGTGAAGCAAAACTCTGAAAACTTGCAGAATTCTTGAAATTCATTCATACGCAACAATAACATTGTTTCTACTGACTGCTCACAGTCAGAGACTTTCAGGCAGAACGCTCATCGTAATCTCATATATTCATCGCCAGTTGTTATTTTTCTGCGTATATAGCTATTCTGCGAGCAAATGTAGAACGACACACAAGATTAATGTATGTTTATTTAGCTAATATCAACCGAAGCATCAATACTTTAGTAATCATACTCAACTACTGTTCCTCCCTACTGTGATCTGGGGGTTCAGTGTAAGATGATTTCTGTCTATAAGAGTCACACGCAATGCAGCACCATTACACTTATTATTTCTGTTTCTATTATTTTTTGTCACTGATAGAACATGCTGAAATAAAACGGAACATCCTTACTGCCAGGTAAAACGCTGACGTGTGGAATTGAAATAATTACGACTATTTTAATTAAGCAAATATGACTTTTATAATGCAATTACGACTCACGATGAATCAAATGTTTACTGAAGTACAGCGGACAAGAACAAGCAATGCTAAGTCATAGTGTCTGAATAACCTATAATAATTTTGGCGACAAGAACGATGAAAATAGTGGACTGTAGCCCTAATCAGCGAGGGGTCAGATAGACCCATGATCATCTAACCGCAGTCTGATTCACGTTTGCTTGTGAACGTAACACAGAAACAAGACAAATTGATGGGATAGTGAGGATGTTAGTAAAGATTTTCAGTTTTATTTTAGCATGTTCTATCAGTGACAAAAAATCACGAGCTTTATTGAATGAAGATGCAACCAAATATGAACGTAGAAGAATGGCTGACAATTCAATAAAGACAAACAGACACAAAATAGGGAATTTATCACTGCTGTCAAAGCCGGTCACTCCCTCCTTTACTAACTAAGTAACTACTTAGACTACCAGCTTCTGCCTTCAATTTCTGATCAGAAAGTTCTATTGATAAATAAAATGAATGAAACAGTTAAATTATAAACAAGCTTTTTAGTGAGAAATAGTAGTAAGTAAATGTTATACATCCTTATAGGCTTCCCTAGTTCACTTGATATAGACAAGTAAACCACACATGGAAAAACTATTCTTTCATGAATTGCAAAATGACAAGTAGTAATTGGAAATAAATATAGTTAAAACACGCAGAAACTATTTAGCATAACTGTAGTACAGCTAATTTTAATTTAATGCAATTTTGTTTAGCAAACCTTGCATAAATTTTGTTGCTGAAATCCTGCAGTTGATCTCATCATCGTGTTTTAACTTATAGTTGAAACAAGAGCTTATTTATTTTCTTAATTTATAATGAAATTCTGCGATAAATGTTTTCTTTTGAAATTTTTTCTATGAAAATATTTTTCTATTAGAAAAAAGAGAAGTTGTACAATTTCAAATTTATTTACAAAAACTTACTTATTCTTATTATTCATTATTTTATGTTTCTTACAACTTTATTTACGCACATCTTTTCACTTCGTATATTTTCATCCTAACAATTCAGCACATAAAGATTTCTCTATAAGATTTATATTTTTCATGATATTTATCACATAATATGTCAAGCACATCGAATGAAATAAAAACACTTTTTGGAGAAAAAGAAAGTTTAAAATATTTTACTGCAATGACCATAGATAGATATAGTTCAGCTAATTAACTCCTTAAGGAAATTTCTAATCTTACAAAACCCAATAAGATATTATATTTAAAAATTTGTCAAGTGCCCACTCAATAAGCATTCAAATCACCGGAGTTTTAATATGTCTAATAAATATTTATAAAGTGCGGTGAGTATATTATATATATATGTATATATACACGTAATTGTTAATTCACGCTTATAATTATAATACAATGTCCGCAACCGGTGTGGTGAGTAAATGTATTAAATTAATGCCAAACTATTAAATGGTGATTAAATCCAAAAAAACTCCGCATCTAAACACTTGAATAACATTCTTGTGTTTAGATTTGATGCAAAATTGATTTGCACCTTCAATTTTGTGGCCTTTTATAAGGCGTTAATTATTTCAGCAAATGGAAAACTGTGCATTCTGCAATTCTAAATTTTGTTTGAATGCCACTGATTTCAATTTTATTGATGCTTCTGTTACGTATAATGTGATAAATTTTAATTTACTGCCATTTATTAACAGATATATGAAAACCAAAATTTACCCTGATAAAAAGGTGCTAATAAAATCTAAATAGCATGCTGATGGCATCATACAGAATAGATCACATGAGTTGAAAATAAAAATGACTGACTAATTGACTGCGCAATCCTGAATATATGGGTAATGTATAAACGTGAGTGATAAACATCGAAGAAAAAAATTAATGGATATGCCTGTGCTCATATATAAAGTCAGTGAACCTTCATACATGCCAAAAAATTCTTCTAACATCCAACCAAATAAAACAGAGTCAGGGCCCTCAAGATGAACTAGGGAACACCAAATGTGCATCTAATAATATATTAACAACCTGTTGAAAAAAATTTTCCAGGAATTGGAGAAATGATGTACTTATTATCTCCTACATTATACATTGTTTAAATGAGAAGTAGCATAGTCCATATGCACGAATATATTTGATCAGTACCACCTATGCAGAGGGAGTTCTTTGAATATTTGACCATCTCACAGAATCAAATTGATATTATTTTGTGACTATCATTTAGTTTGAAATGAGTCAGAAAAAATAATTGTTTAGTATGCACCATCATTTGAATAGATTTGTTTCACAGGAATTAAAACTGCTGTTTCAGAACCTTCTTCAGGTAGAATAGAGGAGTCACATTCTAGAATGCTCTGTTTACCCATCTAAGTTGAGACTCATCATTTACTATAGTCATTGAATAGCCTAGCCTTGAAGGAAAACAGACTTGAAAAACATATAAAGTAGTATTATTATACAAAATACATATATCATCATGTAATTTATGCCTAATTATTACAGATAGAATGCACTAAACAGATGAAAGATGGTACTTTGAATAACTGAAGTGCTCTTCTGGCTATCTTAGCATATTGCATCCTTATAGGCATTGACTGTTTGATACAATTATAAGTAAAGCTTGCAAAGGTCACTGACACTTTTGATTCTTATCTTTAGATAAACGTGTTATTATGAAATGCAAGAGAAATGTATGCAATAATTGACTGAATTGGAATCTTAACTGCCAGTTCTAAAATAGTTGATTATTCTTTGAAAGACAATCACCTGATAATAATACTAATAGAAAGAATGCAAAAATATAGAAGGAAGGATAGAAGAAGAACCATTCGATGATTCAAACAGTGCATGCCAAAGAAACAGGAAAAGTATAGCATTAAATTTTGGATAGCGTGTTGCTCAAAATCAAGCTACGCGCAGAACATGCAAATTTACACTGTCAAGCCGTCAGGCTGAACTCGTGAGAAGAACCAAGGTATGCGAGGATTCTCGAGATGACAAAGGGCCTGAATGGTAATAATGTAACATGCGACAGCATTTTTACATCATACACATTGAACGTAAAATTAAGAAAGAAGAATTGACGTTGCTTGATACGGTAAAGAAAAACAAGCTAGAGCTACCACGAGAACTGCTACTCCTTCAAGGCAGAGTAGTAAACTCTTCCAGATACGCCTTTTCTGAAGACTGAACCATCATAAAAGATAAAAATGTTTTGGCTCTCAGTGCGATGCACAATAATACCCAGGTTAGCGACAGAAAAGGCAGCAAGCCTGATATTATTGTACACTACAATAATACTAAAAGTAGCGTAAATAACTTGGACCAAGTGACATCAGAGTATTCTTGTCAAAGACTGACATCTCAATGACCATTGGTAGTGACGGCTGCATAAACGACGATTAATCCTTGAAGAACTTGGCTTTAGTGCAAACAGAAATGATGAAGTGAGAAACGCTGCCCAAAACAGCAGTAGCACAAACGGCAGTTGAACGGTTGCGACAAGAAGCTGAGCAGCCATCTACAAGCATCAGCATGATACTGTACGGACAGAGGTGATAAGAAAGGAGCCTGATGCTAACTGTGTGTTTCAAGTGACAGCAAGCGTACGTTATGAAAAATGCCAGAAATACATTTGCAAGCATCATACACAATCATATTGTAATTTATGTGCAGGAGAAATTTAAGTGTTGTCGTATTGGTTTTCATTTTATTGGGTCGTCAAGTCTTTGTCGTATTGGTTTTCCTTGTCTAATTGCTCATTGATTCAAATGTTTCCCTTGTGATTAGCTGTAATATTTTTTCATTTCATTGGTTCAAATATTCTATTTAGGATTACGTAACTTTAATAATAGTGACGTAACATGAAAAATGGAAACATTTATTATTCCAAAATTTTATTGTTTGAAGTTTTGTCATTCATTGAAATTTTGTTTATTTAAATATTATTTGTGGTGAAGTTCATATTTTTTCATGATCAGCATTCCCGAAAATAATTTTTATCATTATTCTATATTTTATTGTACCAAAGTGACATTATATCAAATGTGATTGTGATAATTCAGAAAAGACAATACAAGAAACAAGTTAAATAGTGATTTATTTTTCACTAGTCAACAGCGGCAGCAACAACAGATTAACTAAACCTAATTAACAACTTAATAAACCTAACTAACAAACCTTAATTAAATAAAGGGAATTTTTTCAGCCAAAATCTTATGCACTTAACCAAGTTCGACTGTATTTTATATGAAATGTATAAATGTCAAACAGGATTTTTCATACAAACAGCAAAACTAATCGACATGTATAAAAATACATATATGAATGTTTTATAACGAAAGAAGCTTTGTAAATATTAAAGTAAAATTCTTGGATTGCAAATAAGAAAGATTCAAATAGAACACTCCCAGTAAAATCAAGAAATTCATCAGATGCTAATAACAATTAAGTAGTTGTCATTCCTTGGTTTAGCTGGAAGCTGCAACTGTGAACAATTTGTCAATTGTGCAGTTTCCCTTTATATTAAAATCGCCTTTATCAACAAATGTGATGTGTCGAGAAACGGGAACAATGTTTCAGAAAGGCATATGCGTGAAATCAAGCGTAAAATTAAGTGAAATTGCGAGTTAACGCGTAACGTTAGCATTAGTGCCATTTGTAACCCGGAAATTAAAAGTGTTGCTACAAAATTCCAGATTTTTCAAACAGATTATTCAGTATTCTGACATTACACCCGGAAATCTTGATAAATCAAATCTTGATAAATTTCAACAGGCAGCAAATTTAGTTACAAACAGTGGGAGCAGATTTATATATCAGTTGGAAAATCGGTAATAGACCACTTAGGGTACGGATGGTACATTCAAGTTTGTACTTCAATGATATGAATAGCATTTTACCATCCATGCCATTGTGGCGAGTAAACTGGTGCCAGTAGACCGTTGCTATGTACGGTTAAAGATATTGGCAAATAAGAGTTTATTTTTCAAGCTTCAATAAACAAAGCGGCTGTCCTTGGCGTCAATCTTTATCCACAAACAATAATTTGTAATTTTGAAATCGCCTTGATACCACTTTGTTAATGTCGTTCACTGATATGTTGTTTACTATTGTTGTTGTTAGTGCTGCTGGCTAGTGAAAATGAAAATCACTATTTAACTTATTTTTTGTAATGTTTTTTTCTGAATGATTACTATCGCATTTGATATAACGTCACTTTGGTACAATAAAATATAGAATAATGATAAAAATTATTTTCAAAAATACTGATAATGAAAAAGTATAGACTACACAACAAATAATATATTTAAATAAACAAAATTTCAATGAATGATGAAACTTCAAACAGGCAATAAAATTTTGGAACAATAAATATCTTCATTTTTTATGTTACGTCACTACTATTAAAGTTACGTATCCTAAATGGAATATTTGAACCAATGAAATGAAAAAATATTACAGCTAATCACAAGGGAAAGATTTTAATCAATGAGCAGTTAGACAAGGAAAACCAATACGAAAAAGACTTTACGGTCTAATAAAATAGAGAGATTACGGACTAATAAAATAGCGAGGACAACGACCAATAAATGAAAAATGGGACCGAATGGGAACAAAATTGAGCCCAATTGGGACCATCCCTTCTGAACTATCAATAGACACTACCAGAAATTAATTTTGCGCGATGCTAAGAGTATTTTCGACTTCAGGCTAAATTTTCCCCACCTTTTCTTACTGGTCGTTTAACGCTTGTTTTCGCCAGTTAGACAAAGTGCGACTTTGTTCTAAGAGTTTGATAAATGTGTTGCATAGATCTTTGTCAGATATTTTTGCGTCTTTCGTCGCATCAGATGAATTGGTAAAGGCGATTTTAGAATTAAGCTAAATGATAAATTGTGCACCGTTGCTTGGGGTGGACGTCCGCGTTACAGCGCCCGCGCGTAATTGAATCAATGCATGACAGCGAGCGTAGCTGCGCTTTATTTCTGGACATTTCTGCTAAGCATAATGACGAGCGCTGATGCAAAGAAGAAGTGTAGACAATATTCGCAAGAATATTTGAAATTTGGTTTCATACCTTCTTTTTCTAATGAAACCATGCCTATGTGCCTACTATGTCAAAAGGTTTTCACTAACGATGCCATGAAGCCTTCAAAGATGAAAGACCACCTTGAAAGGGTTCACCCTGATAAGAAAAACAAAGATGTTGAGTTTTTTAAGGTGCTGAAAGAAAAAATCAGAAATCAACCTTATTTGAAGTCGTTTTTTAAAGCGCCTGGTACTGTTGATTGTGAAGGAGTACTGAAGGCATGATACACAATCTCACTTAATATTGCAAAAAAAAACAGTCGTATACCATTGGTGAGGAGATCGTTATACCAGCTATTAAAGAAGTAATTGAAACTGTTATGAAGAAAGACTCTGAACCTGTTCTGAAGTGTATCCCCTTAAATGCAAAGACAGTGCAGCGATGCATCGATGAAATGGCCAGTGATGTGGAGAAAATTTTGGTGTCTGAGTTACAACATAGCAAATTTTCCATCCATCTAGATGAGTCAGCTTTCGGTTGCTCGAATGTTCTTATGGCCTATGTAAGATATTATAGTCAAAGCCTAAAGTGCATTGTTGATGAGTTTTTGTTTGCTAATTATCTTATGGGTGATGCAAAAGGTGAGACAATTTTTTGATCCTTAGAGGATTATTTGAAGGAACATAATGTTCCCCTCCGGAATATTACTGCAGTGGCTACCGATGGTGCACCAGCAATGGTTGGCCGTTACACAGGATTTGCCACCTTACTCAAGGAAACGGTTCCTGATGTACGCGCTGTTCACTGTGTGTTACACACACATCATCTTGTTGCCAAGAACCTCAGTGGTGAATTGCATGCTGCCTTAAAAGTTTGTATTAAGGCAGTCAATAAAATTAAAGGGCAACCGTTGAATTCCCGACTATTTGCAACGTTATGTGAAAAAAATGATGAAACTTTTAACCAACTGCTTTTTCACACGGAAGTAAGATGGCTGTCAAGAGGGGATTGCTTACAAAGACTTGTTGATTTGTATCACTCCACTGTGGAGTTTCTTGCTGATGTGGACCAGACATTATGTGAGAAGATGAAAAAGTGTAAGAACCATCTGTTCTATTTGGCAGACCTGTATTCAAAATTTAATGAAATCCAGAAACGTCTGCAAGGAAAAGATGTCACCATTATTTAAGTATGAACACTGCTAATAGGCTTCCAAGCTAAAATAGGCCTATTTAAATCGTTTTTGGCACGACGAGATTTTAAGTATTTTTCGAATTTACAGAAACTGGAAGAAGGAGCAGTTGTTTCAGACCGGGACCTGGAAATATACATCAATCACCTGGAAAAATTAGAGAAAGATTTCAAAATACGTTTTGAAGACCTAGAGAGCATGACGGTACCGGACTGAATAATCGCACCATTCGACATAGAAACAAGAAATGCGAACATTGAATTTTCATTGCAAGAAGAGCATGTTGAGATGAGCGCGGATCTTGAGGCTAAATTACTGTTCAAACATAAAAGCCTCAGTGAGTTCTGGAGTAATGTAAATATTACTAATAAATACCCCAAGCTAAGTGCAGCAGCTCAGCCATTTTTATTAGCTTTTCCAAGTTCATACCTGGTTGAAGCTGGTTTTAGCCACGTAAATGCGATTTTATCAAAGCAAAGGAACAGACTGAACCTGGAAATGCGTGGAGACTTGCGCCTGAAACTCACTAATTTCCAGCCAAATATCAATGCCCTTGCTGCTGCTCATCAAGCACATCCTTCACATTAACGATGCCAAGGAGATAAATAAAAAATATCATAATAGTTAAATAAAAAATTATCAACTACTTTGAATTTACATGAATACGGCCATTATAGGAACACATATACAAATTGACAAAAGGATAATTAAACGTAAAGGTAAAATAAATCTGATAGAGAATCAATAATTGTGAAAGGGGCAAAGTATAAATTTGATTAATTAAAAATAAATAAAAGGGTGATACATTATAATAAAGAAATTTATTATTAATAATACTTGTTTTATGAGCTTGGGGTCGATGTGACACCAAGCAATCCATAGGGAGTCGATGAGGCATCAAGGAGTACCATAGGGGGTCGATGATAAAAAAAGTTTGGCTATCCCTGCCCTAGAGTGTAGATGCCGCTGGTGGCAGCGTTGTATCAATCCCGACGTCAAAACGTGGTCTCCATGCAGGATCGCTGGGTCTCATGTGTGTCTGCAAGCCAGCTGACGGGGCTGAGATTCCATTACAATGACCATAGTTCTGCTGATTAACGTCTTAAGGAAATTTCTAATCTTACAAAACCCAATAAGGTAGTTAATTTAAAAATAGGCAAGTGCCTACTTAATAATCATTCAAATCACCCGGAGTTTTAATATGTCTAATAAATATTTATAAAGTGCGGTGAGTATATTAAATATATATATAATTCACGCTTATAATTATGATATAATTCCCGCAACCGGTGTGGTGAGTGAATGTATTATAAAAATGCCAAACTATTAATTGGTGATTAAATCCAAAAAAACTCCGCATCTAAACACTTGAATAACATTCTCGTGTTTAGATTTGATGCAAAATTGATTTGCACTTTCAATTTTGTGGCCTTTTATAAGGCGTTAATTATTTCAGCATATGGAAAACTGTGCATTCTACAATTCTAAATTTTGTTTGAATGCCACTGATTTCAATTTTATTGATGCTTCTGTTACGTATAATGTCAAATTTTAATTTACTGCCATTTATTAACAAATATATAAAAACTAAAATTTACCGTGATATATTAATATTTAAAATTTCTGATTTTGTAAATACGAAGTAGAAGAACTTTGTTACAAGGTAAAATTTACTAGTTTGAATTTGCTGCAAGTGGAAATCACGTGTAGCAGTGACTGTGAGAAATAACAACGGTTTTGGGTATCAGAATCGAACAGACTTATTAATCAAACTCTCATCATATTAAATAAAACTGTTTCACATAAGGTTGATACTAATTAAGAAGAAAATATTTAAAGAAAAACTGTAGAATCATAAATATATATTAAGAAGAGATCTGTGAAATGATTAGAGCAGCGTTCTCAATCGGGGTTCTGAGGAATCCTGGGGTTCCGCGAGCGTGTTCACGGGTTACACGATGTATTTTCACAAGTGCAAATTGTCTGAGGATAAGTCCGGGCACTTTGCTCACTATCAGCGATATCCACACGGGGTCAAAGTATCTACTTATAATTTTCTCCTTTGTGAGCAATTTGGTGGCAACTTTTGTTTACCTGAGCTCTGTTCGTTTCACTGTAGCTTTCAGTTTTTACTCGTTTGTCGTTTTCTCTGTTTTCTCTATTCAATCGAGCATTCTTTATTTATTTTGTTTTCAACGTCTTGAGAATCTGGCAGTTTTTGCTAAGGACACGTCCAAGCAGTTTTGCCGTGAATAGTAACTAGGAAACCTGATGACTTACATGAAATGAATGAATGAATGAAAAAAAGAACACAAAAAAGGTCCGTTTGTACAATAAAAGTTACTTGTCAATGAGCTTTACTTGGACTGGTGACCAATTTGCCCTATTCCGTTATGCCTTCCAGCGATCAACCGCCGGCCGTAAGCAAGAGCAATCTTGCTATTGCACCAGCAGGTGATGAAATGCACGTCCAGAGCCAAAATATTCTGGACAGTCTTGCCGCCATGAAGGCCCCCATGAGCTCCAGCCTCGGTAATGAGTACTCTTCTCTCTCGGTAGTGTTACTCTTCTGATTGGGGTGACACGCGTCTTCTCCCTCGCGGAATTCTCCACGGTGTGGCGATTCGTTGCCTCAGTGTGCATGTACACCACTGCGCCATAGTCGCTCTCTAACGCATCATACACATAGTTTATGCATTAAAGTGTTGTTGCCATATGACATATGACGCATGGATTTCCAGGTGATTCATTTAAATAAGTGAGACCGGTACGAGCGCGTAAGTGGAAGGTGGATCTTCAGCAGTTTCTTCCAGCGTGTCCACTGCTCCTTTACGTTGCGTGGTAAGGGATCGTCCCACGATGCTCCAGCTTGCCAGAGAATTTGGAGGAGCATCTTCACTCGTACAGTGGATGGTGCGAAGCATCCACCCGGGTCGAAGATGCGAAAAGCGGTGTTCAACGGCTTCCGCTTCGAGTCTTCACCCATGCTATGCACCATCAGTGGCGGTGAGAAGGTCAGCTTCTCCACCCCTCTCACGCTCCCAGTAGATAATGAGCGTGTTCAACAGGTGATCCTTGGTACTGACGGATCTTTCTCGTCCAGGACAGACTTCAGCACTTCAGGTTCATTGCTGATCCATTTGTGCAGGTGGAAATCTCCACTGGCCAATAATCCCTGCAATTTGCTAAGTAATTCCTTAGAGAAACATTTTGCTCAATTGCTGTATATCCACGCATTTAGAAACCGGGAACTGGCTGGATGTAGACGGCTTAGAGGACGCGGCGGAGGCTTCTTTGTCGTAGATAGTTTCGTTTCTTCAGCACTTGGTTTTCTCAAAATCGCCTTTTTCTCCATTTTATATGCCAGGTGTTCATCTGCAGGCAGGATTCCGTGTGATCCCTTTGATCGATCGCGGTCATCACTTCTAAATTCATTCACATTTCAATTGGATTGGAGTGCTTACATTTAATGAACAGTCAACGTATGTTGCAAAAAGTATGCTATATTTTGAAACATATTTGAATATTTACCTTATTTGAAAAGTATTAACACAATGCAGTTCCTATTGTAGCAGAAGATGAAATTTATGGATTAACTTCCAGCTATCATCATGAAAACAATTTACATAATATGTATGTGTTTACACAATATGTTTACTCAATATGAATCTTCACTTTATGTTTAAGAAGCAGTTGTCACTAGATTGGTATAAAACTTGATATCTTGAATGTAATATTAATATTTCTTCCACTTATGTTAGCAAGCAATCTGTGTGCAGAGTGAAAAGGTGGAATAAGAAGGAGAAGGTAATGGTGGACGTTTAATATCTGCCCATTGTAAAATAATATAAAAATAGTTGGATTTGCCCGGCATGTTAGAGCACTCTACAGACCCAATCACTGAAGTAAAACCTGGTATAAAAATTGTTTTTTGGACCATCAGTGTTGCTGTGGTAAAAGGATGGTTGACATATAGAGGAGATTTAAGCGTGAGCAAATCAGCCGGTGGTAACCATAAAAATTCAGATATAAAAATTTGAAATATCAGATTCCCTTATAAAAGAAAATAAGAAATATCAGAGAAGCGGCCGTGGTCACAATCTACTGCCATCACAAATGGAAATCAGCAAAAGGCGCCAGAGAAGATCACTGCCATGCACAGCCGTCTGATTCAACCACGCTGACCATCGTCCAGAAGTCTTACAGTGAAAAATCGATGTTTCCTTTTCCAAAAAACATCCAGAGTACGTCAAAAACATGTTAAATGTGACATCCATCTCTGTTTGACACAACAACAGAGCTGTTTTAAGTTATATCATGTATATTTCATTTCTCATCATAATAGCTAGTCTGCAATATTTTTACAACTAGTAGTATAGTATACTGACTTCCAAATAAAACATTTCATAACCCTTAAGAGCTGTTGTTGCTATATGACAACATGTCTAAAATTGTCAGTAATGATATAATAAGAAATTCCAATTTCACAATCACTTGATTCTATATTTTACTTTTTAAGCCAAAAAGTTATTTGAGCAAAAGTAAAAATTTGGCTGTGAAAGGGGTAATGGCGAATGACCAGAAGCGGAATCATTTTTCTTTGGAACAGTTAGTTAGTCAGTGAACATTTTCCTCTTTAAAAAGGCATGAATCCAACTATGATCATCAAACTTGATCAGTAGAAAATCCTGAAATTTACAAATAATTGCCTCTTTTATTACAAAACTTATAATTTATTTCTAAAACTTAATAAAATGCAACAAGTTATAAATGATTGTTAATGCCAATGACTTTCTATGTTGAAATTAGTTGAAAACATAATTATAAGCTTTGAGTATGCTTGTATTTAAATAATGTCATATATATATTTCTGCTTTCAAACTTTAACAGCGGTTACAATTTAAACATGATAATGCATGCTACTTTCAGTATGCATAACATAAACCACTCATACAAATGTACGGAACGTAGCAATAACTTACTATTGAAAATATTCCTGACATAAGAAAATCTTTTAAATCCATAATATCAAAAGCCCTTTTTAAACGATTTAAAGAAATTATCAAAAAACATTTCAAATAATAGCAATCATATTTTGAAAAATTGTGGCATGCTTCCTTGTAAATACTGAAATATTTCATTTTATAAATAAATAGAATCAGCACGTTTAAAACAAAAGCTTCTTTATTAATCGCATACTATTTAGAAAAAACTTTTTTATCTTTAACCCTCCTGTTATCCTCCGGGTCATACTGAYCCGTTTTGATTTTCAACATAAAAATTAGTACCAAAATTATTGTTTGTTGATGCTGAATTTTTTTGACTTTTCCTCATTTCACCTTATCTACATATAATGAAATTCCTGCGCCTCTGTCATACATAGCAACTGCTGTATGCACTTTACGTACATGCGAAATCCCCGGGGTCAACTTGGCCCCATGATCGATCTTCTACTGCTGCTTTATCAGTATTGAAGGCAATGCAACATCTATCACTTTTAAGGTTCTATAGTTTATGGGATATATGGGTTAAAAATTACCTAAGGTGTATAATCCTTCTGAAAACGTTGCAGTTGATGAGCGACTGCATTCTTTCAAAGGCCGATGTCAATTCAGACAGTACATGCCAAAGAAACCGGCAAAGTATGGCATTAAGTTTTGGGTAGCCTGTTGCTCAAAGTTGAGCTACGCATGGAATATGCAAATCTACACTGGCATGCCGTCAAGTGGAACTCGCGAGAAGAACCAAAGGATGCGAGTGGTTCTCGACATGGTAAAGGGCCTAAAAGGTCATAATGTCACATGTGACAACTTTTTTACTGCGTATTCACTGGGCGTAAAACTGAAAAAAAAGAATTTAACTTTGGTTGGAACTGTAAAAAAACAAGCCAGAGCTACCAAGGGAACTGCTGCAACTACAAGGCAGAAAATTGAACTCTTCAACATTTGCCTTTTCTGAAGATTGCACCATCGTATCATACCGCCCAAAAAAGAACAAGAATGTTATGGTTCTAAGTAACATGCACAATGACAACCAGGTTTGCGACGGAAAGGGAAGCAAGCCTGACATTATTCTACATTATAATATTGCTAAAGGTGGTGTGGATAATTTAGACAAAATGACATCAACGTATTCCTGCCAAAGAATGACCGCACGATGGCCATTAGTCATATTTTACAACATCATCGACGTATCCGCATACAACGCCTACGTTCTATGGACAGAAAAACATCTAGCATGGAATGTAAGACGGCTGCATAAGCGTCGATTATTCCTGGAAGAACTTGGCAAGGCTTTAGTGCAACTAGAAATGATGAGGCGCAAAACACTGCCCAGAACAGCGGCAGCAAAATCAGCGGTTGAAAGGTTGCGGAAAGATGCAGAGCAGCTATCTACAAGCGGTATCACTGATACGGATACATGTGGTAAAAAAAGAGCCCGATGTCAATTGTGTGTTTCAAGTGACAACAAGACAGGCGTACGTTGTAAAAAATGCCAAAAATACATTTGTAAAGATCATACACAATCATATTGTAACTTATGTGCAGAAGAAATTTAAGTGTGTCAATGTACATCCACCATATACGGTCATATTAAAAGAA